>CAMPDV010000327.1:0-368958 GCA_946699065.1 Loxodes magnus
GTTAAATAATACAAGCTCATATAAGCAAATACTAGCTTCAATAAAATCAAAACCATCTTATAATTATTTCTTACAATCAAAAATTAAAAAGGTACCTGAAGTAGATTCTTACCGCCTGAGGTAATTTATTACCCTCTATAATAATAAAAATACTAGCTATATAGTTTTTAAATACAAACTGTCTATAAAAAATATATTACATTCTATAAATATTTAAATATCTTCCATTCTATAAATATTTAAAATATCTTACATTCTATAAATATTTAAAATATCTTACTCTCTTTAAATATTTAAAATATCTTACATTCTATAAATATTTAAAATATCTTACCCACTATAAATATTTAAAATATCTTACTCACTATAAATATTTAAAATATCTTACATTCTATAAATATTTAAAATGTCTTACAATCTATAAATATTTAAAATATCTTACTCTCTCTTTAAATATTTAAAATATCTTACAATCTATAAATATTTAAAATATCTTACATTCTATAAATATTTAAAATATCTTACAATCTATAAATATTTAAAATATCTTACATTCTATAAAAATTTAAAATATCTTACAATCTATAAATATTTAAAATATCTTACAATCTATAAATATTTAAAATATCTTACTCACTATAAATATTTAAAATATCTTACATTCTATAAATATTTAAAATATCTTACTCACTATAAATATTTAAAATATCTTACATTCTATAAATATTTAAAATATCTTACATTCTATAAATATTTAAAACATCTTACATTCTATAAATATTTAAAATATCTTACCCCACTATAAATATTTAAAATATCTTACTCACTATAAATATTTAAAATATCTTACAATCTATAAATATTTAAAATATCTTACAATCTATAAAAATTTAAAATATCTTACCCACTATAAATATTTAAAAATATCTTACTCACTATAAATATTTAAAATATCTTACCATCTTTAAATATTTAAAATATCTTACCATCTATAAATATTTAAAATATCTTACCATCTATAAATATTTAAAATATCTTACAATCTATAAATATTTAAAATATCTTACAATCTATAAATATTTAAAATATCTTACTCTCTTTAAATATTTAAAATATCTTACCATCTATAAATATTTAAAATATCTTACTCACTATAAATATTTAAAATATCTTACATTCTATAAATATTTAAAATATCTTACAATCTATAAATATTTAAAATGTCTTACAATCTATAAATATTTAAAATATCTTACTCTCTTTAAATATTTAAAATATCTTACATTCTATAAAAATTTAAAATATCTTACAATCTATAAATATTTAAAATATCTTACAATCTATAAATATTTAAAATATCTTACTCTCTTTAAATATTTAAAATATCTTACAATCTATAAATATTTAAAATATCTTACATTCTATAAATATTTAAAACATCTTACATTCTATAAATATTTAAAATATCTTACATTCTATAAATATTTAAAATATCTTACTCCCTTTAAATATTTAAAATATCTTACAATCTATAAATATTTAAAATATCTTACTCACTATAAATATTTAAAATATCTTACAATCTATAAATATTTAAAATATCTTACTCACTATAAATATTAAAATATCTTACATTCTATAAATATTTAAAATATCTTACTCACTATAAATATTTAAAATATCTTACATTCTATAAATATTTAAAATATCTTACATTCTATAAATATTTAAAATGTCTTACAATCTATAAATATTTAAAATGTCTTACAATCTATAATATTTAAAATATCTTACTTCTTTAAATATTTAAAATATCTTACCATCTATAAATATTTAAAATATCTTACATTCTATAAATATTTAAAATATCTTACATTCTATAAATATTTAAAACATCTTACATTCTATAAATATTTAAAATATCTTACAATCTATAAATATTTAAAATATCTTACAATCTATAAATATTTAAAATATCTTACTCTCTTTAAATATTTAAAATATCTTACAATCTATAAATATTTAAAATATCTTACAATCTATAAATATTTAAAATATCTTACATTCTATAAATATTTAAAATATCTTACTCTCTTTAAATATTTAAAATATCTTACCATCTATAAATATTTAAAATATCTTACAATCTATAAATATTTAAAATATCTTACAATCTATAAATATTTAAAATATCTTACATTCTATAAATATTTAAAATATCTTACAATCTATAAATATTTAAAATATCTTACATTCTATAAATATTTAAAATATCTTACTCTCTTTAAATATTTAAAATATCTTACCATCTATAAATATTTAAAAATGTCTTACAATCTATAAATATTTAAAATATCTTACTCTCTTTAAATATTTAAAATATCTTACCATCTATAAATATTTAAAATATCTTACATTCTATAAATATTTAAAATATCTTACTCACTATAAATATTTAAAATATCTTACATTCTATAAATATTTAAAATGTCTTACAATCTATAAATATTTAAAATGTCTTACAATCTATAAATATTTAAAATGTCTTACCATCTATAAATATTTAAAATATCTTACTCTCTTTAAATATTTAAAATATCTTACATTCTATAAATATTTAAAATATCTTACAATCTATAAATATTTAAAATATCTTACAATCTATAAATATTTAAAATATCTTACATTCTATAAAATTTAAATGTCTTACAATCTATAAATATTTAAAATATCTTACAATCTATAAATATTTAAAATGTCTTACAATCTATAAATATTTAAAATATCTTACTCTCTATAAATATTTAAAATATCTTACATTCTATAAAAATTTAAAATATCTTACAATCTATAAATATTTAAAATATCTTACAATCTATAAATATTTAAAATATCTTACTCTCTTTAAATATTTAAAATATCTTACAATCTATAAATATTTAAAATATCTTACAATCTATAAATATTTAAAATATCTTACTCTCTTTAAAATATTTAAAATATCTTACATTCTATAAATATTTAAAATATCTTACAATCTATAAATATTTAAAATATCTTACAATCTATAAATATTTAAAATATCTTACTCTCTTTAAATATTTAAAATATCTTACAATCTATAAATATTTAAAATATCTTACAATCTATAAATATTTAAAATATCTTACAATCTATAAATATTTAAAATATCTTAAAATCTATAAATATTTAAAATATCTTACTCTCTTTAAATATTTAAAATATCTTACAATCTATAAATATTTAAAATATCTTACATTCTATAAATATTTAAAATATCTTACTCTCTTTAAATATTTAAAATATCATACAATCTATAAATATTTAAAATATCTTACAATCTATAAATATTTAAAATATCTTACCATCTATAAATATTTAAAATATCTTACATTCTATAAATATTTAAAACATCTTACATTCTATAAATATTTAAAATATCTTACATTCTATAAATATTTAAAATATCTTACTCCCTTTAAATATTTAAAATATCTTACAATCTATAAATATTTAAAATATCTTACTCACTATAAATATTTAAAATATCTTACATTCTATAAATATTTAAAATATCTTACTCACAATAAATATTTAAAATATCTTACATTCTATAAATATTTAAAATATCTTACTCACTATAAATATTTAAAATATCTTACATTCTATAAATATTTAAAATATCTTACATTCTATAAATATTTAAAATGTCCTTACAATCTATAAATATTTAAAATGTCTTACAATCTATAAATATTTAAAATATCTTACTCTCTTAAATATTTAAAAATATCTTACCATCTATAAATATTTAAAATATCTTACATTCTATAAATATTTAAAATATCTTACATTCTATAAATATTTAAAACATCTTACATTCTATAAATATTTAAAATATCTTACAATCTATAAATATTTAAAATATCTTACAATCTATAAATATTTAAAATATCTTACTCTCTTTAAAATATTTAAAATATCTTACAATCTATAAATATTTAAAATATCTTACAATCTATAAATATTTAAAATATCTTACATTCTATAAATATTTAAAATATCTTACTCTCTTTAAATATTTAAAATATCTTACCATCTATAAATATTTAAAAAATCTTACAATCTATAAATATTTAAAATATCTTACAATCTATAAATATTTAAAATATCTTACATTCTATAAATATTTAAAATATCTTACAATCTATAAATATTTAAAATATCTTACATTCTATAAATATTTAAAATATCTTACTCTCTTTAAATATTTAAAATATCTTACCATCTATAAATATTTAAAATGTCTTACAATCTATAAATATTTAAAATATCTTACTCTCTTTAAAATATTTAAAATATCTTACCATCTATAAATATTTAAAATATCTTACATTCTATAAATATTTAAAATATCTTACTCACTATAAATATTTAAAATATCTTACATTCTATAAATATTTAAAATGTCTTACAATCTATTAAATATTTAAAATGTCTTACAATCTATAAATATTTAAAATGTCTTACCATCTATAAATATTTAAAATATCTTACTCTCTTTAAATATTTAAAATATCTTACATTCTATAAATATTTAAAATATCTTACAATCTATAAATATTTAAAATATCTTACAATCTATAAATATTTAAAATATCTTACATTCTATAAATATTTAAAATGTCTTACAATCTATAAATATTTAAAATATCTTACAATCTATAAATATTTAAAATGTCTTACAATCTATAAATATTTAAAATATCTTACTCTCTATAAATATTTAAAATACTTACATTCTATAAAAATTTAAAATATCTTACAATCTATAAATATTTAAAATATCTTACAATCTATAAATATAAAATATCTTACTCTCTAACATATTTAAAATATCTTACAATCTATAAATATTTAAAATATCTTACAATCTATAAATATTTAAAAATATCATACTCTCTATAAATATTAAAATATCATACATTCTATAAATATTTAAAATATCTTACAATCTATAAATATTTAAAATATCTTACAATCTATAAATATTTAAAAATATCTTACTCTCTTTAAATATTTAAAATATCTTACAATCTATAAATATTTAAAATATCTTACAATCTATAAATATTTAAAAATATCTTACAATCTATAAATATTTAAAATATCTTAAAATCTATAAATATTTAAAAATATCTTACTCTCTTTAAATATTTAAAATAATCTTACAATCTATAAAAATTTAAAATATCTTACATTCTATAAATATTTAAAATATCTTACTCTCTTTAAATATTTAAAATATCATACAATCTATAAATATTTAAAATATCTTACAATCTATAAATATTTAAAATATCTTACCATCTATAAATATTTAAAATATCTTACAATCTATAAAATATTTAAAATATCTTACATTCTATAAAAATTTAAAATATCTTACAATCTATAAATATTTAAAATATCTTACAATCTATAAATATTTAAAATATCTTACTCTCTTTAAATATTTAAAATATCTTACAATCTATAAATATTTAAAATATCTTACAATCTATAAATATTTAAAATATCTTACATTCTAAAAATATTTAAAATATCTTACTCTCTTAAATATTTAAAATATCTTACCATCTATAAATATTTAAAATGTCTTACAATCTATAAATATTTAAAATATCTTACTCTCTATAAATATTTAAATGTCTTACAATCTATAAATATTTAAAATATCTTACATTCTATAAATATTTAAAATATCTTACATTCTATATATTTAAAATATCTTACATTCTATAAATATTTAAAATGTCTTACCATCTATAAATATTTAAAATATCTTACAATCTATAAATATTTAAAAATATCTTACAATCTATAAATATTTAAAATATCTTACATTCTATAAATATTTAAAATATCTTACAATCTATAATATTTAAAATATCTTACAATCTATAAATATTTAAAATATCTTAACATTCTATAAATATTTAAAATATCTTACTCTCTTTAAATATTTAAAATATCTTACCATCTATAAATATTTAAAATGTCTTACAATCTATAAATATTTAAAATATCTTACTCTCTATAAATATTTAAAATGTCTTACAATCTATAAATATTTAAAATATCTTACATTCTATAAATATTTAAAATATCTTACATTCTATAAAATATTTAAAACATCTTACATTCTATAAATATTTAAAATATCTTACAATCTATAAATATTTAAAATATCTTACAATCTATAAATTATTTAAAATATCTTACTCTCTTTAAATATTTAAAATATCTTACAATCTATAAATATTTAAAATATCTTACAATCTATAAAATATTAAAATATCTTACATTCTATAAATATTAAAATATCTTACTCTCTTTAAATATTTAAAATATCTTACCATCTATAAATATTTAAAATATCTTACAATCTATAAATATTTAAAATATCTTACAATCTATAAATATTTAAAATATCTTACATTCTATAAATATTAAAATATCTTACAATCTATAAATATTTAAAATATCTTACATTCTATAAATATTTAAAATATCTTACTCTCTTTAAATATTTAAAATATCTTACCAACTATAAATATTTAAAATATCTTACAATCTATAAATATTTAAAATATCTTACAATCTATAAATATTTAAAATATCTTACATTCTATAAATATTTAAAATATCTTACAATCTATAAAATATTTAAAATATCTTACATTCTATAAATATTTACAAATATCTTACTCTCTTAAATATTTAAAATATCTTACCTTCTATAAATATTTAAAATGTCTTACAATCTATAAATATTTAAAATATCTTACTCTCTTTAAATATTTAAAATATCTTACCATCTATAAATATTTAAAATATCTTACATTCTATAAATATTTAAAATATCTTACTCACTATAAATATTTAAAATATCTTACATTCTATAAATATTTAAAATGTCTTACAATCTATAAATATTTAAAATGTCTTACAATCTATAAATATTTAAAATATCTTACTCTCTTTAAATATTTAAAATGTCCTTACCATCTATAAATATTTAAAATATCTTACTCTCTTTAAATATTTAAAATATCTACATTCTATAAATATTTAAAATATCTTACAATCTATAAATATTTAAAATATCTTACAATCTATAAATATTTAAAATATCTTACATTCTATAAATATTTAAAATGTCTTACAATCTATAAATATTTAAAATATCTTACAATCTATAAATATTTAAAATGTCTTACAATCTATAAATATTTAAAATATCTTACTCTCTTTAAATATTTAAAATATCTTACATTCTATAAAAATTTAAAATATCTTACAATCTATAAATATTTAAAATATCTTACAATCTATAAATATTTAAAATATCTTACTCTCTTAAAATATTTAAAATATCTTACAATCTATAAATATTTAAAATATCTTACAATCTATAAATATTTAAAATATCTTACTCTCTTTAAATATTTAAAATATCTTACATTCTATAAATATTTAAAATATCTTACAATCTATAAATATTTAAAATATCTTACAATCTATACATATTTAAAATATCTTACTCTCTTTAAATATTTAAAATATCTTACAATCTATAAATATTTAAAATATCTTACAATCTATAAATATTTAAAATATCTTACAATCTATAAATATTTAAAAATATCTTACAATCTATAAATATTTAAAATATCTTACTCTCTTTTAAATATTTAAAATATCTTACAATCTATAAATATTTAAAATATCTTACATTCTATAAATATTTAAAATATCTTACTCTCTTTAAATATTTAAAATATCATACAATCTATAAATATTTAAAATATCTTACAATCTATAAATATTTAAAATATCTTACCATCTATAAATATTTAAAATATCTTACAATCTATAAATATTTAAAATATCTTACATTCTATAAAAATTTAAAATATCTTACAATCTATAAATATTTAAAATATCTTACAATCTATAAATATTTAAAATATCTAACCTCTTTAAATATTTAAAATATCTTACAATCTATAAATATTTAAAATATCTTACAATCTATAAATATTTAAAATATCTTACATTCTATAAATATTTAAAATATCTTACTCTCTTTAAATATTTAAAATATCTTACCATCTATAAATATTTAAAATGTCTTACAATCTATAAATATTTAAAATATCTTACTCTCTATAAATATTTAAAATGTCTTACAATCTATAAATATTTAAAATATCTTACATTCTATAAATATTTAAAATATCTTACATTCTATAAATATTTAAAACATCTTACATTCTATAAATATTTAAATATCTTACAATCTATAAATATTTAAAATATCTTACAATCTATAAATATTTAAAATATCTTACTCTCTTTAAATATTTAAAATATCTTACAATCTATAAATATTTAAAATATCTTACAATCTATAAATATTTAAAATATCTTACATTCTATAAATATTTAAAATATCTTACTCTCTTTAAATATTTAAAATATCTTACCATCTATAAATATTTAAAATATCTTACAATCTATAAATATTTAAAATATCTTACAATCTATAAATATTTAAAATATCTTACATTCTATAAATATTTAAAATATCTTACAATCTATAAATATTTAAAATATCTTACATTCTATAAATATTTAAAATATCTTACTCTCTTTAAATATTTAAAATATCTTACCATCTATAAATATTTAAAATATCTTACAATCTATAAATATTTAAAATATCTTACAATCTATAAATATTTAAAAATATCTTACATTCTATAAATATTTAAAATATCTTACTCTCTTTAAATATTTAAAATATCTTACCATCTATAAATATTTAAAATGTCTTACAATCTATAAATATTTAAAATATCTTACTCTCTTTAAATATTTAAAATATCTTACCATCTATAAATATTTAAAATATCTTACATTCTATAAATATTTAAAATATCTTACTCACTATAAATATTTAAAATATCTTACATTCTATAAATATTTAAAATGTCTTACAATCTATAAATATTTAAAATGTCTTACAATCTATAAATATTTAAAATGTCTTACAATCTATAAATATTTAAAATATCTTACTCTCTTTAAATATTTAAAATGTCTTACAATCTATAAATATTTAAAATATCTTACTCTCTTTAAATATTTAAAATATCTTACATTCTATAAATATTTAAAATATCTTACAATCTATAAATATTTAAAATATCTTACAATCTATAAATATTTAAAATATCTTACTCTCTTTAAATATTTAAAATATCTTACAATCTATAAATATTTAAAATATCTTACAATCTATAAATATTTAAAATATCTTACATTCTATAAATTTTTAAAATATCTTACTCTCTTTAAATATTTAAAATATCTTACCATCATAAATATTTAAAATATCTTACAATCTATAAATATTTAAAATATCTTACATTCTATAAATATTTAAAATATCTTACAATCTATAAATATTTAAAATATCTTACTCACTATAAATATTTAAAATATCTTACATTCTATAAATATTTAAAATGTCTTACAATCTATAAATATTTAAAATATCTTACTCTCTTTTAAATATTTAAAATATCTTACCATCTATAAATATTTAAAATATCTTACATTCTATAAATATTTAAAATATCTTACTCTCTTTAAATATTTAAAATATTCATACCATCTATAAATATTTAAAATGTCTTACAATCTATAAATATTTAAAATATCTTACTCTCTTTAAATATTTAAAATATCTTACAATCTATAAATATTTAAAATATCTTACAATCTATAAATATTTAAAATATCTTACTCTCTTTAAATATTTAAAATATCTTACCATCTATAAATATTTAAAATGTCTTACATTCTATAAATATTTAAAAATGTCTTACAATCTATAAATATTTAAAATGTCTTACAATCTATAAATATTTAAAATATCTTACTCTCTTTAAATATTTAAAATATCTTACCATCTATAAATATTTAAAATATCTTACTCTCTTTAAAATATTTAAAATATCTTACCATCTATAAATATTAAAATATCTTACAATCTATAAATATTTAAAATGTCTTACAATCTATAAATATTTAAAAATATCTTACATTCTATAAATATTTAAAATATCTTACTCTCTTTAAATATTTAAAATATCTTACTCACTATAAATATTTAAAATATCATACATTCTATAAATATTTAAAATGTCTTACAATCTATAAATATTTAAAATGTCTTACAATCTATAAATATTTAAAATATCTTACTCTCTTTAAATATTTAAAATATCTTACAATCTATAAATATTTAAAATATCTTACAATCTATAAATATTTAAAAATATCTTACAATCTATAAATATTTAAAATATCTTACTCACTATAAATATTTAAAATATCTTACAATCTATAAATATTTAAAATATCTTACCCCACTATAAATATTTAAAATATCTTACTCACTATAAATATTTAAAATATCTTACATTCTATAAATATTTAAAATATCTTACATTCTATAAATATTTAAAATATCTTACCCACTATAAATATTTAAAATATCTTACTCACTATAAATATTTAAAATATCTTACAATCTATAAATATTTAAAATATCTTACAATCTATAAATATTTAAAATATCTTACTCTCTTTAAATATTTAAAATATCTTACATTCTATAAATTTTTAAAATATCTTACTCTCTTTAAATATTTAAAATATCTTACCATCTATAAATATTTAAAATGTCTTACAATCTATAAATATTTAAAATATCTTACATTCTATAAATATTTAAAATATCTTACATTCTATAAATATTTAAAACATCTTACATTCTATAAATATTTAAAATATCTTACAATCTATAAATATTTAAAATATCTTACAATCTATAAATATTTAAAATATCTTACTCTCTTTAAATATTTAAAATATCTTACAATCTATAAATATTTAAAATATCTTACAATCTATAAATATTTAAAATATCTTACATTCTATAAATTTTTAAAATATCTTACTCTCTTTAAATATTTAAAATATCTTACCATCTATAAATATTTAAAATATCTTACAATCTAAAATATTTAAAATATCTTACAATCTATAAATATTTAAAATATCTTACATTCTATAAATATTTAAAATATCTTACAATCTATAAATATTTAAAATATCTTACATTCTATAAATATTTAAAATATCTTACTCTCTTTAAATATTTAAAATATCTTACCATCTATAAATATTTAAAAATATCTTACAATCTATAATATTTAAAATATCTTACAATCTATAAATATTTAAAATATCTTACATTCTATAAATATTTAAAATATCTTACAATCTATAAATATTTAAAATATCTTACATTCTATAAATATTTAAAATATCTTACTCTCTTTAAATATTTAAAATATCTTACCATCTATAAATATTTAAAATGTCTTACAATCTATAAATATTTAAAATATCTTACTCTCTTTAAATATTTAAAATATCTTACCATCTATAAATATTTAAAATATCTTACATTCTATAAATATTTAAAATATCTTACTCACTATAAATATTTAAAATATCTTACATTCTATAAATATTTAAAATGTCTTACAATCTATAAATATTTAAAATGTCTTACAATCTATAAATATTTAAAATGTCTTACAATCTATAAATATTTAAAATATCTTACTCTCTTTAAATATTTAAAATGTCTTACAATCTATAAATATTTAAAATATCTTACTCTCTTTAAATATTTAAAGAGAGTAAGATATTTTAAATATTTATAGAATGTAAGATATTTTAAATATTTATAGATTGTAAGATATTTTAAATATTTAAAGAGAGTAAGATATTTTAAATATTTATAGATTGTAAGACATTTTAAATATTTATAGAATGTAAGATATTTTAAATATTTATAGTGAGTAAGATATTTTAAATATTTATAGATTGTAAGATATTTTAAATATTTATAGAATGTAAGATATTTTAAATATTTATAGATTGTAAGATATTTTAAATATTTATAGATGGTAAGATATTTTAAATATTTAAAGAGAGTAAGATATTTTAAAAATTTATAGAATGTAAGATATTTTAAATATTTATAGATTGTAAGATATTTTAAATATTTATAGATTGTAAGATATTTTAAATATTTAAAGAGAGTAAGATATTTTAAATATTTATAGATTGTAAGATATTTTAAATATTTATAGATTGTAAGATATTTTAAATATTTATAGAATGTAAGATATTTTAAATATTTAAAGAGAGTAAGATATTTTAAATATTTATAGATTGTAAGACATTTTAAATATTTAAAGAGAGTAAGATATTTTAAATATTTATAGATTGTAAGACATTTTAAATATTTATAGATTGTAAGACATTTTAAATATTTATAGATTGTAAGACATTTTAAATATTTATAGAATGTAAGATATTTTAAATATTTATAGTGAGTAAGATATTTTAAATATTTATAGAATGTAAGATATTTTAAATATTTATAGATGGTAAGATATTTTAAATATTTAAAGAGAGTAAGATATTTTAAATATTTATAGATTGTAAGACATTTTAAATATTTATAGATGGTAAGATATTTTAAATATTTAAAGAGAGTAAGATATTTTAAATATTTATAGAATGTAAGATATTTTAAATATTTATAGATTGTAAGATATTTTAAATATTTATAGAATGTAAGATATTTTAAATATTTATAGATTGTAAGATATTTTAAATATTTATAGATTGTAAGATATTTTAAATATTTATAGATGGTAAGATATTTTAAATATTTAAAGAGAGTAAGATATTTTAAATATTTATAGAATGTAAGATATTTTAAATATTTATAGATTGTAAGATATTTTAAATATTTATAGAATGTAAGATATTTTAAATATTTATAGATTGTAAGATATTTTAAATATTTATAGATTGTAAGATATTTTAAATATTTATAGATGGTAAGATATTTTAAATATTTAAAGAGAGTAAGATATTTTAAAAATTTATAGAATGTAAGATATTTTAAATATTTATAGATTGTAAGATATTTTAAATATTTATAGATTGTAAGATATTTTAAATATTTAAAGAGAGTAAGATATTTTAAATATTTATAGATTGTAAGATATTTTAAATATTTATAGATTGTAAGATATTTTAAATATTTATAGAATGTAAGATGTTTTAAATATTTATAGAATGTAAGATATTTTAAATATTTATAGAATGTAAGATATTTTAAATATTTATAGATTGTAAGACATTTTAAATATTTATAGATGGTAAGATATTTTAAATATTTAAAGAGAGTAAGATATTTTAAAAATTTATAGAATGTAAGATATTTTAAATATTTAAAGAGAGTAAGATATTTTAAATATTTATAGATTGTAAGATATTTTAAATATTTATAGATTGTAAGATATTTTAAATATTTATAGTGAGTAAGATATTTTAAATATTTATAGTGGGTAAGATATTTTAAATATTTATAGAATGTAAGATATTTTAAATATTTATAGAATGTAAGATATTTTAAATATTTATAGTGAGTAAGATATTTTAAATATTTATAGTGGGTAAGATATTTTAAATATTTATAGATTGTAAGATATTTTAAATATTTATAGTGAGTAAGATATTTTAAATATTTATAGATTGTAAGATATTTTAAATATTTATAGATTGTAAGATATTTTAAATATTTATAGATTGTAAGATATTTTAAATATTTAAAGAGAGTAAGATATTTTAAATATTTATAGATTGTAAGACATTTTAAATATTTATAGATTGTAAGACATTTTAAATATTTATAGAATGTAAGATATTTTAAATATTTATAGTGAGTAAGATATTTTAAATATTTAAAGAGAGTAAGATATTTTAAATATTTATAGAATGTAAGATATTTTAAATATTTATAGATTGTAAGACATTTTAAATATTTATAGATTGTAAGATATTTTAAATATTTATAGATGGTAAGATATTTTAAATATTTAAAGAGAGTAAGATATTTTAAATATTTATAGATGGTAAGATATTTTAAATATTTAAAGAGAGTAAGATATTTTAAATATTTATAGATTGTAAGACATTTTAAATATTTATAGATTGTAAGACATTTTAAATATTTATAGAATGTAAGACATTTTAAATATTTATAGATGGTAAGATATTTTAAATATTTAAAGAGAGTAAGATATTTTAAATATTTATAGATTGTAAGATATTTTAAATATTTATAGATTGTAAGATATTTTAAATATTTAAAGAGAGTAAGATATTTTAAATATTTATAGATTGTAAGACATTTTAAATATTTATAGATGGTAAGATATTTTAAATATTTAAAGAGAGTAAGATATTTTAAATATTTATAGAATGTAAGATATTTTAAATATTTATAGATTGTAAGATATTTTAAATATTTAAAGAGAGTAAGATATTTTAAATATTTATAGATTGTAAGACATTTTAAATATTTATAGAATGTAAGATATTTTAAATATTTATAGTGAGTAAGATATTTTAAATATTTATAGATTGTAAGATATTTTAAATATTTATAGAATGTAAGATATTTTAAATATTTATAGATTGTAAGATATTTTAAATATTTATAGATGGTAAGATATTTTAAATATTTAAAGAGAGTAAGATATTTTAAAAATTTATAGAATGTAAGATATTTTAAATATTTATAGATTGTAAGATATTTTAAATATTTATAGATTGTAAGATATTTTAAATATTTAAAGAGAGTAAGATATTTTAAATATTTATAGATTGTAAGATATTTTAAATATTTATAGATTGTAAGATATTTTAAATATTTATAGAATGTAAGATATTTTAAATATTTAAAGAGAGTAAGATATTTTAAATATTTATAGATTGTAAGACATTTTAAATATTTAAAGAGAGTAAGATATTTTAAATATTTATAGATTGTAAGACATTTTAAATATTTATAGATTGTAAGACATTTTAAATATTTATAGATTGTAAGACATTTTAAATATTTATAGAATGTAAGATATTTTAAATATTTATAGTGAGTAAGATATTTTAAATATTTATAGAATGTAAGATATTTTAAATATTTATAGATGGTAAGATATTTTAAATATTTAAAGAGAGTAAGATATTTTAAATATTTATAGATTGTAAGACATTTTAAATATTTATAGATGGTAAGATATTTTAAATATTTAAAGAGAGTAAGATATTTTAAATATTTATAGAATGTAAGATATTTTAAATATTTATAGATTGTAAGATATTTTAAATATTTATAGATTGTAAGATATTTTAAATATTTATAGATGGTAAGATATTTTAAATATTTAAAGAGAGTAAGATATTTTAAATATTTATAGAATGTAAGATATTTTAAATATTTATAGATTGTAAGATATTTTAAATATTTATAGAATGTAAGATATTTTAAATATTTATAGATTGTAAGATATTTTAAATATTTATAGATTGTAAGATATTTTAAATATTTATAGATGGTAAGATATTTTAAATATTTAAAGAGAGTAAGATATTTTAAATATTTATAGAATGTAAGATATTTTAAATATTTATAGATTGTAAGATATTTTAAATATTTATAGATTGTAAGATATTTTAAATATTTAAAGAGAGTAAGATATTTTAAATATTTATAGATTGTAAGATATTTTAAATATTTATAGATTGTAAGATATTTTAAATATTTATAGAATGTAAGATGTTTTAAATATTTATAGAATGTAAGATATTTTAAATATTTATAGAATGTAAGATATTTTAAATATTTATAGATTGTAAGACATTTTAAATATTTATAGAGAGTAAGATATTTTAAATATTTATAGATTGTAAGACATTTTAAATATTTATAGATGGTAAGATATTTTAAATATTTAAAGAGAGTAAGATATTTTAAATATTTATAGAATGTAAGATATTTTAAATATTTATAGATTGTAAGATATTTTAAATATTTATAGATTGTAAGATATTTTAAATATTTAAAGAGAGTAAGATATTTTAAATATTTATAGATTGTAAGATATTTTAAATATTTATAGATTGTAAGATATTTTAAATTTTTATAGAATGTAAGATATTTTAAATATTTATAGATTGTAAGATATTTTAAATATTTATAGATGGTAAGATATTTTAAATATTTATAGATTGTAAGATATTTTAAATATTTATAGATTGTATGATATTTTAAATATTTAAAGAGAGTAAGATATTTTAAATATTTATAGAATGTAAGATATTTTAAATATTTATAGATTGTAAGATATTTTAAATATTTAAAGAGAGTAAGATATTTTAAATATTTATAGATTGTAAGATATTTTAAATATTTATAGATTGTAAGATATTTTAAATATTTATAGATTGTAAGATATTTTAAATATTTATAGATTGTAAGATATTTTAAATATTTAAAGAGAGTAAGATATTTTAAATATTTATAGATTGTAAGATATTTTAAATATTTATAGATTGTAAGATATTTTAAATATTTATAGAATGTAAGATATTTTAAATATTTAAAGAGAGTAAGATATTTTAAATATTTATAGATTGTAAGATATTTTAAATATTTATAGATTGTAAGATATTTTAAATATTTAAAGAGAGTAAGATATTTTAAATATTTATAGATTGTAAGATATTTTAAATATTTATAGATTGTAAGATATTTTAAATTTTTATAGAATGTAAGATATTTTAAATATTTAAAGAGAGTAAGATATTTTAAATATTTATAGATTGTAAGACATTTTAAATATTTATAGATTGTAAGATATTTTAAATATTTATAGATTGTAAGACATTTTAAATATTTATAGAATGTAAGATATTTTAAATATTTATAGATTGTAAGATATTTTAAATATTTATAGATTGTAAGATATTTTAAATATTTATAGAATGTAAGATATTTTAAATATTTAAAGAGAGTAAGATATTTTAAATATTTATAGATGGTAAGACATTTTAAATATTTAAAGAGAGTAAGATATTTTAAATATTTATAGATTGTAAGACATTTTAAATATTTATAGATTGTAAGACATTTTAAATATTTATAGAATGTAAGATATTTTAAATATTTATAGTGAGTAAGATATTTTAAATATTTATAGAATGTAAGATATTTTAAATATTTATAGATGGTAAGATATTTTAAATATTTAAAGAGAGTAAGATATTTTAAATATTTATAGATTGTAAGACATTTTAAATATTTATAGAAGGTAAGATATTTTAAATATTTAAAGAGAGTAAGATATTTTAAATATTTATAGAATGTAAGATATTTTAAATATTTATAGATTGTAAGATATTTTAAATATTTATAGAATGTAAGATATTTTAAATATTTATAGATTGTAAGATATTTTAAATATTTATAGATTGTAAGATATTTTAAATATTTATAGATGGTAAGATATTTTAAATATTTAAAGAGAGTAAGATATTTTAAATATTTATAGAATGTAAGATATTTTAAATATTTATAGATTGTAAGATATTTTAAATATTTATAGAATGTAAGATATTTTAAATATTTATAGATTGTAAGATATTTTAAATATTTATAGATTGTAAGATATTTTAAATATTTATAGATGGTAAGATATTTTAAATATTTAAAGAGAGTAAGATATTTTAAATATTTATAGAATGTAAGATATTTTAAATATTTATAGATTGTAAGATATTTTAAATATTTATAGATTGTAAGATATTTTAAATATTTAAAGAGAGTAAGATATTTTAAATATTTATAGATTGTAAGATATTTTAAATATTTATAGATTGTAAGATATTTTAAATATTTATAGAATGTAAGATGTTTTAAATATTTATAGAATGTAAGATATTTTAAATATTTATAGAATGTAAGATATTT
Source organism: Loxodes magnus (assembly GCA_946699065.1). Classification (NCBI taxonomy): domain Eukaryota; phylum Ciliophora; class Karyorelictea; order Loxodida; family Loxodidae; genus Loxodes; species Loxodes magnus. Next base: position 18,062 of record CAMPDV010000327.1, read on the forward strand.
TAAATATTTATAGATTGTAAGACATTTTAAATATTTATAGAGAGTAAGATATTTTAAATATTTATAGATTGTAAGACATTTTAAATATTTATAGATGGTAAGATATTTTAAATATTTAAAGAGAGTAAGATATTTTAAATATTTATAGAATGTAAGATATTTTAAATATTTATAGATTGTAAGATATTTTAAATATTTATAGATTGTAAGATATTTTAAATATTTATAGAATGTAAGATATTTTAAATATTTATAGATTGTAAGATATTTTAAATATTTATAGATTGTAAGATATTTTAAATATTTATAGATGGTAAGACATTTTAAATATTTATAGAATGTAAGATATTTTAAATATTTATAGAATGTAAGATATTTTAAATATTTATAGAATGTAAGATATTTTAAATATTTATAGATTGTAAGACATTTTAAATATTTATAGAGAGTAAGATATTTTAAATATTTATAGATTGTAAGACATTTTAAATATTTATAGATGGTAAGATATTTTAAATATTTAAAGAGAGTAAGATATTTTAAATATTTATAGAATGTAAGATATTTTAAATATTTATAGATTGTAAGATATTTTAAATATTTATAGATTGTAAGATATTTTAAATATTTAAAGAGAGTAAGATATTTTAAATATTTATAGATTGTAAGATATTTTAAATATTTATAGATTGTAAGATATTTTAAATTTTTATAGAATGTAAGATATTTTAAATATTTATAGATTGTAAGATATTTTAAATATTTATAGATGGTAAGATATTTTAAATATTTATAGATTGTAAGATATTTTAAATATTTATAGATTGTATGATATTTTAAATATTTAAAGAGAGTAAGATATTTTAAATATTTATAGAATGTAAGATATTTTAAATATTTATAGATTGTAAGATATTTTAAATATTTAAAGAGAGTAAGATATTTTAAATATTTATAGATTTTAAGATATTTTAAATATTTATAGATTGTAAGATATTTTAAATATTTATAGATTGTAAGATATTTTAAATATTTATAGATTGTAAGATATTTTAAATATTTAAAGAGAGTAAGATATTTTAAATATTTATAGATTGTAAGATATTTTAAATATTTATAGATTGTAAGATATTTTAAATATTTATAGAATGTAAGATATTTTAAATATTTAAAGAGAGTAAGATATTTTAAATATTTATAGATTGTAAGATATTTTAAATATTTATAGATTGTAAGATATTTTAAATATTTAAAGAGAGTAAGATATTTTAAATATTTATAGATTGTAAGATATTTTAAATATTTATAGATTGTAAGATATTTTAAATTTTTATAGAATGTAAGATATTTTAAATATTTATAGAGAGTAAGATATTTTAAATATTTATAGATTGTAAGACATTTTAAATATTTATAGATTGTAAGATATTTTAAATATTTATAGATTGTAAGACATTTTAAATATTTATAGAATGTAAGATATTTTAAATATTTATAGATTGTAAGATATTTTAAATATTTATAGATTGTAAGATATTTTAAATATTTATAGAATGTAAGATATTTTAAATATTTAAAGAGAGTAAGATATTTTAAATATTTATAGATGGTAAGACATTTTAAATATTTATAGATTGTAAGACATTTTAAATATTTATAGATTGTAAGACATTTTAAATATTTATAGAATGTAAGATATTTTAAATATTTATAGTGAGTAAGATATTTTAAATATTTATAGAATGTAAGATATTTTAAATATTTATAGATGGTAAGATATTTTAAATATTTAAAGAGAGTAAGATATTTTAAATATTTATAGATTGTAAGACATTTTAAATATTTATAGATGGTAAGATATTTTAAATATTTAAAGAGAGTAAGATATTTTAAATATTTATAGAATGTAAGATATTTTAAATATTTATAGATTGTAAGATATTTTAAATATTTATAGAATGTAAGATATTTTAAATATTTATAGATTGTAAGATATTTTAAATATTTATAGATTGTAAGATATTTTAAATATTTATAGATGGTAAGATATTTTAAATATTTAAAGAGAGTAAGATATTTTAAATATTTATAGAATGTAAGATATTTTAAATATTTATAGATTGTAAGATATTTTAAATATTTATAGATTGTAAGATATTTTAAATATTTAAAGAGAGTAAGATATTTTAAATATTTATAGATTGTAAGATATTTTAAATATTTATAGATTGTAAGATATTTTAAATATTTATAGAATGTAAGATGTTTTAAATATTTATAGAATGTAAGATATTTTAAATATTTATAGAATGTAAGATATTTTAAATATTTATAGATGGTAAGATATTTTAAATATTTAAAGAGAGTAAGATATTTTAAATATTTATAGATTGTAAGACATTTTAAATATTTATAGATTGTAAGACATTTTAAATATTTATAGAATGTAAGATATTTTAAATATTTATAGAATGTAAGATATTTTAAATATTTATAGTGAGTAAGATATTTTAAATATTTATAGAATGTAAGATATTTTAAATATTTATAGTGAGTAAGATATTTTAAATATTTATAGAATGTAAGATATTTTAAATATTTATAGTGAGTAAGATATTTTAAATATTTATAGATTGTAAGATATTTTAAATATTTAAAGGGAGTAAGATATTTTAAATATTTATAGAATGTAAGATATTTTAAATATTTATAGAATGTAAGATGTTTTAAATATTTATAGAATGTAAGATATTTTAAATATTTATAGATGGTAAGATATTTTAAATATTTATAGATTGTAAGATATTTTAAATATTTATAGATTGTATGATATTTTAAATATTTAAAGAGAGTAAGATATTTTAAATATTTATAGAATGTAAGATATTTTAAATATTTATAGATTGTAAGATATTTTAAATATTTAAAGAGAGTAAGATATTTTAAATATTTATAGATTTTAAGATATTTTAAATATTTATAGATTGTAAGATATTTTAAATATTTATAGATTGTAAGATATTTTAAATATTTATAGATTGTAAGATATTTTAAATATTTAAAGAGAGTAAGATATTTTAAATATTTATAGATTGTAAGATATTTTAAATATTTATAGATTGTAAGATATTTTAAATATTTATAGAATGTAAGATATTTTAAATATTTAAAGAGAGTAAGATATTTTAAATATTTATAGATTGTAAGATATTTTAAATATTTATAGATTGTAAGATATTTTAAATATTTAAAGAGAGTAAGATATTTTAAATATTTATAGATTGTAAGATATTTTAAATATTTATAGATTGTAAGATATTTTAAATTTTTATAGAATGTAAGATATTTTAAATATTTATAGAGAGTAAGATATTTTAAATATTTATAGATTGTAAGACATTTTAAATATTTATAGATTGTAAGATATTTTAAATATTTATAGATTGTAAGACATTTTAAATATTTATAGAATGTAAGATATTTTAAATATTTATAGATTGTAAGATATTTTAAATATTTATAGATTGTAAGATATTTTAAATATTTATAGAATGTAAGATATTTTAAATATTTAAAGAGAGTAAGATATTTTAAATATTTATAGATGGTAAGACATTTTAAATATTTATAGATTGTAAGACATTTTAAATATTTATAGATTGTAAGACATTTTAAATATTTATAGAATGTAAGATATTTTAAATATTTATAGTGAGTAAGATATTTTAAATATTTATAGAATGTAAGATATTTTAAATATTTATAGATGGTAAGATATTTTAAATATTTAAAGAGAGTAAGATATTTTAAATATTTATAGATTGTAAGACATTTTAAATATTTATAGATGGTAAGATATTTTAAATATTTAAAGAGAGTAAGATATTTTAAATATTTATAGAATGTAAGATATTTTAAATATTTATAGATTGTAAGATATTTTAAATATTTATAGAATGTAAGATATTTTAAATATTTATAGATTGTAAGATATTTTAAATATTTATAGATTGTAAGATATTTTAAATATTTATAGATGGTAAGATATTTTAAATATTTAAAGAGAGTAAGATATTTTAAATATTTATAGAATGTAAGATATTTTAAATATTTATAGATTGTAAGATATTTTAAATATTTATAGATTGTAAGATATTTTAAATATTTAAAGAGAGTAAGATATTTTAAATATTTATAGATTGTAAGATATTTTAAATATTTATAGATTGTAAGATATTTTAAATATTTATAGAATGTAAGATGTTTTAAATATTTATAGAATGTAAGATATTTTAAATATTTATAGAATGTAAGATATTTTAAATATTTATAGATGGTAAGATATTTTAAATATTTAAAGAGAGTAAGATATTTTAAATATTTATAGATTGTAAGACATTTTAAATATTTATAGATTGTAAGACATTTTAAATATTTATAGAATGTAAGATATTTTAAATATTTATAGAATGTAAGATATTTTAAATATTTATAGTGAGTAAGATATTTTAAATATTTATAGAATGTAAGATATTTTAAATATTTATAGTGAGTAAGATATTTTAAATATTTATAGATTGTAAGATATTTTAAATATTTATAGTGAGTAAGATATTTTAAATATTTATAGATTGTAAGATATTTTAAATATTTAAAGGGAGTAAGATATTTTAAATATTTATAGAATGTAAGATATTTTAAATATTTATAGAATGTAAGATGTTTTAAATATTTATAGAATGTAAGATATTTTAAATATTTATAGATTGTAAGATATTTTAAATATTTAAAGAGAGTAAGATATTTTAAATATTTATAGATTGTAAGATATTTTAAATATTTATAGATTGTAAGATATTTTAAATTTTTATAGAATGTAAGATATTTTAAATATTTAAAGAGAGTAAGATATTTTAAATATTTATAGATTGTAAGACATTTTAAATATTTATAGATTGTAAGATATTTTAAATATTTATAGAATGTAAGATATTTTAAATATTTATAGTGAGTAAGATATTTTAAATATTTATAGATGGTAAGATATTTTAAATATTTAAAGAGAGTAAGATATTTTAAATATTTATAGATTGTAAGATATTTTAAATATTTATAGATTGTAAGATATTTTAAATATTTATAGATGGTAAGATATTTTAAATATTTATAGATGGTAAGATATTTTAAATATTTAAAGATGGTAAGATATTTTAAATATTTATAGTGAGTAAGATATTTTAAATATTTATAGTGGGTAAGATATTTTAAATTTTTATAGATTGTAAGATATTTTAAATATTTATAGATTGTAAGATATTTTAAATATTTATAGTGAGTAAGATATTTTAAATATTTATAGTGGGTAAGATATTTTAAATATTTATAGAATGTAAGATGTTTTAAATATTTATAGAATGTAAGATATTTTAAATATTTATAGAATGTAAGATATTTTAAATATTTATAGTGAGTAAGATATTTTAAATATTTATAGAATGTAAGATATTTTAAATATTTATAGTGAGTAAGATATTTTAAATATTTATAGATTGTAAGATATTTTAAATATTTATAGATTGTAAGATATTTTAAATTTTTATAGAATGTAAGATATTTTAAATATTTATAGATTGTAAGATATTTTAAATATTTATAGAATGTAAGATATTTTAAATATTTATAGATTGTAAGATATTTTAAATATTTAAAGAGAGTAAGATATTTTAAATATTTATAGATTGTAAGACATTTTAAATATTTATAGAATGTAAGATATTTTAAATATTTATAGTGAGTAAGATATTTTAAATATTTATAGTGGGTAAGATATTTTAAATATTTATAGAATGTAAGATATTTTAAATATTTAAAGAGAGTAAGATATTTTAAATATTTATAGAATGTAAGATATTTTAAATATTTATAGAATGGAAGATATTTTAAATATTTATAGAATGTAATATATTTTTTATAGACAGTTTGTATTTAAAAACTATTATAGCTAGTATTTTTATTATTATAAGAGGGTAATAAATTACCTCAGGCGGTAAGAATCTACTTCAGGTACCTTTTTAATTTTTGATTGTAAGAAATAATTATAAGATGGTTTTGATTTTATTGAAGCTAGTATTTGCTTATATGAGCTTGTATTATTTAACCTAAGTTAGTAATAAAATGATATAGAATGTAATATTATTAATATTTATAGGGGGTAATGATTGATTTGAAAAGAAAGTAATGCCTAATATAATTGATTAAAGAATGTTATAGTAATGATTAATATTAGATTATTTATACTAGGTAGTTATTTTTCTATTTTAGGATGTTAATAATTTAATTATAAGTAAGTTTTTCATTATAGAGGGTAATTTTTGATATAAGAGAGATAAAAAAGACATTTAACAGCTTTAAATATTTATCTTAAATTAATGCTTAATTATTAATTAATTTTTGATTTAGATACTTTAGCTATTTTAAAGTTACTAAACATATTAGGATTATATTTTAAGATCTTTGCTAACTTTCTTACTTTTTTCACTTTATTGATGAAAAACTGATCCCTATTAAGGAGATGTTGGAATTAGTAATTAAGGTAATATTTTGATAATAGGTATAGTTTTTTAGCTGATGTATTAGATTTGTTGATAGTAGTTGTTTGATTTTGAAATAATGTCTAGGTGCTAATTTGATATCCTTTCTATTAATGTTTAAAATAGGTTTAGTAATTTTTAAAGATAATATGTAATGATCTAATATAGTCTCTACAAAATGTGTGTTTATGAATTATAAAATAGTTAGTTTAAATAATAGTAAATAAGGATGTAGTTAGTTAGTTTGATTTAGTTATGGTTGTGTAATAAAGTGTTAAAGTGTTACTGAGATATTGTTGCTGGTATTTTAAAAATTTGGAATAGATAAGTATTTAATTTATAATCTATGTAATAATATGATTAAAGCAGATGTAAGAATTTAGCTTATATAATGATTGTTATTATAAACTACTACTTGAATATGATTAATTTGAATTACTAATATATCCTAACAACATTATCACTCAAAAACTATCTAATACACTCAATTTTATATTACTATTCAATTCATCAAAATCTTATTTTTCAAACTCAACTAGTCAGTCATAGATCAAAAACTTATTATCAACCTAAACATTATTTATATTATCCAATAAACCTCTTATCAAGCAAAAGACTAACTATTTTAACTATCAATTACGAAAAAGATATATATATCAAAAATAACAAAAATCAAACCGTAAAATTCCAAGTTTCGGATTTAAACGAAAAATTATAACATTTTTATAAATCTTTAAGAAGATAAAGTAAGAAAATAGGCAATTAAAAAAGTAAATCAACTAAAAATCGGAAATGCAAAAGGTAAATTTCTAACTAAAGTAAATAGAAGATAGACTCAATAATTAAATTATATTAGCAACTAATAATCTAGAAAAATTAAAGTAATGCAGATCCTATGGATATTGAGAAAAATCTAAAAATAAATAAATTATTTAGCAGATAAGAATATTATGATGATGATTCTACAAGAAAAAAGAATATCTAATCAGGATATTTTAACAGTTTAAAATTAAGTAAATACTATAAGTAAAAAAATTTGAAGAAAACTGAGTTAAAATTATACGCAAGATGATTAAACTTTTTTATGATAAAGCTATCAAGGAATGGAATTAATGAATCAATAATGGAAATGAACAATAAAATAATGAGGAAAATATTTAAAGGAGTTATAGAATATATAGAACTAGAAGAGGAAAAAAAAATGATTTTCAAGATGAAAATTGAACCGAAGAAAAAAAGAAGATCAAGAAATCTATGAACGATTTCTCAGGAGGTAGCAGAAATTTTATAAGAGTAAATACAAGTGAATTTAAAGAGGTCAACCTTAGAAGCATAGTGCCATTATTATTTATTTTTTGTTATTATTTATATTAAAAAAACATTTTAGAGTTAAAAAATATAGATAAATTTTCGTATACTTATAATATATAAAAAAAATATAATTTACTTAACTTCAAGTTATTTAAAAAATAATGTTTAGTAATAAATAATAGTTGAATATTATTAAAATAAAAAAATTTATATCAGAAATTATTTTATCAAAAATTATTATAAAAAGCAAAAAAGATATAATAAACAGAAAAAAATATATCATGTTTTTAATTAAGAGCAAATTAAAAAAACATAAAAAATTAAAAAAAAGATTAAAAGGAAATACGAAAAGAAAAAAATTGCAACTTTGATCCAAAAATTAAAAAAATTATATGCAAAAAATGTTGAGGGTAAAATTTAAATACAGATAATCTGAAATATAAAATTAAAATTTTGGTTATAAAAATCTAAAATTCCTTTAATTTATCAAAGAAATACTACACATTATAACAAAAAAAAAACAATTAAAAGATTAATTTATGCAAAACTTTTAAATTATTAAGATAAAAATCTTAATAAAAGTAAATTATAAAGAACTAAAATTAACATTTTTCAAAAAAATTAAATAAATTAAAATTTTTTTTAAAATAAATAGAAAAAAATAGATAAATAGAAAAAAATCTGAAAGTAAAGTAAAGAGCACGCCAAAAAATTTTATCTAATAAAAAGAAAATGATATAAAAAGAGAATCAAAATAAAATAGAAATATATAAAAAAAGACAAATAAAGATAAAATATGAAAAAATTTGGAAATATTTTATTTTAATTTTGGTTTGAAAATTTTTCTTTAAAGTTTTTTTTACATTTAATTTTACTTACATTCTTTTTTTCTATCTCATTTTTGTTGCATTTATTTTAGTTAATTTATTATTTATTATCAATTACAAATAACTTTTCTATTATTTATTCTTTTTGAGATAACTTTAATTTATATTTAATTATCTGGATAGAAAGGATTTTTTTTCTGAATCTTTTAAAGATGTATAATTTATTAAAAAATATATTAAGATTTTTATGGGAAAATTTAAATTTTTTTTTTAAGTGATGCATAATCAATAAAATTATTTCCTTTTTTAATATTTGAATCAAAAATTTATAAAAGAAATCCTTTATTTAAAATATTTAAATATTTTGGCTATTTAATTAATGTTTTTGATTAAAGTTTTATAATTTGGAACAAAATTTTAATAGTTTATAGAAAAAGATTTATACTTATTGAAACGAATGATAAGATTTTTTATAAAAAGTACTAAGTTTTAAACTATTTAATAATTAAAAGTTTTTATCATAATTCTTTTTGTTATTTTAAGTAAAATACTCTAAACCCTAAAATAGTTTAATTACAAAGATGCTATAATATGTTAGGATTCAAATCAGGATTTTTCGCGGCTCCAAAAAGGTAGGAGTTAACGACACCCTAGAGAAGTTAGGACCAAAAAAAGGGAATCAAAAAGGTCAACATTAAATCGAACCACCCATTTTGAGGAAAATCCTAGGAAATATACTAAAAGGTATATGCACTCGGAAGTCTCCAATCCCATCACAGAATAGTAAATAAGACACGATTAGCCGATAAAAGTGGTGTTAGACCTCCAGAAGAGGTAAAAAACTGAAGAAAGATAAAAGAGAAAAATGGAAAAAATTATAATTGCAGACAAAATATAATTGAGACTCATAATCTAAAAAAGAGGCCTTAATGCCTTTTGCAATGTTTCACAAGACCGGGACAATTAATCATAACACAATAATAGAAACAGAAAGAATTTATCAACAAAATAGAAAAAATCGAAGATAGCCAGAAAAATTACAGCGTTAAATTGACCTAAAAGAATAAGGAAATGACTAAATAATAATTGAAAGAGAAAAGAACTCAAGGTTTAAACCTAAAAGAGAATCAAAAAAATACTATTATTGTAACTCTTGAACATATCTATGGAAAAGATGCTATAAATTTAAAAAATTTAAATAAGAATATTGAAACTACAAGAAGAAGTTGGAAATAAAAAGAAGATACAACAAAAACTAAAATTAAAAAGAGAAAGATTACATTGCATCAAATTTGGAAAAATATAAAAGACTTAAGCTACCAATCATTATCTAGACGAAAGAATATCTCAGTGTCAGTATGAATAACAAGATGAATATTTGTAGAGACATGTAAACTTTTATATTTAACCTCTAGAGCATTCTAGAGGTTGGTGGGAAAGAGATTGAAATACCTATAAGAGCGCCAAACATTTAGTTTTGTATTTTTATATTAAAAAGATATTTTAAATATTAATTTTTCATATTTAATAAATTTATATAGTTTATTATTTTATTTTTTATTTATAAAAAAATAAGAAAAATCTCTAAAATGTTTAAAAATAATATAATATTTTTGAACTTATCAGAAATAAATCTTTATAAATTAAGCATGTAAAAAGATAATAAAAATAATAATAATATCAAAAAAAAAACTAAGATTATAGAGCGCGAAGCACTACAATAACGCGCAGCTCTTTAATTAAAGTTCTTTAAAGTTTAAAAACGTATTATATTACATTCTTCCCTGTGCTAGCATTCCTTGGAAATTCTTTTTCCTATAGGACCAATGTCGGAGTGCTTCCCTAAAGAGACCTTATTCTTAGGCATCGTTCAACATGTTGTTACTTTATGCCTCGGTCTTGACATCCTTGACTCCTGCCAAGATTCTTGTTCAGTTCTTTACACGGGTACTTCCTGGTACCCAATGTCTTAATGAAGCACCATCTATATATTCTATCTTCTCATATGGTAATCTTCACTTTTATTATTATATAATTTACTTCCATTTCCTGATATCAACCAACAATTGCCAACACTTAATGACAAACTACCTACAGGATCCGTATGATCCTGTAAAGTTAAGATATATTCCCCAGTTGAGAAACTTCATATCTTAATTGTTTAATCTTCAGAACCCGATATTAAATACTTATTGTCCGATGATAGTATTACCGATTCTATATATCCTTTGTGACCTTAAGAGTACGAATTAGCTAACCAGTTGAGAAAGACCAGATCTTTATTGAAGAGTCACCAGATGCTGATACAATATAGTCAGAGTCTAGGGAGATAACAACCGAGAATACTAAAGATGATTGACCAGTCAAAGTTCTTAGGAGAGTACCATTGTAGAAATTCCAGATTTTTATGGTTTCGTCACCAGATGCTGATACAATACAATTAAAGTCTGGGGAGAAGCTAGGGAGATAATGTCAGAAGTACGTCCAGTTAAAGTTCTTAGGAGAGTACCATTGTAGAAATTCCAAATTTTTTGGTTTCGTCGTCAGATGCTGGTACAATACAATTAAAGTCTGGGGAGAAGCTAGGGAGATAATGTAGTTGGAATGACCAGTGATGATATAAGGCTACTCAGTAATTATGTTAGTAAGGTTAGTATTAGAAAGGCTACATTTAACAAATTTAGTATTTTGTAAATTGCATTGCTAGAAGATAGTTGTCGAAATTGCAGTTAGTAAATATCGCATCTGATAGACCAGCTTGAATTCAATTTAAGTTTGCAAAATTCTATTGATTTATTTGAACTTTCATGTAAATGAGTATTGTTATAGCATTGGATAATACTTACGACAACTTTTACGATTATTTAGATAACTCTATTAACTAAAATAATCTTTGCACGATATTTTAGTCTTTCAATGAGGATAATTATAATAATACTGAAGCTTTCTCTGATAAACTAGATTGATTCAAAGGATTCTACCTCAATTATTAGATATAGATATTTGATTGTAGTAATTGATTCAATATTTGCTGTAATTAGTAAAATGTTAGGTTATTAATAATTGCTGATATTATATTTATTAAATTTGGATATTCTTGTAATTAAATAAAAGTTCTTTTTTCATTTGAATAATTTTACTTTTACCATTAAACAAATTATTAAGATTTAATTTAAATAATACTTAAGGATTCTTTTCTAATTTTTTCTTAAATTTGATTCTAACTAAGAGGATATTCTTGGCCTATGGCTCTATCTTAATAAGAACGATTTATAATTTATTATTATTACTAAGAGACTTAATATTATTAGTTTAATTAATTTTAAGGGTGATCTTACACTTGTGCTATTTATAGATTCTATTATCTTTTACTATTGCATAAACCTCTTATCATGCTATCCTAATTGAAATAAGCTTATGTTAACTATTTTACTTTTTGCTACGTCAATAACTGATTGTAAGTTATCCCTTAGATATATCATTATATTGAAGAATATTCTTAAATATTTACTCTTAAGCTTTAAACATTCAAATCTAACTCTTAACGGTTCTTTAATTCATTTATCTCTTTCAAGATCCCATTTAAATACTCTTATCTTTGCTGAATTAATTGCTGTCTCTTGAGTTGATTCTAAGGATTGATATTTTAGAGCTATTAGAAGTTAGTTTCTAATTATTCTATTCTGATAATTCCTAGCTATTTATTTTCAATTTTTTATCTTATGAATTAATCATCAGGTGTTCAATTTTTCTTTCGAGTTTATGATTTCAAGTTTATAGCAACTACTAAAATGACTAAGTTTGCTATTTTTAAAAATAACATCCTTATACATACTCATATGAAATAATTTTGCACTAAAAAGATTCAAATGTCCAGTGGTTAGAATATTCTACTATAACTTGAAAGTCCCGAGTTCAAATCCTGATATTATCTTTTTATTAACTAATAAAAATAAAAATGCCCAACGTGGAGCTCGAACCCACCAAATTAAGAGTCTGACTGAGCTAGCCGGGCTTATTTTTTATAACTCATCTTAAATAATTTTTATTTGCTTTATTCTCAATATTTTTAAATGTATATATAATGTACGTTTTAATATGATTTTAAAAATAATTTTTTATTGTTTTTTTATTTTTGCTAATGTTTCGTGTTTTTTGTATTATGTTTTTTTACTTCTTTTGTTAGTTTTGCTTATCTCTTTTATACTTTCATCTATTTTTTGTAAATCAATTTGTTTTCATTTCCTTTTTTTTTTAATATTTTTATTTATTTTTTTAATAAGGAATTTTGTTATATAGAATTTTATTCATTTTGATATTTATTTATTACTATTTATTTATTAGTTTTTTTTTAACATTTATTTTTTCTTATTTTCTTCTTTTTGGATTTTTTAATTTTTCATGTACAATTATTTTACATTGTATACAATTTTTTTAAGAAACGTTAATTTTTTTAGATTTCCTTTTTTATTTTTGACTTAGATTTAAATATTATTTCAAGTAGATTTGTTGGATTTTATAATCTTTAATTAAGGAATTTTCGAATTAATAGCATTAGCTAAAGTTAAAAAATTGTTTAAGCTACTTTTTTATTAGTAATCCAAAAAAAGTATTTTTTAATCTATCTTTTTGAATATAGGTAATATAAAAATTAAAATGAAATAAAAAATAAATAATTCATTTTCTTTATGTTATGGCACTTTTAGATTTCTAAGGTTTTTTATATTTTTCTCAAGTCATGCTTTTTTTTTCTTCCAAAATTTCTTTTTTCTAAACAGCCTTTATTTTAAATTATTTTCTCTTATCTATCATAGTTAAAACCTCTATCTTTTTTTCATCTCTTTATATATAAAAGATAAATTAATTTTAAAGGTTTTATTAAGAAAAGGAATGGATATGAGAACGAGACAGATTTTTTTTTAAAATTATAATAATTAAGTCTATAAAATAGGTTTGAAATTTTACTCTTATAAGTTTATATTTACTAACTTAATTTTTTTTTTAAAATTCATTTTTCGTATGATTTTTAGAATTTTTATTCTCTTTATTAGGTGTTTTTTTAATTATCATGCTTTTAAACTTTCTTAGTTACTAAAGTATCTAAACTTCTATTAAGATTTAGTTTTTCAATTTTTAAATTTAGTAAATAGTTTCTTATTATTTTTATCTTTTGTTAATTATTAAAATTTTCAAACTTTTATATTGTAAAAGCTCTGTTTTTGGTAAATTTTTATTTGTATTTAGCTCATATAAAGAATTTCTAAAGGAAAGTTCTGTTTAGGATTTAAATGTTCTAATTTATATATTTTCGAAGAGTTTTTAATTTTACTATCTTTTTAGTGTAAATGTTAGAGACTTTGAGTATGAATTAAAAAATTGGCTTATCAAAGATATAGATGTAATAGTGTTAGTGATGAGGTTTTTTGGGTATCTATGTCCAAATTAAAGTACAACTAAGCTAAAAAAGATTAAAGCCATCTGTCCAGTTATTAAAATTGTTAATAAGAAATATAAGATATAAACCTTAAACTAGGGAAACATTATTTAGATCATATAAAAACAAATTAAAGTTTTACATTTTTCTGACCTAAATCATTAGATAATAATTAGAAGTTTGAAATCAAATAAGATGATAACTTGAAATTTTTAGTTAAACATGAAGCGCTTTCTGTAATTTATAACCAGTTTCAATGAAATAGAATTAATTCCAATTAAAGAAATAAAAAAATAAAAAGAAGCAAAAAAAGGCAAATATCTCGGAACAAGTTATAGATTAAACAACAATTTTTTGGCTTTACGTATATTTAGATAGCTTTTATCTTAACATTCTTCACATTAAAAGCCTTAATTATAATTATTCTTGCTAGTTTATTGACTCTTTTAATTTAAAATCTTAAAAGTAAAATGGTAGTATGATTATTAAAATAGATATGAAAAGAAGCTAATGTAAGAAGTAGCTATAATAATAATTAATAAAGAGATTGTTCAAAGAACTATAAATAAAGCAAAATAATAACAAGTAAAATAATGCTAAATTAAACATAGTTAACTATATTGCTTATATCATTTAATACTTTGAAGATTATTAATAAATCTAATTTTAACTAAAAAGATTCTTATTTAATAAACAAATAAAATATTCTATTTTTAAAACAAATATTTGGAATACTTAAAAACCTTATCTAAAATCCTATTTCTACAAGTACGAGCTGAGTAACAGCATAAAAAATAAAAATAAATAATAAGTAAAAGCTGGTAAAATAGAGTAACTTAGAAAAATAATCATTAGGGAGATACAACAAAAATTAAAATTTTTATGTTAAAATAATCTATTTAAGCTGAATCACTAGTGAGGAATTAAGAACACTTGAAATCGAACTTGTTAAAAGAAAATCTTCTTTTCTAATGTCTATTTAAAGATACTTAAAGTCACTGAACTAGTTCTGCTAAGATTAGAATATTCGGACCTTATCACCTTTTTTCCATACTTAATTTGATTGAAAGGTAGTTCAGAATCTATTTCTTTTCACGCTCTGAATACTGTAAATGTCGTGCTTTTAAGAATATTCTTTTTTAGGATTAAAAGGTAATTTCATTCTTGATTAATCAGAAGTAGATACGTTAAAGACATCTCTTAATTTCTTCTTTCTATTTTAGCATAAATCTTTTTACTCAGATAAATCCCTTCTAGTGTTTTTTCCGAGCGAAAGAATCAAATGTGCTATAGAATAAGAATCTTCTATCAATTTGATTATTTTAAATAGAAAGATTCATCTTTCATCTCTTCTTTATTTTCTAAATATTTGTTAGTCTTTATTTTTGATATAGATAAGTGTTTTTTAGTTTTGGCTGAATATTTTCCATTTTATTTTTCTTTAAAATTTTAAGATTAACTAAAATTAAAAAAGTTATTAAGCTAGATTACATCTAAAGCATTTAAAGAGTTAAAGTTAAAAGATAAAAAAAGTGATTTAGTTAAGCTACTATATTTAATATCAAAAATAATCTTAAATTAAAGGAAAACTTTAGCTCTTTATAAATAATAACCTTCTCTAGTTTTAATGTTCTAAGTTTCTTTTTGCTATTCTAAGCTCATAAGTCTAACTTAATTTTATTTTAATTATTAGTTATGTGGACTATAAATAAGTAAGTTTTAACTTATAGATTCTATTATTCAATCTTATATCCAAAATAAAGACGCTATTTAAATACTTGAGGTAAATAAATTTACCATAGTTTGCTATATTAGTGATTATATCTATATTTCTTTTATTCATTTATTCTAGCTATGTATCAAGCTCAGTATTTAGCTTGTTTTCTTTTCAAATATTTTGTATTTTTCTAATATTTTAAGATAATTTTCAGCTAATGTAGTTCATTTAATTCTTTAAGTGGAAATATTGCTTAATAATAAAAATAAATAGAAAGCTAATAAATATATAGTAATAGTATAAGATACCTATTGATTAAGATTAACTTAAGAAAGGAATAATTAATTTATTAGTTACTTTTAAAATACTAAGCTTTTTAATATTAGTTATATAGTCTTAGTTTAATTACTTATATAAGCTTACTAATGCTATTATTTTTAACTTTAATTTGTATTATAATTTCCTTTATTTAGTTTATAATACTTTATTAATTTAGCTATAGACATTTCCTTATAACTAAAAGCATTAATATCTAAATATTAGTTAGTGCTTCTTTATCTATTATTAATATAGTTTATATTTTAAAGAATGCTAAGAATAATAATTTAAATATAGTTAACTTAAAGACTTCTATTATGCATTTATTATTAATTCTCTATCTCTCTGTAAAATTCAAAGGCTAGTTTTATAATCTCCTAATTTAGCTTAAGATATCTTTAATCATTTTGTGAAATCATTCTTAAAAATTCTTAAGTACCTTTCTATTAGTACATGCTATCAAAATTTTATTAGAAGAAATAAAAATTGGCTTTCTAGGTTGATTTTGATTTTTAGATGCTTTTATTTGAGTCTTATTTCCTAAATTTTTTCTTATTTTATCATTAAAGAACTTCCTCTAAGATCTATTTTTTCACTTCCCATTAATTGAACTAAAGCTGTAGCTCATTCTATGGTCTAAAATTATCTTGCTTCGTTATTTTTGCCACTTTTTTAATTATTTAATGAGGCATTTCTTTTGTTTTACGAAGATTTTTCTGAATTCTCAAATTCAGAATTCAAACTGATTATAATATTTCCTATTTGTTTATTTTATACTTCTTAGATTTTACTTTTAGCAGGTATTTTTATAGTATTTTGCTCTTATTCTGATCAATTAATCCTTTTTCACTTTCAAATAAAAATAATTTCCAATAGCTTCAGTAAACCTTAAAATCTAAAGATTTTATTTTTGATGTCTATTAATTTCTTTTTGATTTATGACTTAAAATTTCTTATTAGCAAATTATAATTGTTATTCTTATTTACTTGCTAAGTCTCAAATCCTTATTTTGGGATAGTTTTTCATCAGTTTAGATGGAGTTAAGACTTTAGTGAAGTTTAGAAGGTATTAAAACATTTATTGTTCCCAGTTAAGTCTTTTATTTCTTTAATTTAAATGAAATAGGAAGCTTTCTTTTATTTAATAAAGATTTATATTAAATTAAAGATATTCAATTAATATATTAATAGAAATACTTTTAGCTAAGAAGTCTTCTACTTTTATTATTTTTCTTATTCTTAAAATTATATTAATTTCCTTTATCTAAAATTGAGTCTTATTATTATTATTTTAATCCATTCCTTATTTTTAAATAAGATGATATTATGATTTTGCTCTAATGCTTTATAGCTAAAAGATTAAAATTTAAATTCTATTAAAAGATAACCAAGCAAAATAATCTTCTTAATCTAAATAATCTAATCAATGTTAAAATTATTAGATGAATCAAGTTCACTTGAAGGCTTAAATCATTATTTCATATCTATAACTTGTTCCTAAGCTCTTCCTTTTTCCACTTCTATTCCCTTTTAGTTATTTTTGTTTTTTGGAGTTCTTAATGTTCCAGCCAATGGAGAATTGACTTCTATAAAATCCTTGAATTTAAATTACTAATTTCAGCTAATCTCTTTAATTAACTTCAATCCTTTTAAACATCTTATTTGGAATCTTCTTTTTGCTTAAAAATTGTCTCTTTAATTTAAGTCCTAGTATTTCTAAGGATCGACATCTCAGCATGATAGCATTTAAGAATTTTCAGTGGAGCTTGAAATTTACAGCTTTAAGTTTTATTATTATTAAGTTATAATTATACATATTAATGTATTAAAGTGTTCTTATCTTAGTCTTCATTTGTTACTTCTAATATTTATATTATTCTATTAAGAACTAAATCTTTTCCTCAATCTTGCAAGTTAACTGTTCACAACTTGTTTATGATTAGTATCACAAAAATAGAAGGTTTTACTGATTCTATAACACATTTATAATAACATTTAGTCTCTACAGCTAATACAATCGCTTAGTAAGATTTATTAAGTTGATAATGATTTACTTGCTTCAATAAATTAAGGATTAGCTTTTCTTCTTTTAATTAATTTAATTTAAAAATTAATAAAATGTAAGTGTCTATTTATTAAAATAGAGCCAAAAAAAGAGTTCATTAATAACTCTTCATTACAGTTAAGTCTTAAATTATTAAAAATTAATAAAGTAATTTAAACTTTTTAAGTCAACAGAACATATATAGTCAAAAACTACAATTATAAACAAAATTACCCTCAATATTTACCTATACAGCTAAACATTCCTATAGAAATATCTCATTGCAGATTAGATGAGAAGTAAAATTTATAAAAGGCGGAACTGTATAAAAAGTGTAATAATATGAAAGATAATCTATATTGCAAGATGCATAAATAATAAAAGAGTAAGTATTTGTAAATTTAGAAAAATTAGAAGCATAAAGCTAATTAGAATCTTAATTGGTAAGATAATAAGACTAATTAGTTCATCAATTGAAGAAATTTTTAATAAAGAAAGTAAAATTTATAATAAATCAGAGGAATATTAATTATTAAGGAAATTTAAGAAAATAACCTAATACCTATAGGAACTAATAGATAATAGCCTGCTTATATAAATTAGTCTTCATTGATCTTCAAATTAATATCCTAAGATTTATTCTTAGATATTATATTTCTCAGCTATTGGAATTTTTTAATGCAAAAATTATAAAGTTAAGAAATAGAAAAGCTATGAAAATGTATAAATTTAATTGAGAAACACTAAGAAATTAAAAAATATGCAATTAATTTTGTTAGAATAAACAAAGGCAAAAAAATAAACTAACATTTAGGTTCGAAAAACTCTAAAGGTTTAAATAAGCCAAAGCACGCACTCAAAATTATCATAACATCTTTATAAATCGCAATTAGAGATTTAATTCTTGTTCTCTTAAGTTTTGTTCGAATTTCTACAGTGATATATCGAATGTTAATTCTACTCATTAGAAACAAGTATTGCTTGAATTTATGGTTATTCAACTATTTTTCTAGTTTTCTTTTCATAGTTATGTTTATATTCAGCATGCATTGTATTTCTTTTTCTTTTAGCGCTGATATCTAGCAGAAAAATTACACAAAATAACTTTATCTATATATTTAGGCTTTCTTTTAAGTTTATAACATCTCAGTTTTTTTCTTAAATTTATCTTTTTATTATTGTTGTTTCTCTCATTTTATCTTTTGCTTTATTCTATTTATCTTTCCTAAAACTGTTTTATGCAATAGCTATTTCATACAATTTTTCAGCTTTTGAAGGTAATTTTCATCAAAATTGCAATCTCAAATTTCAGCTTTAACTTAAATATAATTTACTTAGTTTTAAATTTTATAGGTGTAATTTATTTTTGTTGATTTAATGTTGAGTATGCTTTGAGATAAAAGAAATTAGTATTTTGAAAAGTGAAGAAGTAAAGTAAGAAAAGAAGAATGAATTTCAGTTTTAAGCACCTAGCATGATTAAAAATGAGATTCTTAATTATATATAAAATAGCTTATTAATAGAATAAATTTTTAGCTTTAGTTAAAGAAATGTAAAGTGAGTTAAAGCTAAAGGCTTAATATTAAGAGAGATAGTAATTTTAGTATAAATAAGTAATTTTTAAAGGTTTAATCCATAGCTATTATATAAGATAGCCTGTTTTTAGTTGTTAGAGACTTAATTTTAGTTTGAAATAGATTGATTAAAATAATTAGAAACTTTAGTTTAGTTGATTGATTTATTTTATAATGGTATTTGATGTGAGTATCTGAGTAATAGAAATGAGATAATGCAATCTAATACAATTTAAATAAAGATAAGTGGTTAAAATAAGATATAATTTTAGCTTATGCTTGGCTTTTAATTAAGCATAATATAATGAATTAATTAACAAAAAATTTTACGCTAAATTTTAGTTCTTAATTCATTTTCACTATCCGTTAATCTTTTTTTCACTTATCTTAGATTATATTCAACTTTTCTCTAAAATTCCTCTTGTTCTCCCTTGCTTAGTTTCTATTTTCTTTGTTTAGTTAATTCATTATATAATTATGTATGTTCATTAGATCCCAAAAAAATATTTGCCGATTACTTTTTAATATGATAAAATTCTTTCAATGTATCTTTTCTTCCTTTTTTTAATATTTCTTTAATGTAATCTTTTACTATAAAGTCTATTTATTACTTCAGTTTTTCTTATTTATTACGTATTCAGTAATCAAATTTGTAACTGCCTCATATATGTGTATTAGTTCAAAGTTTGGTAGATTTATTAATTCTAACCTGTTATTGAGGTAAATGTTGTACAATTAAGATTTACATCTTTCTCTTTCTTCCATATATTATTCTCATGTACTTATGATGGGAGTTTCGTCTTATACTCCAGTATTGCAGAATTTACAAATTATGATGTGGTATAAAGCAAACCATGAAGTATTGGTGATTAGGAACTGAAAGATATAGAATAATAGTAGACTAATAAATGTATTAAGAGTAAATAATAATCTATTAGATTAGATTTAAATAGCTTATATTAGCTAATCTAATACTTATATTATCTCATACTACAAAGAAACATATTATGTTAAGTTTACTCTTTCTATTAATTCAGAAAATATTTATAGAAGATATTATAAATATGTTTTCTTAAAAGCTTATAATCTTATTAATATCAAACAACTAATTTTAATAAAGAGAGTATTAATAGTGGTAACTATATTTTCTGGATAAGTATAGAATAATAGAATTAAGTTTTTATCTTTAAATAATCTAGAATAATTTAGGTATTATTAATTTGAAATGATAATTACAAAAATAACATAAATAATAAATATAATATTAGTTTGCTATAAAAATAGAAAGTTATCTAAATGTATTTATTACATTTATATAACCTATTTTGCTTAGAATCAGCATTAAAATAAATTATATTAGATTATTATTATAAGAGAGACCTTTATAAGTAAAAAGTTTTAATGAAATAGTAGTAAGAAAGTGGACAATTAAAAGATTCTATCTTATAAATACTAAAAATGCTTTATTTAAATAATTTTATGTTTTTTAATCTCTATTCAAACTAGTTAATAAGAAACTTATTTTATTTCATTTTTTTAATTATTAAAAAGCTTAAAGAAATATTTTTTTGATTAAATGTAAGAGAAAAACAATAATTAATAACAGTAGATTTAAAAAAATGGTAATATTTTATTTATCATTTAAAAGGGTCTACAACGAAATAAGGTTTTCTTATTAAAAGTCTTTTATTTAAAGCACGAATAAGTTGTAATTAATGGATGGATATTAAAGTTATTATAATAAGGATATAATTCTTCGTTATAAAACTTTTGATATAATAATTTATCCTTTCATTTAAAAGTAAAAAGATATATAATAATTAAAATTGTAAAAGCATGTACTACTAGTTTAATATCTTGTATTGTTTTAAGACAAAAATAGAAAAATAAATGTTTAAGAAATAAGATATTTATAAGTATGCTTATTAAATAATTTAATTGTTTAATTGTATTGAAATTAAGTAAGTAAAATTTATTGAGTTATTTTAATTAAATATTTATTAAAGTAAGTTATAAAAATTAAAATGGAGAAAAAAGAAAAGCAATTTACTAAATGTATTTTTTTAAGAAAACTCTTAAGAGTGAGAAACCACATTTTAGGGAAAATAACTATACTTCATTTTAAGTATGAAATTCTGGTTAACTTATGCTACTAAAAGTTAATAAATAAGATCAGTTATGACCAAAGTAAAGGTATTTCTTTAATATTTTTTAGACTAAATCCTTACTGGTCACACTTCACCTGTTTGGTCGGTATCCATATCAAGTGACATGAATTGAATTGTATCAGGTTCATCATATCCTGAATATTCGATAAAGATCTGGAATTTCCAGACAGGTGCTCTCCTAAGAACTATAACGGGACATACTGATTACATTTACTCGGTAGTAATCTCCTATGATTCTAAATATATTATATCAGGATCTTACGATAACACAATCAAGATCTCAAACTTATAGACTGGTTCTCTCCTAAGAACTATAACAGGACATACTGATATAGTTAGATCGATAGTAATCTCCTATGACTCTAAATATATTATATCAGGATCTTACGATGAAACCATAAATATTTGGGATTTCTATACTGGTCAGCTTGTTAAATAAAATTAATTTAAAGAGTTGCGTACCAACGAGAGTGCTATGCATTCTATAATCCAATTTATTTATTTATTTTTTATAAGCTTTACTATGTTAACTACTTCTATTAAGAAGCTTCAAATAACTATTTCCAAATTTATAGTCTAATTTTAGTTTTTATTTAAATTTAGAAGAAATAAATATCTTTAAAATAAATAATAAATAGATAAGATTTAAAGCAGCACCTCAATGACGATCAGCTCTTTAATAAAGATTTTTAAAATAAAATAAATTATTTTCTGAAGTCTTCCATAGTGCTAGCATTCATTTGTGAATCTTGTCTTCTATAGGGCCATTATCTGAATGCTCCTTAAGAAACCTTAGTATCTGGAATCTTTCGTCATTAATGCTACTTGATACCTATTCAGTCTTGTCTTCTCTTGGCTCCTATCAAGATTCTTATTATTTTCTTCGCCCAAGAGGTACTTCCTGGTGCCAGAGATTAAATAAACTCAGTTGGCGGATTGTCCCTTCCTATTTAAAATGAAATTAATAGTACATATAGAAATTTTTGAATCTATTCTTATTAAAGTTCGTTTGAAAAATTAATGAAATAGATATACAATAAGTATTGTTAGATTATAAGCCTTAAAGCTTAAATAATGATAAACTATTATCTAGTTTGTTATTATTTATTGGTTCGTTCTTCATCCTTATCGTTCATATCTGTTATTTGAGTCTGCATATAAATATTTAGCTCTACTATTTAATTTATAAAGGTAGTTAATAAGAATATGCAAAACAAATAGATTTGAAAGCTATGATGACTTTTGGCTTGAAATAGATTTGATTTAGTTAGTTAGTTCCGAACTAGATATAAATAATTGGATTTAGTTTGATTTAAATAATTTGTATTAAGTTGCTTATTTTAAAAATGAAGAGAATGATATAGCTGCATTAAATGAATTGCTTAATTAATTAGATATATAACTCCTTTTTGTTGTTAATGAAATTGATTAGTGTTATTTTATTGTTTTTATAGTGTAAAATTGAATTGGTAACTAAAATATAGGGAATCTATAAGCATTATTAGTTATTAAAATAATCATATTAATTAATTTTTTCTTTATATTTTTTATTTTAATTTTATAATTTTTATTCCATTTTTACCTATTTCTATGTAATTTTCTAGTGAAAAATAATGGTGATATTGAATGTATTTAGAAACAAATATTCTAAATTTGTCTAAATAATTTTAAGTTCTTAATTACCTTATAATACCTTAAATTATTTTACTTTTATCTTACTAAACTTTTATTACTGCATTTTTTATGTTTCCATCATATTTTTTAAGATTAGCAGACTATTAATCTGATCATTTTGTAATTTATTAAATAAATAGTCTTTCAAATTGATGAAATTATAATTTTAATATTTTCATCATTTTTGCTGATTGACAGTTTTTTAAATTTGCAAAATAGTAATTTAATAGCTATAAGTTTCCTATAGTACGTTTTTCTATTAAATTTAGTTAAATCTTTATTTATTAATTAATAATCAATATATTGCATTTAAGATTATACCTTTAATACTTTATAAATACCTTAAACAATACTATTTTAACATAACTATCTCAAATTCAAAACTACATTCAATTACCAAAATTACTCATCTCATATTCAAAAACTAACAATAGTACACACAAACCTACAAACACATAACCATCCAAAATTAACATACACAAATCTACACTCAATTCCTTAATTCATTACCTAAATTAAACATTTTTACACCAAACTTAAACAACACCCAAATCCTTAGAGAAATCGCTAAAACATTTTAGCCCTTATCGACTAAATTTAGGATCTGGAAAAATAAATATATGCTCTTGCTAACCATGAAAAGTAAACAAAATTAAATAGGATCTCATACAGCACGAGGAAGATAATGAAATCCACATAGTGGATAGATAAGCAAAAACAGGAATATTACTATAGATAGACAGATTTAATGATAATTGAAGAACAGTAAGCCGATAATTTTGGCTATACTAAAATTAAATTATCCATTTAGATAATTAAGAAAAAAAATCTAAAGAATCGAATAAAATGCATAATGAGTTAGACTATTCCAAGCGATGCTATATTAATGGAAATTAAACAGTCAACAATCAAAATATAAACAAATTTGAACCATAAAAAGATTAAGAATGTAGAATTTGCAATAAGATAGGACTCTATTGAGAAAAATGAAGGAAAGAGAAAAAAACTGAAAGATAAGTAATGAAATATGATGATCTCCATTTATTCAATATCGTTTGGAAACATATATAAGAAGAAGTAAAGAAATTCTAATTTGTTCAATCAATCCTTAAAATATGAAGCCTAGAGTAGATAGAGCAACAAAGGAGCAGATATTAAGCTAGGAACGAAGTGAAAAATATGATTATTATATATTTTTTAAAACCGCCATAGTTGTTCGAAGGTGAACAACAAGGTCATCTTCATCAGAGGTTGGGGAAGTTAAGTACCCATAATCGACTTTATGTCTTCCTCTGCTTTGGTTTGACCTCGAGACATAAGATTCTTAGACCTTCGGCACTTTCTCAATTTAAATTTAATTTAATGCTGAAACTAAAAAGAAATAATATTGCGAGCTTCATCAGAGGTGGGGAATTTAAGTACCCATAATTGACACATGTCGTCCTCTGCTTTGGTGATACAATGAGACACAATCCTGCCATGTCCTTGGACCTCCAACAAGTAGATAAGATTACGAGTATTCTTAAATTATATCAGTATTGAACATTTTTATCAGTACTGAATAATTATACCAGTATTGTACAAGATCTACCAGTATCTGATAATTTTATCAGTAACAAACATTCTTGTCAGTATGAAACATTTTTTAAAGAGCTGCGCACCAATGAGAGTGCTACGCGCTCTATAATCAAATTTATTTATTTATATAAAGGATTTATTTTAAAAATATTGATTTAAATTTCCTTTTCATTAAATACAGCCATTTTTATAAAAGCAAGGTTAATATTTGCAAAATGATGATAATTAAATTTGCCAGTTGTAAAATAATAAAAATGAATATAAATTTGTATTTAAGCTTAATAATGTTAGCAAGTATATGGATGTTTACTATATACATTAAAAGTATTAATAATAAGAAAATGTAGAATAAATTTATAATTGTAAAGCTATATTTTATTTAATAAATTATTGTATATAAATATTTTTTTATTTAAATATAAAAAGCAATAATTTAAGTTGTTAATACTAATCAAATATTCAAATATTATCCTTAGTTTAATATCTTATTTTCAATATACAATCCTACCTGTCTCTAGTTTATTCAATCATAGCTTTTAATTTTAGTCTATCACTTTTATGCATATTATATACATTTCTAGATCAAACAATCCAATTCCTAATTTTTACCTATCATTTTCTTATAACTTATTTATTCCCCAGCAGAACCAGCTGATACAAGTATATTAACTAAAGGTGCTAGAGTAACTAAAATAACTAAAGTATCTTACTAAAAGTAACTAAAGCAAATAAGGCTAGTAAAAGCCCTGCAGAGAGATAAAGAAGAGATAGATTGGGTAACTATGAAAAAGTCTTAGCAGATCATATGTGATTACTCTTATGTGCACAACCCCAGGTCAATATTTATTGGTCTACAAAGGATCTGTCCTTTCTGCTTGCATGTGGATTACTCATCTATTCTGTTAACAGAAATGAAGAGAGCTTAGGGATATAAAAATTATTGGCTTCATAAGTAGATAGAAGGCATCGCTCCCAAATTAAATTCTGACTTAGAGACGTTCAGTCATAATCTATACAGATGGTAGCGTAACCAAATGGGCTGTTCAACCAATGGCGATACCAGTGATCTGGACCAACGGTTCCTTTCATACTGAGTTGGATTATTATGGCGATGCACTGATCAATACAGTAAAATTGTACTGGTTCACTACGGTCTAAGCCCAGCTCACGTTCTCTTTTGACGGATGAACAATACGACATTTGGTGAATTCAGCTTCACAATGATAGGAAGAACCGTCATTGAAGAATCAAAGGCATCGTCGCTATGAACGCTTGGCTGCCCCATGCCAGTTATCCCTATGGTAATTTTTCTGACACCTCTGGCTTAAAACTTGTAAAAGGCAAAGGATTGATAGGCCATGATTTCCCATTTCATCCTGACACTGAGAGGTTGAATGAAGCCAAATTTTCTCCTTTTGATCTGTGAGCGGTTTCTGTCCGCTCTGAGCTGGCTGTAGGACACATGTGTTATCTTTTAACAGATGTGCCGCCCCAGTCAAACTCCCTACCTGGCGGTTTCTCCCATCCAGTTACATTGCTAGAAAGTTTCTGTATCCGCTCTTGGTAGGGGCTTGAAGCCTAACTGCTCATAACAATGGAGCTCCTTAGCAGCTGTGTCTGGAGCACAACAGGATATCCCCGTTATTCCATAAAAAAAAGCGTCGGGTTGTGCAATCGGAAAAAGTTTGCGGTCCAAAAACTCTTTTAGTTGAAATTAATTTAATAGTTCTGCACTTACGTAATAGGAATTATCCATCTATCACTTTAATGATTTTAATGATAATCTTATTTTGATACCTCACATATCCCTTATCCTAAATAGAATATAAAGTTAGAGACTGATAATTATCTTTACTTATACTAAATAGTTTTTAATATTCTCTGGTTATTTTATGAAGGAACGCTTTGCAATTATTAGGCTTTAGTGTAATGATGCTATGGTTTCTACATTTTAACTTTTATTAAAGCTTATAAATATCTTTCAAACATCTCTTACAATTGATTGGTATTCTAACTTGTTAGGCCTTTGAGCTCTTGATGAAACAGTTGTTGACATAATTAAGACTTAGCAGATTGAGATTTTATTTGAATCTAGTAAAAATAAGTTTAATATTATTCACATAGATAACTACTATTTAAACTGAAGGAAATAAAAGTAGCTTAATTAACTATAATAGGCTATTTATTAGTTAAGATATAATTAATAGTTACTTTTAAAATTATACCATTAATGCAAGAAATTTCCCTCTAATTTGTTATTTACTTATACAAACTTAGTTTGCAAACATGTACATAGAAACTGATAAAGAGAAGAGCAAGATTATTTAAAAATAGTACCATATGCTTAGAATTATAATAAATCCTTAAATGCTTTAACTATATCTTACAGATTTTAGAAGCTAAGTATTTAATAACCTCAACATTACAAATATCCAATTAGACTAACCTATCAAATTTATTACCAAGTACTTTCTAACCTAGAATTCATGCTTCATTTTATAATGCATACTCCATATATCAAGAGGATAGGTTTGAAGAGATATTTAATTATTTTATTTTCTTAATTGAGATATAGGAGTAAGAAAGATATTTGAGAGCTTTTAGTAATTTAAAATAAAAAAACAGATAAGAGGAGACAAGGAATGGAAATATTCTTAGAGCTCAGCCTTTAAATCCTAATATCTACCTTTGTTTATTAGTAGCATTTTATTTGAGATAATAAGAGATTTAATGCTTTTACATAACAGATAAACTTTGCTCTCTATTTTCCTTAAAATTCTGCATATTCTTTTCGTTTATTAATATCCATGGTGCATATTTTCTCTACTTTAATCGACTTTATATTCTTTTCAAGTGTTGTTTAAGTTTCTTTAATTAATTTCATCTAATAAAATATTTAATTTATTTTTCCTATCTTTTTTTGATGCAATCTAAATTTTCTCCTTGCTTCTTATCTCATTTTAATATAATTATTAATTTCTTAGCATGCCTAATAGATATCTTTACTTATTTCGCCTTCTATTGGAAATTTTTTCTTAGTTTTATTATTTCTGCTGTATATTCTTATTTTCTCATTTAATTTGTTACAAATCCACATATCGCTTTGGTCACTTCTTGAACGTATTCTGATTATTTTTCATAGTATGCTTCGCTATCTAAATTTTAAATTCACTAATATCTCTTTTTCTCGAATCATTCTTTGAATTTCTCTTGATCCTTTTATTGCTTTAATTTATGAAAGTTTATCCTTTTAATTTATGGGCTTTTTCGATATTCTTATGCAACTTTTATCTTTATTTTACCTGTCTAATAATCTTCTATTGTTCTTTATTGATAAACCATTGTGCTGATAATGCTAGGCGTAATGTATTAATCCGTTAAGAAGTATTCTATTTTGAATTTTTCTTTCCCTTATGTTGATGAAGGTTATATCTTGATTTGGATCTTTACATTCTAAAGATAATATTTCATCAAGTTAAATAAGTATTAGCCTGCATTATTCTACTCATACGGTAAAAATTTTGGAATATGCGTATTAAAATTCCCTAATATTAAAATTTATAATCCTTTGCGTTTGTTGCTATTATGTATTATTATAGACTTTCAAAAAGAGTATTAGTTAATCAGAGTAGGATGTTGTAGTGCTATATATGTTTATCAATGCTAACTGATCATCAAGTGTTAAACCATTTAATCTTCCTCTAAAATAATTCTGCTTGATTGAGATTCGCTATATCTAATACCTTGGTTCTGCTGGTAATTCCATCTTTTATATAAAATGATACTCCTTTGCAGTGTTTTGTGCTCAATTTTATAATTGCTCTTAATCCGTATATTTAAGGCATTTCTTCAGTTTGATCCGCAAATATTTCTTAAATTGCAATAATTTCTATCTTCTTTTCACACATAAACTTATTTAATTATTTTGTTTTAATTTATTCCTTTGACATTTGTTGTGCCTATGTTTAATTATGTCTATTTTATTTATTAGTATTTCCTTGTACTTCCTTTTTTTATTAATCCTCCTACTCTGTATTTTTAGTACCTCTTCTTTAATAGCGTGAAAACCAAATCATTCTAATGTTTATTATTTTTCTGTACTTATGTCTTCATTTTTTTTACTTGATAATATCTTCCTTGCCATTATATATATTTTTCTATCTTTTTTGAGACAGTGTTTTATTTATGCATGCTTCCTTCCTGTCGCTGCTTTCTATATGTTTCAGTTTTTTTGACATATTTCCTATTTTACTTTCTGATTTTTATAACATTGATAGTTTCGTCTCAGTTTTTATTTATTTAATTTTGTAGTTAAGTATCTATTGAAATCGATCGCTTTTAAAAACACTTTAGTTTGGCTTAAACTTGTCAGAAATAAAAAGTGGTATTTTATTTGAAGGTTAATCTTCTTCAGTTTTCTTCACTTTCTTTTCCTTCTTTATCTATTTCTCTTTATAGCAAAGCATTTTATTCCTGATTTCCGAATGCATCAACTTGATTTTATACTTCCTTAGCATTTTTAATTGTTTCCTTTATAGCTTTTTTTCTTAAGTATCAATTTGAGCTGAGCCCTTTTTGGTTACAACTCTTACTTTTTCAAATTGATGGCTAGCGATACAACGATACGTGTATGGAATTTCCAGATTGACTCAAGTAAGTGCTTATATCTCATTCGTCTAACTTATCTGGTATATTTTCTTCGTCTTTGACCTCCTTCAATTCTAAATGGATTTTCATTTTCCCATTGGCTCACGTTGTACCTTTTACGGTTCCGATCTCTGTACATACTATTTTCTGTACTGCTCCAAATTGGTTTCTATCTGGCTAAAACTTGAATAATGCTAAATGTTCAATGAATCAGGTAGTTCTTAAAGTTGTAGAATTCCTCTATGTTTCTTTGCTCTGTTAGTATTACAAAATTTCTAAATTTCCATGTTAATTGTTTGTGAATTGAGTGAATCTTCCCTTATTTTTGAATCATATAATGATTGTTCCTGTCTGAAGGATTTTCATACTCTCAATATTTTTATCATATTCTTATTTCAGATATCTGAGAAATGCTTGAACTATTCCATTTTCTTGCCTTTCTGCTGGACTGAGTCTTTGGTTGTAGTAATTTTCTTCTAAAAATCTATTGTAATAGGTACTTCCTACCCTTTTAACAGTTTTTAGCTGCATATTCTCGTCATCATTTTATGGCCTTTACCATTTCCATTTTTTTCCATTAAAAGATTGTACAGAGCTATGGTCTGATTTGATGTTCTAAATTACCTACTTTTTTGATCTGTTGCTTAGTTTTAAGATTTCTTTCACATTGTTTTTGTTCATTCCTCCTAGTAGTTATAATATTTTGCGACGGAGTCTTTTTTCTTAAAAATAATATAGAAGATCTGATTAAATTGTAAAGCTCTTTCATGCCTTTGCTATTTTTAATAACCAATCTCGATCTAAGATTGGCGGCATATGGGATATATTATTGCTACTTGATATAATAGTTTAATATTGTAGTATTTAAGTAAATAAAGTAATAATGTAATAATAGATATTTATATACTAATTTTTGATGGTAACTGTTATAAATTACCTTTATAGCTTTTGTAGTCTAAATAATAATAAAAATGTAAGCGTTACCAAAATGCTTAATCTGCTTAGAAGATTACAACTTAACTAATGCTCTTCCAACTGTCTTACCTTGTGGACATATTTACTGTGGTTTGTGTTTGAATACTGAGTACTGATTATAAGGCATAATGTAATGTCCTATTTGTTAAAAAGGATTCCATTTTAGATTTGATGATTTACCTTAAGAAAGTGATTTAATAAGAATGATATTTTAAAACTAATAATACATATAAAAGATTTAAGATGCTAGATAGAAATTAAAAGAGATAAGGAGGTAAATTATGGAAAAATCTAAAACCATTACAACCAAATAATCAAACATTAGTAATACTCTCATAATACCACTAACTAATATCATCATCAATCATTAACCAACATTTATCTACCAAAAATAACACTCAAATATTATCTAATTCTACTAATCACTAAAACCAACTATACTCTAATATAACTCATAACCACCTACAATACTAAAGTCTAAATTAACTTACAATCTAATAAGATAAAAACTATAACACAATACTAAGTAACCAAATATTATTTAGACTAATTAACATAAACTAAGCTAACACTTTATATAATCTAACTATATTCACTTTTTTAATTGATAAATTTAAAAATTAAGTTTATTTAATATTTAAACAGAGTAATTACGATAAGTCTAAGTTTAAATTATGATTCCTGATTAAAGTAAAAGTATAGAATATTAAAATAAGTTATATTTAATTGGAGGATATAACTTAAATTAAAAGAAAGGAATAAAAGAAACTTGATAATTTGATTTTGAAGGTAATAGAATAAAACTTAGTGATCTAAATAAGGGAAGAGGTGCCTTTGGAATAGCAACTGCTTAAAAATATCTTTATGTTATTGGAGGAGGTACTGATAATAATAAGGTTTTATAATCAGTAGAAAAGTTAAAGATAGGGAACTAAAGTAAATGATAAATTTGTTCTTAATTTCCATTTAAAATAGCTGATTCAACTTTAGTAGTAGATAAAGATGAATAAAATATTTATTCTTTTGGAGGTGGAAATTAGAAAGCATAAACTTTAAAAGATATATGAAAATATAACATATAGAATGATAGATGAAGTAAGTAAAATTTGAATCTTCCTGAAGCTGTTCTTAGGCCTATAGTTTGTTTAGAGCCTTTTGTCATATTTGGAGGTATGAAAAATTATTTTACGAATGAATATTCAAGAAGAATATATAAAAGAAGCAAATAATAATGGCAATAAAGTTAAATTTTTAAAGATATTGCAGCTTTAACGGAGATGAAAATAAGAAATAACTATGGATATGTTTTTGCTTTAGAATAGGGAAGAGTTTCAATAATGAGGATTGATTTAGAAAAATTGAGTTATAGAAGTATTAGAAGTCATAACTGATAAACATAATAATAATATCTAAATTATTAATAGAATTTATAATAAATATAATTTAATATGTAAAGAAGTAGTTTAAAAATCTATAATTAGTTAAATATATTACTACTTATTAAAATATTTAAAGGGTCAAAAATAAATAAAAGAATCAAATTTTATCTAAACATCTTTTAAAATCTATTATTCAAATATTATCATTATTCAGATATAAACATACAGCTTATAACATACTTATACTCAACATAGTCATAAAAACTATATTTAAATACATCCTTATATTAAAATTATAAAAATACTACTTAGATTACTCTATTATTTATCTAATCAAATCAAAACTATATTCAAATTATTATTAAGCTATACCTATATCTAAATACTAATTAAGTCATCACTACTATCATTAATTCAACATCTTCAACCCTAAAATACATTATTTCCTTTATATTATTTAAACTAACTACTATATATACTTAAAATTGTATCTTCTATAGCCAATAATAAAATCAAACCGTTATAACGCATATGCTCTCGATAAAAATTCAAACATAATAATTTTTCGAGATTAATATGATAGACCATAAAATTATACTCAGTTACATCCAAATAAAGTTTTTAGAAAGGATGTCTAATGGTGAGAAAAAGTAAGAAAAATAGATGAACTAATAAATCAACAGAAAATAAAATTTTTTAATGAGCAATTTTTTGAAGAAAATAAAGAGAATAAAATAGAAAATTTCGTCTAAGAAATAGGAATAATCTATCGATTATAGAGAGACATTTTAAACGTTATAACTCAAGCATAGTAAAAATAAAATAACTTTTACATTAATGGAACTCTTGAGTACTGTTAGAGAGAATTTGGATAATATATAGATTAAGTACGAATAATAGCAACTAGACTTATTCTAACTGTTTTATTTGATTAAGAATAAATTAATAAATTCTTAGCATAAAAATAATAATATTAAACTTTTTATATTTTAACAAGAAAAGGAATATAAATTAATACGACAATAATAATAACTATCTAATTATCTTTGATATAAACAAAAGATAGGATCCAACAGAAAAGTAGCTAAAACACTTCACAAAAATCAAACAAAAAGTTTTACATATGTGTAAAGTTAAGTCATTTGGCAATATGATGATGTGTAAATTATCAAAAAATTAGACACGATATTATGAAGAAGATAAAAAAGCAAATAAAATTAATAATCAATTGGGTTGAAAAATAAAAAAAAGTAGTAAAATATATAACAAGAAATATCACATTGAAATAAAAGATACATAAATATAAATAAGATACCTAAAGAAATGCTAAATAAAGGATAAGAAGATATAAAGATTGGTAGCAAAATATTTAATTCTAAAGAATATAAATTGCTTAAATAATTATTTAAATTGCACCGGAGATAGATAGTAACTGATAGAATAATAAAAAATCATTTAAACGAATAAAAGCTGAGATAAAATGACTTAATTACCTTAGATTTGTGGAAAAAACCAAAGTTGAGCATTATAGAAGAAAAAAATGCTATTGTCAAAAAACCACTGAACAAAATAACTCCAAAAAAGTAACTGTTATATTTTTATCACTCCAATCTTTTTAAATAATTGTTTAAATCTCTAATTTGAAAAGATAATATTTTTAATGCATTATACAATTAATTTAGTTGTTTGCAAGAGATATAGCTTTACTTTTTGATTGTGAATGATTAAATTCTTTATAAAAATTATTTTATTCTTATTTTTATCTTTACTATCCTATTTATATTTCATTTTTCATTTAGTTAGTTAAAACTTTCTAATCAAATTTTTACTTCATTCCATCTTAAAATTTATTACTTATTTACAACTCTTTCCTTATCAAATTATTAGCTCATCAAACTGAGATAATACTAACTTTAAGATCTGCAACCCTTCGAATCATAGATAACCTAACTATAAAACCTTAATAACTTCCCTTTATCTCAATAATTAGATCACATTTTTTAATATTTTCTATAAATAATGAGAGAAGTACATTAATCTAAAAATTAAAAATAATAAAATTCATTTTTTCTTATGTTTAGCCATTAATTAAGCAAATAAGCAGCATTTACTTTAAAATTAAGTAATAAATCTTTAATACAGAATTTAGCTTAAAAGCTTCTACGCTTCTATTTAATTAAGAAAAAAAACAGAAAATAAAATATAAGAAATTAGAAATCTTAATTAAATAAACCATGAATAAGTTATGATTAAAGCTATACACAATCCAATGGAGATTGTGTAATCAAACTTAAATAATAATAAAATCTAAAAAAATTATATAATTAATCAAGTAATAAAAAGAAAATCACTTATATGCTGACTGTGTAGAAGGCTAGGAAACATAAAATAAAGATGATGGAGATACCTAAAATAAAGATGATGGAGATACCTAAAATAGAAAAAAGGTAAAAAAACATAATTTCTTAAAAAACCTACCTTAGATTTATTTTGCGTTTAAAAGGACACATAATAAAGCAGAAACTTATCCTTAAAAAGCAAATCTTGGTTTAGTTTGGATGGAAAAAAGAAATCACAAAGAGTAAGATAAATCAGGAGCTCCATTTCCTCCAGAAGTTAAAGGTACAATAAATTTTTTGTCTACATAAAACTCCGTTAGTTGAATAGTGAGTAAACTACTTGCAGATATTAAACGGATAAGTCCATCCTAATCTTTCTTTTGTGATCATTCGCTCATAACAAAATCACAGTTAAATACACTTGCGCCAGTATAAATATATGTTTGCTTTATTTTGTAAAATGAAAAATATAATTTATGATATTTATTCTGTGGAAACCAAATTCTCTTCCCTTGCAATATCATCTACTCAGCTTATATAGCTACCATCTGTATTGCAATAATCATGAAATTGGTAACTCGTTTTAACTTTGAGAGGGTGTGTCTGTCCCATTTGGAGGTCAGATAATATCTTTAAATATCTCAACTTTATAATCATCTATACTTCCTACTTAAATTAGCTTAAATTTCAAGATTTTATATGTCTTGAACTTAATACTAATCATTTACTTTTAGTCTATTTAATTTAAAGATATCTACTCTAAAACTGAATTAAAAGATAGATCTAAGCAATAAAATTTATATTTTATCTCACTCGAAGTCACTCTATCACCGAATCAGAATCCAATAAGACCATTAAAACTAATTTTTCCAAAGACTACGAGAATTTCTGTAGCTAAGAAATAAAGTAAATCCCTTTTTGTAGATTTAAGGATAATTGACTATGATCTAAATCCTTTAAGAGTAATCTTCGCTAATAAGTAAGAAAAGCTTAGAGACTTCATATTCTACTATAGTTGATGAATTTTTTTGTTTAGATTCAAGCTTCAAGGACTTTTTGGGATTAATTCTGAAAAATTGTTCATAGTTAAATCCTGTTCAAATACTGACTGCTTCATTGTATTAATTAGATTCATTTAAAAATGTAAGATTAGTCCAGTTGTAGTATTATATAAAAGCAAGCAGTTTGCATTTTCTTAATCAAAGTACAAACTAAGTAGTATTAGTCCATAAGCGTTATAAACTGCTTTATTCTGAATTAGTTATAGACTTCTGGTCCATTAACTTAGAGATATAAAAACTAATCTGCATTGATTAATTATGTAACATAGTGCTGTCTCATATCTAAAGCCTCTCTTCTATTTAACTGTATTTACTTGGTTAAGCAATGTTTTGACAATTTGAAGTAAGGAGAGTGAATTAAGTTTTAAGATAGGAAATATTGTGGGAGTACTTGAATCTATGATTTACATAATAATGAGGATGAAAAGTGCATATATTGATTTTATGATGGTAAATGGAAATTTGCATATAAATATGAAATTAAAAGGTATCTTTGATGATGTTAAATTTTGAAGGCTCTAAGATTAGGTTTTGGTTTAAGAATTTGATGTATAAGTCTAGAGACTTAAAGTCTGTTATGTGTTTTTAAATTTAGGGTTTTAAGTTTGTATTAATGTTTTTTATAGGTACTTATACTTATTGGGTTAAAGTTTGTTACTCCAATTTAAGAGAGTTTATGTTTAATTAAATCTTAATTTTCTACTCATAGTTTAAAGGAGATATATCGAATGAATTTTAGTTACTCAATACGAAGATACGAGGTAAGAATTGCTTCTATTTATTTAATTAGCTTCCCTTTTAATCATATGATTTGCATCATTGTCTTAAACCAGCTATTAGCTCCATAGCTTGTGTTAAATTAAGGATTTACAAGAATAAAAGTAAAAATAAGGAGTAGAAGTTTTAGCTTTATAAGAATAATTGGAAGAAGAAAATTAAAGTAGAAGAACTTAAATGTTGGACCTATTTTACAATAACGAATATCTAATTATACTCTTTTAATTCTTATTGGCTAAGGCTCAAAGAAGGGGAATATTCATCTTTAACCTTTCTAAAAGATTTATTTATTTAAGCAAGTTTTTTAAATGAAATTGATCAATTGAAGTTAATTAAGTACCTGCACTATAATAATATCTCTTACTTTTTTATGGATGGTTTCTTTCGCTTTATATAGAGAATATTTACTTTTTTCCACTTTAGATTAAACTAGTAGAAAGATATTAAGGAACTATAATCTGAAATCAGTTTGTCATAGCAAGAAAAATAAAAGCTGAATGTTTTTGTGAGTCTTTTTTTGATTGGCACAAGTAATTTGTAACAGTTTTAGAAATAAAGATATCTTACTCTTGAACTAGTTTCTATGCTTGTTTTAATCCAAGATAATAATTAAGATATTGACTGAAGCATAATACCTAGTTGAAAAATAAGAAGCTGACCTATTTACATAATTCTATAAAAAAGCTTTAATCTTCTGTACAAATCTTAATTTAATTTCCAGTTATAAGCCTTAAGCTTTTGAAAATTATTGAAAAAACATCTAAAATTCAGTAAGATGAGTTTAAACAATCATTAAGACATACTAATGATATTAGGCCAATACTCTAGATTGAGTGACATTATGAAATTTATTGATTCTAGTCTTTAAGTGATTAGCTAGGTATACAATTTTACTAAGTAAATAGTTAAAAGTATTTAAGATGCTAATAGAGATCATAATCAACATTATAGTATTTTAGCTTCTTATTTAGATCCTAGCAATTTGCAGTTTAATATCTTGCTACATAACCTTTATAAACTTCCCTATTTTCAGTTTACATCAAACACTTTTGAGTTAATGATAGGAGTAAGGTTAACTGTCTAATTGCATATATTAATTAGCTATTAACTAGATTTAGCTCATTTTTATATATCTAACTGAGTTTAATACATCATATATGGCATTTTATCTCTACTTTACTAATAATTAAGAATTATCCCTTCTATAGAGATTTATTAATATCTGGAGTATTAATTACTATATATCCATTAGATACTCTTATGTATAATAATATAGCTATCTAAGAAACTCTATTTTTAAGAGATTTATCTCAAATGAAAAACACAAGCAACCTTCAAAAGAAGCACTTATATATATAGCTAGCTACCAATTAATAACCATCAAAGTATTAAAGGAGAAACATATGAAAATGCCATCAATTAGCCATAGGCCTTTATTTCATTATTATCTAATTATATGCAAGATTAGCTACGCCTTTATTAACCTCAGCTCTAAAGGACATCTATAAATCAAATTATATACACTTATATCCATCCTAATTAAAAGCCAAATCAAACGGATAAGAGATAGTAGAGAGATATTTTAGCCAAATCAAGCTGTTCTTCTTAGTCAGAAGTTAGAATATTGGCTATAAAATTAGAACAAGAAAGCAAGTTGGCTTCTTAAATTAATAGTGACAAGTATTATTAGATTATTTAGACATCTGTCAAGCATCAAGAATCAACATATAGCTTCTTAGGTAAGGTGTAAGAAGCTTTGGATTAATATCATGCTCAAAATTTTAAAAAAGATGAAAATGAATCAAGTTAATAGGAAACATTGTAAGTATCTAAATAGGAAAAGCCACTATCTCTTATTCAAATCCGATTGAATAAATAGTCTAAAATGTGCCTTTGTGATCCATAAAGCAAATTGTAAAATAGAATGTCCTTGTGGAAATAAAGGTAAAGTTGATTGTCCTTGTAAAAGAATGGATTATATAAGTTTTAAAGAGTTAATAATAGTCTGTTTTTGTTTGAATGGTTTTTACCTAAATCTATATATATGAAGCTCTATACATTGTAATATTTGAAAAATGAGTTTAAATGACTAATATAGAAGCTTATTGAATAATCATTTATATGATTAATAACTGAGATAGATCTTTTATCTTTGTACTCTAAAGTTAAAAGTATAGCTTTATACCCTTAAACTTACTTTTTAATCAATTATGAGTTTTTCTGATTCTGTACAAGTTAATACCTTGTACAGTTACCTAGATTTAATTATAACCTTTTGAAGATAAATGATCTAGTAAGCTCACTAAATTAATAATTTGCTATTAAGATGCTTTTAGTATGAATATTAATAAAGACCCAATATCTTGGAGTTCTATCAAGTATGAACTTAAGCAAAATATCTATAAGGGATTTTTAAGAGAAAATAGATAAAGTTTTTATATAAGAAATTCAAATGATTAATAGAGGAAATTTAGGTTTAGCTATTCAATTAGGAGAATTAATAGCAAGATTAAAGTTAAGAACCTGCAGTTAAACAAAAGTATCCTAGAAGTAGATCAACAAGGATGTTACATTGTCAATCTAAAATTTCTAAAAAGTGCCTTACTAATCATCTAAAATATCTATCAAAAGTCATACCAATTGACATTGTAAATAACCCCTAGACTAATTATTTAGACATCAAGCAAGATTTCCAAATGAAAACCTAGAAAGAGTATAAATATGGAAAATAATGGAATAGTAAAGTATTGTTAAGACATGTTATTAAATAGAAGGATTCGTCAAATGTCTTGTAGAACAAAGTTTTACTAATATTGCTAGTTAGGAAGACAGAAATATGAAAATAATGGATATTTTGTGGTAAATTTAAAAATAAAATCTTAATAATTTCTTATTAAGTAAATTATAATAAAACTCTTATAAACATATATCAAATTAATTAGAATGTATAGCGTTTCTTAGTACTCGTATTTATGCATTAATTTAATTTTCTATAATGACTAAAAGCATTAGAAGTATAACTTAAGATAATCTCTATAATATACTATATATATACGTTCTTGATTCAAACTAAAATCATCTACTCTTCTTTCTTAAGTAAATAAAGTTCTTTATTTATCTTTCAAATCTTATATCTCTATATTGTCTAGATAATTTATTCTGAAGACAAATTATTTCTTGATCTTACATTTTTTATTCAACTCAGGATGATTCTAATTATCATTAATCTTTTTTAATATTTCTTAAGAATTTCCTCTTTATCAAACTTCTTTCCTTGACTTCTTAATAATACAAGCTAACCATTAGATATCTGACTTCTTACATGAAAAGAAGCTAGATAGTTATACTCTCGTTCATTTTTAGAGTTCTTTTAATAAATTTATTTTATTCCCTCAAGTTTAGGGATATAATTTATCTATTGATATACTCTTTATCTTCAAATCCCTATAAAATCTCTTAGAACATGAATAACCTTAAAATATTCTGCTATTTATTCAAGTTAACTAAGCTTTTTATATAATAACATTACTTTATTTTGCTCATCAAAGTTATTTACCAGCTTCTATTTCCTACAGATTCTAGTCAAACTTTCTTACTAAGCATGTCAAAACACACTTTTAGACTAAAATCAACTAAACTGATTCAAATTTTGTTAGTAAGTGAATTAAGAGTTGACTTCATTAATAATATCTTACTCCTATTTAGCTTGAAGTTAATCTATATTTTCTTTTCTAAACTTAACGTTCTATTACTTACTGAAATTTATTAGGTTTAATTTGCTTCATACTAAATCTGAGCTTTATTATTTACCTAATAGATATCACTAGCTTATTTATATACCTTAAAATATATAATTGAGATAGTATATATTATACTTAGCTTTATCAACTTTTATTACTATATTTTCTAACTTTAATTTGCCTATATGCTTAAGCTATACCTTAATACTCCTTAGATTTTATCAAATACTTATTTCAATATATCTTCCAAACTTAAAAACATACTAAATTATTTCTATTTACCTTGAAATCCAAGTATTTCATTATGTAAGATTAATGCCAATATTCACTAAACAAACTATCATCAGCTAGTTAAAACATTTAGATCTAGACAGAGAGTTATTATACTCATATGCTTCAAGTACCACATACTATTTACTAGCTTCAACTAAGTCTTAGATGCCTTCATAGTGAATCAATCAGCTGTCCTTTTAGTTATAATTAATTACCAAGTATAGATAAATCTAAGTCAACCTAGAGACTATACAACTTAGTCTTCATAAGACTATGCCTTTAACTAATAAATATAGTCTAATTAGTACCTTTTCATATTCAGCGCTAAACATAACCTAAATATCCTCTACCAGTATAAATGTACTAATAGATGCAAGATTTTACTCTAGATATTCTTTTAATGCTATATATTTAAATTAAACATTATTTATAGGAGTACCTTTTATTAATGTTCATGGTGCATATTTTCTCTACTTTTATTATTTTTATATTCCTTTTCAAGTGTTGTTTAAGTTTCCTTAATTAATTTCATCTTAAAAAACATTGATAATTTTTCCTTTTCTTTTTTCGATGCAGTCTAAATTTTATCCTTGCTTCTTAATTCATTTTAATATAATTATCAATTTCTTAGCATCCTTATCTAATTAGATATTTTACTTATTTCGCTTGCTATTAGAAATATTTTCTTATTTTTTTTGTTTCTGCTTTATATTATTATTTTCTCATTTAATTTGTTGCAAAGCCACATATCGCTTTGGTCGCTTCTTGTTGGATTTAATTAAATCATTTTTCATAGTATGCTTCGCTATCGAAATTTTAGAATTCGCTAAGATCTATTTCTCAAATCATTCTTTGAATCTCTCTTCAACCTTTTATTGCTTTAATTTTTTAAAATTTATCCTTTTAATTTATGGATTTTTTTGATATTCTTCCGCAATGTTTATCTTTATTTTACCTGGCTAATGATCTCCTATTAGTCTCTATTGATAGAATTTTGTGCTGATAATGTTAGGAAACATATACTGATCAGTTAAGAAATATTATATTTTGAGTTTTTCTTTCCCTTATGTTGTGATGAAGGTTGTATCTTGATTTGGATCTTTACGATCTAAAAGATAATCTTTCATCAAGTTAAATAAGTATTAGCCTGCATTATTATGCCCATACGGTAAAAAAAAGGAATATGCGCATTAAAATTCCTTAAATCTAAAATTTATAACTCTTTTCTGCTTACTGCTATTTTGTATTATTATAGACTTTCATAAAAGGGTATTAGTTAATCAGAGTCGGATGATGTAGTGCAATATACGTTTTTCAATGACAGCCGATCATGATCATCAAGTGTTAAACCATTTTATCTTCCTCTAAAATAATTCTGCTTGATTAAGATTCGCTATATCTAATACCTTAGTTCTGCTGGTAGTTCCGTCTTTTATATTAAATGATACTCCTTTGTAGTGTTTTGTGCTCAATTTTATTATAGCTCTGAATCTGTATATATAAGGCATTTCAGCATTTTATCCACAAATAATTCTTAAATTGCCATAATTTCTATCTTCTTTTCACACATAAACTTTTTTAATTCTTCTGTTTTATTTTATTCCTCTGACATTTGTTGTGCCTATGTTTAATTATGTCTATTTTATTTATTAGTATTTCTTTTACTTCCTAATTTTCTTGATCCTCCTACCCTGCATTTTTAGCTTCCTCTTCTTTAATAGTGTGAAAATCAAGTCGTTCTAATGTTTATTATTTTTCCTGTACTTTTTTCTTCACTTTTTACTCAATACTATCATCTTATATTATTTTCTATTTTTTTGAGACAGCGTTGTGTTTTTGCATATTTTCTTCCTGTCACTGCTTTTTAGTTGTTTCAGTTTTGTTTTGCCATATTTCCTATTTTACTTTCTGTAATTTGTGACATTGATAGTTTTGTCTCAGTTTTATTTATTTAATTTTAAAGTTAAGTATCTATTTTAGTCGATCGCTTTTAAATTAACTTTATTATGACTTAAACTTGTTGTTTTTACTAGAAATAAAAAGTGATTTCTATTTGAAGGTTAATCTTCTTCAGTTTTCTTCACCTTCTTTTCCTTCACGATCTGCTTCTCTTTATAGTAAGGTATTTGATTCCTGATTACCGAATGCATCAACCTGATTTTTACTTCTTTAGCATTTTTAAATGCTTCCCATATAACTTTTTTACTTAAGTATTAATTTGTACTATACCCTTTTGGTTACAGTTCATACATTTTCAAATTGATGGATGACTCAAGTAAGTGCTTATACCTCCTTCGTCTAAATTATATAGTATATTTTCTGCATCTTTGCTATCCTTCAATTCTAAATAAATTCTCATTTTCCCATTGGCTCACGTTGAACATTTTACAGTTCCGATCTCTGTACATACTATTTTTCTTTACTGCTATAGATGGGTTTCTACCTGGCTAAAACTAAAATACATGTTAAGTGCTCAATGAATCAGAAAGCTCTTAATTTATTGAATTCCTCTATGTTTCTTTGTTCTTTAGGTATTAAAAAATTTCTAGTCTTTTATATTTAATTATTTCCAATTTGTGAGAGTGCTTCTTTATTTTTGATTCATATAATAATTATTCCTGTTTGAAAGATTTCCATACTCTCAATATTTTTCCATATTTTTATTTCAGATATCTGAGAAATGCTTGAATTACGTCATTTCTTGCATTTCTGCTGGATTGAGTCTTTGGTTGTAGTAATTTTCTTCTAAAAATTATTGAAATAAGTAACTCCTACTCTTTTAGCAGTTTTGAGCTGCATATTATCTTCCTCATTTAAGGCCTTTACTCGTTCTTTCTTCTTTCATTAAAAGATTTGCAAAGAGCTGTGGTTGAATTGATTTTCTAATCTACCTACTTTTTTTGATAGGCTACTTAGTTTTAACATTTCTGTCCCTTATTTTAGTGCATTCCTCCTAGTAGTTTAAAAATTTTGTGACAGAGACGTTTTTCTTAAAAATAATATCAAAGATATTTTGTAAAGCTCTTTCATGCCTTTGCTAAATTTAATAACCAATCTCGATCTGAGATTGGCATCATGCAGAATGTGATATTGCTACTTGATATAAGAGCCTAATATTATACTTTTAAATAAATACTATAAATAAAGTAATAATGTAATAATAGATATTTATATACTAATTTTTGATGGTAACTGTTATAAATTAGCTTTTATAGCTTTTGTAGTCTAAATAATAATAAAAATGTAAGCGTTACCAAAATGCTTAATCTGCTTAGAAGATTACAACTTAACTAATGCTCTTCCAACTGTCTTACCTTGTGGACATATTTACTGTGGTTTGTGTTTGAATACTGAGTACTGATTATAAGGCATAATGTAATGTCCTATTTGTTAAAAAGGATTCCATTTTAGATTTGATGATTTACCTTAAGAAAGTGATTTAATAAGAATGATATTTTAAAACTAATAATACATATAAAAGATTTAAGATGCTAGATAGAAATTAAAAGAGATAAGGAGGTAAATTATGGAAAAATCTAAAACCATTACAACCAAATAATCAAACATTAGTAATACTCTCATAATACCACTAACTAATATCATCTATCAACTACCATTAAGTACTTCAGATTTAGATAAAATAACTAAGAAAATAAAGAATTTATAAGCTTAATCAAGCAAAAATAATACAACTTCTAGATTATCTAATTACAATATTTATTAAATCTTAAATTTCACTAATAAGAACTAAAAGGAACAACAAAAAATAATATTAAACTGATAAACAATCTAAATAAACTTTATAGCATTACATACAATTCTAATGCGAGCTAAATAAAGATCAAATTAAAATGATATAAAATAAATAAGATAGAAACTATAAATTAATACAAAGTAAGAAGAATAAAAGATGATTTAGAGAAACTAAACTAAAGTAAGTTAATCATAATAAAACTTTATAAAATCCTAGTATATTCACTTTTTTGATTGAGAAATTTAGAATTTAAGTTTATTTAATATTTAAACAGAGTAACTACGATAAGTTAGAATTGAAATGCTAATTCCTGCTGGCAATAAAAGTATAGAATATTAGAATAAATTATATTTGATTGGAGGATATTACTCAAATTTAAAATAACC
Source organism: Loxodes magnus (assembly GCA_946699065.1). NCBI lineage: Eukaryota > Ciliophora > Karyorelictea > Loxodida > Loxodidae > Loxodes > Loxodes magnus. The sequence continues at coordinate 62,628 of CAMPDV010000327.1, forward strand.
AATTAAAGAAACTTGATAATTTGATTATGAAGGCAATAGTACAAAACTTAGTGATCTAAATGAGGGAAGAAGTGATTTTGGAATAGCAGCTGCTTAAGAACATGTTTACGTGGTTGGAGGACTTACTAGTATTAATAAAATGTTATAATCAGTAGTAAAACTAAAGATAGGAAGCTAAAGTAAATGATAGAACTGTTCTTAATTTTCATTCTAAATAGCTTTTTAAACTTTAATAGTAGATAAAGATGAATAAAATATTTGATCTTTTGGAGGTGGAAATTGGAAAGTATAAACTTTAAAAGATATATGAAAGTATAATATTTAGAATGATAGATGGAGTAAGTAAAATTTGAATCTTCCTGAAGCTGTTATTTATCCTGTAATTTGTTTAGAACCTTTTGTCATAATTGGAGGTGTGAAAAATTGATCAACGAAGGAATATTCAAGAAGAATATATAAAAGAAACAAAGAATAATGATAACAACTTTAAATTTTTAAAGATGTTTCTACTTTAACGGATATGAAAATAAGAGGTAACTATGGATATGCCTTCGCTATAGAATAGTTAAGATTTTCAATAATGAAGATTGATTTAGAAAATTTGAGTTATAGAAGTATTAAAAATCATAATTGATTAACATAATATTAATAGTTATATTATTAATAAATATAGCACCGTATATTTATCTAGAAACAAGTAATTTAAAGATCTATAAATAGCAAAATGTAGTTTTATTTTAAACTGTTTTATGATTTTAAATAACTTTAAAAATTGCTATACAAAATTAAAGGAATAAATAATAGTTAAAGACTTTTAAATAAAATATAATCAAAGAACTATATTTTTATTATAAAACATACTAATTCAAAGGTTTTGTACGCTCTTTTAAAAATGCTAAAATATATTTTTAATCTTTAATCATAATTATTAATTTCCATCATAAAGCACTTCCCTAATGTAAAAATCTGAGCTAAAAAGAAACTAAGAAATTCTTGATTTAAAATAATAAATTTATAGTTTTATCTTTTTTAATAAACTAATAGATTATATTTTAAATGAACACTTAAAAAGTAAAATATTTGCTTTTAATTATAAATTTATATTATCTTATGCTTATACTTTATTTCAAACTTTCATCAATTCAAATTATTAAGACTTATTTTCATTATAATATCAGTAATTTTAAGAGTAATCAATCTCAAACTTAAAAAAATTAGGATAAATAGAGAATAAAAATATCAAAAACTTATCAAAAAAATTCAGGAGATAAGCTAGAAAAGAAGAAAAAGTAGAAATAACTAGAATCTTCCTCATAATTTCAAAGGAAACTACTATAAGGTATCAAGGAAAGAATTTCGATAATAGAATAGGAAAATTAATCACTATATGAATAATATGTCAAAATGATGAAAAATTTCAGTAAGTAGGATGAGGTAAATTACATTCTTTCAGAAAAATAGGAGAATTAATGACATTATTGTACAATTGCTCTTTGGAACGACTTACTTACATGACTTGTTCAAACAAAGTCTTAACAATAGAACAACTGTCGAGCCAATCCTAAGACAACTAAATTTAGGAAGTTATAATAATAACTGGAAAAACCAAGATCTATATAATGTCTAATCAAATGAATTATTAAATAGAAATTTAAAGAACTGAAATAACCAGAAGATTGGAAACACTTTAGAATTTTATTATATTAAAAAAATATTGATGTCGACCGCGATTGAATCAGGAAAACTAGTAGGTAATTTAAGGTAGTGTATACTTATTGTAAATAATCTCGCATTAGATGCCATCACATGCAAGGGTGGCCAAAACTGAATGAAACAAGCATAACTTACCCGAGAGTTCTAACTAGTAGTTTGAACGTTTGACTGGCTGGTTGCTAATGACCAGTAACTAATTCCCATTAGAATCTTTTTCAAGAAAACTAATCATTCGGTTCAAGCCTCAAGAATGATTTTTAATAAGCAAATTTCACATTTGGAGAAGTTGACATGACTATCTTGGACGACAAGAATAGCATCAAGAATTATGAGAACAATTTTTTAAATAATAATGCTAATAGAATATTGAAATGAGGTACAAGAGCTACAATCATATTAACTGATTCATGAATCGTAACAAAATAGAAACTCAAATAGAATTAAAAGAGGTACTGATATTGCAATTCTAAATAAATTCATATAAAAAAACTATAGTGATTAAATATGAAATAGAAATCTTAATGAAATAGATCACATTTAGAATAAAGTCATCTCAATCGTTCTAAGATAAAAAATATTTTAAAGAACTCAAAGTTATGCAATAGGATAAAATTAAACAATTAAGAAATGATTTTAAACAAGAAGAAAAAATATCTTAAAAGATGAAAAGACTTAAATAATTAAAAAAAAATTTAATCAAGTCAAATTAAAATTGAAAAATAGAAATAGAATAATATAATAAACGAAAATAAATAAGAGATTATTTAAAAAAAATTTAACCAAAAAGGATTATTTGAAGTGGAACATAATTACAAATAGAAAAACCAATACATAAAAAAAAATTAGTTTTGCTGAAAAACAATAGCAAAGAAACTCTCTAAATAAACGTTGAAAAATAATATAAAATAAATTTAAAGCATTAAGAGAAGAAATCCATAAAATAAAATCCAATTAAGAAAGAAATCAAAATGTAAAATGCAAATTTATGGTAGAATAGAATTGACGAATGAAGTTCATAAGATTTTGAAAAATGCAGTGATAAGTTATAAGTAAAGTATGAGTGAATAGAGTGAGATAGTGAGAAATGAAGAAGAGTAGATTGAAGAGAATAAGGAAGAGAGTATGAGTGATGAAGATATGTTTGTTTGGAGATGATTAACATTTAAAATAAATTTTTAAAGTAAAATAAGATATTTATGTTTCTATAGCCAACATCTTAATACAATGTAAATTTTCTAGTAAAATGTTTTACAGTGTAAATTAGAATATTTAAAGAGTTGAAAAATAAAACGTTAAATATGTTGATTGAGTTGATCAGCAAGAAAGGAAATCAAATCTTAGAAGTTTAAGTTATGTAGGAGAAAGAAGGAGTTAAAGCTCAAGTCTTAATATCAGTTTTAAAGTAGGAAAAGTTTTTAGATAATGATGAGTAGATTTTAATAACTTATAAAGTAAAAGATAGAGATATAAGTATTTAATATAAAAGAAAGAGTGTATAAATAATTCCAAGAGAAGCTTATGAGATGGATATGAATAATAACATACCTAGTGAGCATACTATTAAGGTGGAAGTTTAGGATGCAATAGAGAGTTAAGAGAGAAGTGTTAAAGAAAGATCTCGTTCAAGAAGCTAAACATAGAGATTATATGAATAAAAGAAAAATGTTGAAGGAAGGAAGAAAGCAGAGAGATTTATCAATGAGGCGTCGGAATTGGTAAAGATGTTTTATATAAAGATAGATGAAAAACGGAAATAGGGAAATTAAGAAGGATTAGTAAAAATAAAATAATAAGTATGTAAGGAAATGGGAGAATCACTTTCAACAATATACAGTTATGAACGTAATTGTATGAAAGAAGGATGGCTTTGAGATACTTAGAAGCATGAAGATAAAAAAATGGGAGACATTACAAAATACAATGAAACAATAAAACGTTCTATAAAATGATCTGTTAGTAGAAAGAAGAATGTTATGAAGAGATTAAAGAGAGATTTAAGTAGAATAGGTCATGTTGATTGTTGTATGAACAAAGTTAAAATGACAAAGGAAGAAGAGTAGATGATCTAAGAAATAATATAAGAAATAATATAAGAAATGAGAAAGAAAATAGATCAGGTAAAGGAGATACAGTAAAGTGATGCAGTTTAAGATTAGAAATCGTTCTTAGATAGCAATGTGTAATAATCTTGTGAAGAAATGACCATAGATGAGGAAATAATATATGTGATAAAGGATATTCCAATTACGGCTTTATAATGGTTAAGAAAGGGTTACGGAATAGAATAAATAATTTGAAACTTGATGTTAACGTAGAATAGGATAAAGAGTACTGGTTACATTTTGAAGTAAGTTAAACCTTGTTAGTGAATAAACGGATATTGGGTAGAGTAAGTGTTATATGGTAGAATAGAATTGACGAATGAAGTTCATAAGATTTTGAAAAATGCAGTGATAAGTTATAAGTAAAGTATGAGTGAATAGAGTGAGATAGTGAGAAATGAAGAAGAGTAGATTGAAGAGAATAAGGAAGAGAGTATGAGTGATGAAGATATGTTTGTTTGGAGATGATTAACATTTAAAATAAATTTTTAAAGTAAAATAAGATATTTATGTTTCTATAGCCAACATCTTAATACAATGTAAATTTTCTAGTAAAATGTTTTACAGTGTAAATTAGAATATTTAAAGAGTTGAAAAATAAAACGTTAAATATGTTGATTGAGTTGATCAGCAAGAAAGGAAATCAAATCTTAGAAGTTTAAGTTATGTAGGAGAAAGAAGGAGTTAAAGCTCAAGTCTTAATATCAGTTTTAAAGTAGGAAAAGTTTTTAGATAATGATGAGTAGATTTTAATAACTTATAAAGTAAAAGATAGAGATATAAGTATTTAATATAAAAGAAAGAGTGTATAAATAATTCCAAGAGAAGCTTATGAGATGGATATGAATAATAACATACCTAGTGAGCATACTATTAAGGTGGAAGTTTAGGATGCAATAGAGAGTTAAGAGAGAAGTGTTAAAGAAAGATCTCGTTCAAGAAGCTAAACATAGAGATTATATGAATAAAAGAAAAATGTTGAAGGAAGGAAGAAAGCAGAGAGATTTATCAATGAGGCGTCGGAATTGGTAAAGATGTTTTATATAAAGATAGATGAAAAACGGAAATAGGGAAATTAAGAAGGATTAGTAAAAATAAAATAATAAGTATGTAAGGAAATGGGAGAATCACTTTCAACAATATACAGTTATGAACGTAATTGTATGAAAGAAGGATGGCTTTGAGATACTTAGAAGCATGAAGATAAAAAAATGGGAGACATTACAAAATACAATGAAACAATAAAACGTTCTATAAAATGATCTGTTAGTAGAAAGAAGAATGTTATGAAGAGATTAAAGAGAGATTTAAGTAGAATAGGTCATGTTGATTGTTGTATGAACAAAGTTAAAATGACAAAGGAAGAAGAGTAGATGATCTAAGAAATAATATAAGAAATAATATAAGAAATGAGAAAGAAAATAGATCAGGTAAAGGAGATACAGTAAAGTGATGCAGTTTAAGATTAGAAATCGTTCTTAGATAGCAATGTGTAATAATCTTGTGAAGAAATGACCATAGATGAGGAAATAATATATGTGATAAAGGATATTCCAATTACGGCTTTATAATGGTTAAGAAAGGGTTACGGAATAGAATAAATAATTTGAAACTTGATGTTAACGTAGAATAGGATAAAGAGTACTGGTTACATTTTGAAGTAAGTTAAACCTTGTTAGTGAATAAACGGATATTGGGTAGAGTAAGTGTTATATGGTAGAATAGAATTGACGAATGAAGTTCATAAGATTTTGAAAAATGCAGTGATAAGTTATAAGTAAAGTATGAGTGAATAGAGTGAGATAGTGAGAAATGAAGAAGAGTAGATTGAAGAGAATAAGGAAGAGAGTATGAGTGATGAAGATATGTTTGTTTGGAGATGATTAACATTTAAAATAAATTTTTAAAGTAAAATAAGATATTTATGTTTCTATAGCCAACATCTTAATACAATGTAAATTTTCTAGTAAAATGTTTTACAGTGTAAATTAGAATATTTAAAGAGTTGAAAAATAAAACGTTAAATATGTTGATTGAGTTGATCAGCAAGAAAGGAAATCAAATCTTAGAAGTTTAAGTTATGTAGGAGAAAGAAGGAGTTAAAGCTCAAGTCTTAATATCAGTTTTAAAGTAGGAAAAGTTTTTAGATAATGATGAGTAGATTTTAATAACTTATAAAGTAAAAGATAGAGATATAAGTATTTAATATAAAAGAAAGAGTGTATAAATAATTCCAAGAGAAGCTTATGAGATGGATATGAATAATAACATACCTAGTGAGCATACTATTAAGGTGGAAGTTTAGGATGCAATAGAGAGTTAAGAGAGAAGTGTTAAAGAAAGATCTCGTTCAAGAAGCTAAACATAGAGATTATATGAATAAAAGAAAAATGTTGAAGGAAGGAAGAAAGCAGAGAGATTTATCAATGAGGCGTCGGAATTGGTAAAGATGTTTTATATAAAGATAGATGAAAAACGGAAATAGGGAAATTAAGAAGGATTAGTAAAAATAAAATAATAAGTATGTAAGGAAATGGGAGAATCACTTTCAACAATATACAGTTATGAACGTAATTGTATGAAAGAAGGATGGCTTTGAGATACTTAGAAGCATGAAGATAAAAAAATGGGAGACATTACAAAATACAATGAAACAATAAAACGTTCTATAAAATGATCTGTTAGTAGAAAGAAGAATGTTATGAAGAGATTAAAGAGAGATTTAAGTAGAATAGGTCATGTTGATTGTTGTATGAACAAAGTTAAAATGACAAAGGAAGAAGAGTAGATGATCTAAGAAATAATATAAGAAATAATATAAGAAATGAGAAAGAAAATAGATCAGGTAAAGGAGATACAGTAAAGTGATGCAGTTTAAGATTAGAAATCGTTCTTAGATAGCAATGTGTAATAATCTTGTGAAGAAATGACCATAGATGAGGAAATAATATATGTGATAAAGGATATTCCAATTACGGCTTTATAATGGTTAAGAAAGGGTTACGGAATAGAATAAATAATTTGAAACTTGATGTTAACGTAGAATAGGATAAAGAGTACTGGTTACATTTTGAAGTAAGTTAAACCTTGTTAGTGAATAAACGGATATTGGGTAGAGTAAGTGTTATATGGTAGAATAGAATTGACGAATGAAGTTCATAAGATTTTGAAAAATGCAGTGATAAGTTATAAGTAAAGTATGAGTGAATAGAGTGAGATAGTGAGAAATGAAGAAGAGTAGATTGAAGAGAATAAGGAAGAGAGTATGAGTGATGAAGATATGTTTGTTTGGAGATGATTAACATTTAAAATAAATTTTTAAAGTAAAATAAGATATTTATGTTTCTATAGCCAACATCTTAATACAATGTAAATTTTCTAGTAAAATGTTTTACAGTGTAAATTAGAATATTTAAAGAGTTGAAAAATAAAACGTTAAATATGTTGATTGAGTTGATCAGCAAGAAAGGAAATCAAATCTTAGAAGTTTAAGTTATGTAGGAGAAAGAAGGAGTTAAAGCTCAAGTCTTAATATCAGTTTTAAAGTAGGAAAAGTTTTTAGATAATGATGAGTAGATTTTAATAACTTATAAAGTAAAAGATAGAGATATAAGTATTTAATACAAAAGAAAGAGTGTATAAATAATTCCAAGAGAAGCTTATGAGATGGATATGAATAATAACATACCTAGTGAGCATACTATTAAGGTGGAAGTTTAGGATGCAATAGAGAGTTAAGAGAGAAGTGTTAAAGAAAGATCTCGTTCAAGAAGCTAAACATAGAGATTATATGAATAAAAGAAAAATGTTGAAGGAAGGAAGAAAGCAGAGAGATTTATCAATGAGGCGTCGGAATTGGTAAAGATGTTTTATATAAAGATAGATGAAAAACGGAAATAGGGAAATTAAGAAGGATTAGTAAAAATAAAATAATAAGTATGTAAGGAAATGGGAGAATCACTTTCAACAATATACAGTTATGAACGTAATTGTATGAAAGAAGGATGGCTTTGAGATACTTAGAAGCATGAAGATAAAAAAATGGGAGACATTACAAAATACAATGAAACAATAAAACGTTCTATAAAATGATCTGTTAGTAGAAAGAAGAATGTTATGAAGAGATTAAAGAGAGATTTAAGTAGAATAGGTCATGTTGATTGTTGTATGAACAAAGTTAAAATGACAAAGGAAGAAGAGTAGATGATCTAAGAAATAATATAAGAAATAATATAAGAAATGAGAAAGAAAATAGATCAGGTAAAGGAGATACAGTAAAGTGATGCAGTTTAAGATTAGAAATCGTTCTTAGATAGCAATGTGTAATAATCTTGTGAAGAAATGACCATAGATGAGGAAATAATATATGTGATAAAGGATATTCCAATTACGGCTTTATAATGGTTAAGAAAGGGTTACGGAATAGAATAAATAATTTGAAACTTGATGTTAACGTAGAATAGGATAAAGAGTACTGGTTACATTTTGAAGTAAGTTAAACCTTGTTAGTGAATAAACGGATATTGGGTAGAGTAAGTGTTATATGGTAGAATAGAATTGACGAATGAAGTTCATAAGATTTTGAAAAATGCAGTGATAAGTTATAAGTAAAGTATGAGTGAATAGAGTGAGATAGTGAGAAATGAAGAAGAGTAGATTGAAGAGAATAAGGAAGAGAGTATGAGTGATGAAGATATGTTTGTTTGGAGATGATTAACATTTAAAATAAATTTTTAAAGTAAAATAAGATATTTATGTTTCTATAGCCAACATCTTAATACAATGTAAATTTTCTAGTAAAATGTTTTACAGTGTAAATTAGAATATTTAAAGAGTTGAAAAATAAAACGTTAAATATGTTGATTGAGTTGATCAGCAAGAAAGGAAATCAAATCTTAGAAGTTTAAGTTATGTAGGAGAAAGAAGGAGTTAAAGCTCAAGTCTTAATATCAGTTTTAAAGTAGGAAAAGTTTTTAGATAATGATGAGTAGATTTTAATAACTTATAAAGTAAAAGATAGAGATATAAGTATTTAATACAAAAGAAAGAGTGTATAAATAATTCCAAGAGAAGCTTATGAGATGGATATGAATAATAACATACCTAGTGAGCATACTATTAAGGTGGAAGTTTAGGATGCAATAGAGAGTTAAGAGAGAAGTGTTAAAGAAAGATCTCGTTCAAGAAGCTAAACATAGAGATTATATGAATAAAAGAAAAATGTTGAAGGAAGGAAGAAAGCAGAGAGATTTATCAATGAGGCGTCGGAATTGGTAAAGATGTTTTATATAAAGATAGATGAAAAACGGAAATAGGGAAATTAAGAAGGATTAGTAAAAATAAAATAATAAGTATGTAAGGAAATGGGAGAATCACTTTCAACAATATACAGTTATGAACGTAATTGTATGAAAGAAGGATGGCTTTGAGATACTTAGAAGCATGAAGATAAAAAAATGGGAGACATTACAAAATACAATGAAACAATAAAACGTTCTATAAAATGATCTGTTAGTAGAAAGAAGAATGTTATGAAGAGATTAAAGAGAGATTTAAGTAGAATAGGTCATGTTGATTGTTGTATGAACAAAGTTAAAATGACAAAGGAAGAAGAGTAGATGATCTAAGAAATAATATAAGAAATAATATAAGAAATGAGAAAGAAAATAGATCAGGTAAAGGAGATACAGTAAAGTGATGCAGTTTAAGATTAGAAATCGTTCTTAGATAGCAATGTGTAATAATCTTGTGAAGAAATGACCATAGATGAGGAAATAATATATGTGATAAAGGATATTCCAATTACGGCTTTATAATGGTTAAGAAAGGGTTACGGAATAGAATAAATAATTTGAAACTTGATGTTAACGTAGAATAGGATAAAGAGTACTGGTTACATTTTGAAGTAAGTTAAACCTTGTTAGTGAATAAACGGATATTGGGTAGAGTAAGTGTTATATGGTAGAATAGAATTGACGAATGAAGTTCATAAGATTTTGAAAAATGCAGTGATAAGTTATAAGTAAAGTATGAGTGAATAGAGTGAGATAGTGAGAAATGAAGAAGAGTAGATTGAAGAGAATAAGGAAGAGAGTATGAGTGATGAAGATATGTTTGTTTGGAGATGATTAACATTTAAAATAAATTTTTAAAGTAAAATAAGATATTTATGTTTCTATAGCCAACATCTTAATACAATGTAAATTTTCTAGTAAAATGTTTTACAGTGTAAATTAGAATATTTAAAGAGTTGAAAAATAAAACGTTAAATATGTTGATTGAGTTGATCAGCAAGAAAGGAAATCAAATCTTAGAAGTTTAAGTTATGTAGGAGAAAGAAGGAGTTAAAGCTCAAGTCTTAATATCAGTTTTAAAGTAGGAAAAGTTTTTAGATAATGATGAGTAGATTTTAATAACTTATAAAGTAAAAGATAGAGATATAAGTATTTAATACAAAAGAAAGAGTGTATAAATAATTCCAAGAGAAGCTTATGAGATGGATATGAATAATAACATACCTAGTGAGCATACTATTAAGGTGGAAGTTTAGGATGCAATAGAGAGTTAAGAGAGAAGTGTTAAAGAAAGATCTCGTTCAAGAAGCTAAACATAGAGATTATATGAATAAAAGAAAAATGTTGAAGGAAGGAAGAAAGCAGAGAGATTTATCAATGAGGCGTCGGAATTGGTAAAGATGTTTTATATAAAGATAGATGAAAAACGGAAATAGGGAAATTAAGAAGGATTAGTAAAAATAAAATAATAAGTATGTAAGGAAATGGGAGAATCACTTTCAACAATATACAGTTATGAACGTAATTGTATGAAAGAAGGATGGCTTTGAGATACTTAGAAGCATGAAGATAAAAAAATGGGAGACATTACAAAATACAATGAAACAATAAAACGTTCTATAAAATGATCTGTTAGTAGAAAGAAGAATGTTATGAAGAGATTAAAGAGAGATTTAAGTAGAATAGGTCATGTTGATTGTTGTATGAACAAAGTTAAAATGACAAAGGAAGAAGAGTAGATGATCTAAGAAATAATATAAGAAATAATATAAGAAATGAGAAAGAAAATAGATCAGGTAAAGGAGATACAGTAAAGTGATGCAGTTTAAGATTAGAAATCGTTCTTAGATAGCAATGTGTAATAATCTTGTGAAGAAATGACCATAGATGAGGAAATAATATATGTGATAAAGGATATTCCAATTACGGCTTTATAATGGTTAAGAAAGGGTTACGGAATAGAATAAATAATTTGAAACTTGATGTTAACGTAGAATAGGATAAAGAGTACTGGTTACATTTTGAAGTAAGTTAAACCTTGTTAGTGAATAAACGGATATTGGGTAGAGTAAGTGTTATATGGTAGAATAGAATTGACGAATGAAGTTCATAAGATTTTGAAAAATGCAGTGATAAGTTATAAGTAAAGTATGAGTGAATAGAGTGAGATAGTGAGAAATGAAGAAGAGTAGATTGAAGAGAATAAGGAAGAGAGTATGAGTGATGAAGATATGTTTGTTTGGAGATGATTAACATTTAAAATAAATTTTTAAAGTAAAATAAGATATTTATGTTTCTATAGCCAACATCTTAATACAATGTAAATTTTCTAGTAAAATGTTTTACAGTGTAAATTAGAATATTTAAAGAGTTGAAAAATAAAACGTTAAATATGTTGATTGAGTTGATCAGCAAGAAAGGAAATCAAATCTTAGAAGTTTAAGTTATGTAGGAGAAAGAAGGAGTTAAAGCTCAAGTCTTAATATCAGTTTTAAAGTAGGAAAAGTTTTTAGATAATGATGAGTAGATTTTAATAACTTATAAAGTAAAAGATAGAGATATAAGTATTTAATACAAAAGAAAGAGTGTATAAATAATTCCAAGAGAAGCTTATGAGATGGATATGAATAATAACATACCTAGTGAGCATACTATTAAGGTGGAAGTTTAGGATGCAATAGAGAGTTAAGAGAGAAGTGTTAAAGAAAGATCTCGTTCAAGAAGCTAAACATAGAGATTATATGAATAAAAGAAAAATGTTGAAGGAAGGAAGAAAGCAGAGAGATTTATCAATGAGGCGTCGGAATTGGTAAAGATGTTTTATATAAAGATAGATGAAAAACGGAAATAGGGAAATTAAGAAGGATTAGTAAAAATAAAATAATAAGTATGTAAGGAAATGGGAGAATCACTTTCAACAATATACAGTTATGAACGTAATTGTATGAAAGAAGGATGGCTTTGAGATACTTAGAAGCATGAAGATAAAAAAATGGGAGACATTACAAAATACAATGAAACAATAAAACGTTCTATAAAATGATCTGTTAGTAGAAAGAAGAATGTTATGAAGAGATTAAAGAGAGATTTAAGTAGAATAGGTCATGTTGATTGTTGTATGAACAAAGTTAAAATGACAAAGGAAGAAGAGTAGATGATCTAAGAAATAATATAAGAAATAATATAAGAAATGAGAAAGAAAATAGATCAGGTAAAGGAGATACAGTAAAGTGATGCAGTTTAAGATTAGAAATCGTTCTTAGATAGCAATGTGTAATAATCTTGTGAAGAAATGACCATAGATGAGGAAATAATATATGTGATAAAGGATATTCCAATTACGGCTTTATAATGGTTAAGAAAGGGTTACGGAATAGAATAAATAATTTGAAACTTGATGTTAACGTAGAATAGGATAAAGAGTACTGGTTACATTTTGAAGTAAGTTAAACCTTGTTAGTGAATAAACGGATATTGGGTAGAGTAAGTGTTATATGGTAGAATAGAATTGACGAATGAAGTTCATAAGATTTTGAAAAATGCAGTGATAAGTTATAAGTAAAGTATGAGTGAATAGAGTGAGATAGTGAGAAATGAAGAAGAGTAGATTGAAGAGAATAAGGAAGAGAGTATGAGTGATGAAGATATGTTTGTTTGGAGATGATTAACATTTAAAATAAATTTTTAAAGTAAAATAAGATATTTATGTTTCTATAGCCAACATCTTAATACAATGTAAATTTTCTAGTAAAATGTTTTACAGTGTAAATTAGAATATTTAAAGAGTTGAAAAATAAAACGTTAAATATGTTGATTGAGTTGATCAGCAAGAAAGGAAATCAAATCTTAGAAGTTTAAGTTATGTAGGAGAAAGAAGGAGTTAAAGCTCAAGTCTTAATATCAGTTTTAAAGTAGGAAAAGTTTTTAGATAATGATGAGTAGATTTTAATAACTTATAAAGTAAAAGATAGAGATATAAGTATTTAATACAAAAGAAAGAGTGTATAAATAATTCCAAGAGAAGCTTATGAGATGGATATGAATAATAACATACCTAGTGAGCATACTATTAAGGTGGAAGTTTAGGATGCAATAGAGAGTTAAGAGAGAAGTGTTAAAGAAAGATCTCGTTCAAGAAGCTAAACATAGAGATTATATGAATAAAAGAAAAATGTTGAAGGAAGGAAGAAAGCAGAGAGATTTATCAATGAGGCGTCGGAATTGGTAAAGATGTTTTATATAAAGATAGATGAAAAACGGAAATAGGGAAATTAAGAAGGATTAGTAAAAATAAAATAATAAGTATGTAAGGAAATGGGAGAATCACTTTCAACAATATACAGTTATGAACGTAATTGTATGAAAGAAGGATGGCTTTGAGATACTTAGAAGCATGAAGATAAAAAAATGGGAGACATTACAAAATACAATGAAACAATAAAACGTTCTATAAAATGATCTGTTAGTAGAAAGAAGAATGTTATGAAGAGATTAAAGAGAGATTTAAGTAGAATAGGTCATGTTGATTGTTGTATGAACAAAGTTAAAATGACAAAGGAAGAAGAGTAGATGATCTAAGAAATAATATAAGAAATAATATAAGAAATGAGAAAGAAAATAGATCAGGTAAAGGAGATACAGTAAAGTGATGCAGTTTAAGATTAGAAATCGTTCTTAGATAGCAATGTGTAATAATCTTGTGAAGAAATGACCATAGATGAGGAAATAATATATGTGATAAAGGATATTCCAATTACGGCTTTATAATGGTTAAGAAAGGGTTACGGAATAGAATAAATAATTTGAAACTTGATGTTAACGTAGAATAGGATAAAGAGTACTGGTTACATTTTGAAGTAAGTTAAACCTTGTTAGTGAATAAACGGATATTGGGTAGAGTAAGTGTTATATGGTAGAATAGAATTGACGAATGAAGTTCATAAGATTTTGAAAAATGCAGTGATAAGTTATAAGTAAAGTATGAGTGAATAGAGTGAGATAGTGAGAAATGAAGAAGAGTAGATTGAAGAGAATAAGGAAGAGAGTATGAGTGATGAAGATATGTTTGTTTGGAGATGATTAACATTTAAAATAAATTTTTAAAGTAAAATAAGATATTTATGTTTCTATAGCCAACATCTTAATACAATGTAAATTTTCTAGTAAAATGTTTTACAGTGTAAATTAGAATATTTAAAGAGTTGAAAAATAAAACGTTAAATATGTTGATTGAGTTGATCAGCAAGAAAGGAAATCAAATCTTAGAAGTTTAAGTTATGTAGGAGAAAGAAGGAGTTAAAGCTCAAGTCTTAATATCAGTTTTAAAGTAGGAAAAGTTTTTAGATAATGATGAGTAGATTTTAATAACTTATAAAGTAAAAGATAGAGATATAAGTATTTAATACAAAAGAAAGAGTGTATAAATAATTCCAAGAGAAGCTTATGAGATGGATATGAATAATAACATACCTAGTGAGCATACTATTAAGGTGGAAGTTTAGGATGCAATAGAGAGTTAAGAGAGAAGTGTTAAAGAAAGATCTCGTTCAAGAAGCTAAACATAGAGATTATATGAATAAAAGAAAAATGTTGAAGGAAGGAAGAAAGCAGAGAGATTTATCAATGAGGCGTCGGAATTGGTAAAGATGTTTTATATAAAGATAGATGAAAAACGGAAATAGGGAAATTAAGAAGGATTAGTAAAAATAAAATAATAAGTATGTAAGGAAATGGGAGAATCACTTTCAACAATATACAGTTATGAACGTAATTGTATGAAAGAAGGATGGCTTTGAGATACTTAGAAGCATGAAGATAAAAAAATGGGAGACATTACAAAATACAATGAAACAATAAAACGTTCTATAAAATGATCTGTTAGTAGAAAGAAGAATGTTATGAAGAGATTAAAGAGAGATTTAAGTAGAATAGGTCATGTTGATTGTTGTATGAACAAAGTTAAAATGACAAAGGAAGAAGAGTAGATGATCTAAGAAATAATATAAGAAATAATATAAGAAATGAGAAAGAAAATAGATCAGGTAAAGGAGATACAGTAAAGTGATGCAGTTTAAGATTAGAAATCGTTCTTAGATAGCAATGTGTAATAATCTTGTGAAGAAATGACCATAGATGAGGAAATAATATATGTGATAAAGGATATTCCAATTACGGCTTTATAATGGTTAAGAAAGGGTTACGGAATAGAATAAATAATTTGAAACTTGATGTTAACGTAGAATAGGATAAAGAGTACTGGTTACATTTTGAAGTAAGTTAAACCTTGTTAGTGAATAAACGGATATTGGGTAGAGTAAGTGTTATATGGTAGAATAGAATTGACGAATGAAGTTCATAAGATTTTGAAAAATGCAGTGATAAGTTATAAGTAAAGTATGAGTGAATAGAGTGAGATAGTGAGAAATGAAGAAGAGTAGATTGAAGAGAATAAGGAAGAGAGTATGAGTGATGAAGATATGTTTGTTTGGAGATGATTAACATTTAAAATAAATTTTTAAAGTAAAATAAGATATTTATGTTTCTATAGCCAACATCTTAATACAATGTAAATTTTCTAGTAAAATGTTTTACAGTGTAAATTAGAATATTTAAAGAGTTGAAAAATAAAACGTTAAATATGTTGATTGAGTTGATCAGCAAGAAAGGAAATCAAATCTTAGAAGTTTAAGTTATGTAGGAGAAAGAAGGAGTTAAAGCTCAAGTCTTAATATCAGTTTTAAAGTAGGAAAAGTTTTTAGATAATGATGAGTAGATTTTAATAACTTATAAAGTAAAAGATAGAGATATAAGTATTTAATACAAAAGAAAGAGTGTATAAATAATTCCAAGAGAAGCTTATGAGATGGATATGAATAATAACATACCTAGTGAGCATACTATTAAGGTGGAAGTTTAGGATGCAATAGAGAGTTAAGAGAGAAGTGTTAAAGAAAGATCTCGTTCAAGAAGCTAAACATAGAGATTATATGAATAAAAGAAAAATGTTGAAGGAAGGAAGAAAGCAGAGAGATTTATCAATGAGGCGTCGGAATTGGTAAAGATGTTTTATATAAAGATAGATGAAAAACGGAAATAGGGAAATTAAGAAGGATTAGTAAAAATAAAATAATAAGTATGTAAGGAAATGGGAGAATCACTTTCAACAATATACAGTTATGAACGTAATTGTATGAAAGAAGGATGGCTTTGAGATACTTAGAAGCATGAAGATAAAAAAATGGGAGACATTACAAAATACAATGAAACAATAAAACGTTCTATAAAATGATCTGTTAGTAGAAAGAAGAATGTTATGAAGAGATTAAAGAGAGATTTAAGTAGAATAGGTCATGTTGATTGTTGTATGAACAAAGTTAAAATGACAAAGGAAGAAGAGTAGATGATCTAAGAAATAATATAAGAAATAATATAAGAAATGAGAAAGAAAATAGATCAGGTAAAGGAGATACAGTAAAGTGATGCAGTTTAAGATTAGAAATCGTTCTTAGATAGCAATGTGTAATAATCTTGTGAAGAAATGACCATAGATGAGGAAATAATATATGTGATAAAGGATATTCCAATTACGGCTTTATAATGGTTAAGAAAGGGTTACGGAATAGAATAAATAATTTGAAACTTGATGTTAACGTAGAATAGGATAAAGAGTACTGGTTACATTTTGAAGTAAGTTAAACCTTGTTAGTGAATAAACGGATATTGGGTAGAGTAAGTGTTATATGGTAGAATAGAATTGACGAATGAAGTTCATAAGATTTTGAAAAATGCAGTGATAAGTTATAAGTAAAGTATGAGTGAATAGAGTGAGATAGTGAGAAATGAAGAAGAGTAGATTGAAGAGAATAAGGAAGAGAGTATGAGTGATGAAGATATGTTTGTTTGGAGATGATTAACATTTAAAATAAATTTTTAAAGTAAAATAAGATATTTATGTTTCTATAGCCAACATCTTAATACAATGTAAATTTTCTAGTAAAATGTTTTACAGTGTAAATTAGAATATTTAAAGAGTTGAAAAATAAAACGTTAAATATGTTGATTGAGTTGATCAGCAAGAAAGGAAATCAAATCTTAGAAGTTTAAGTTATGTAGGAGAAAGAAGGAGTTAAAGCTCAAGTCTTAATATCAGTTTTAAAGTAGGAAAAGTTTTTAGATAATGATGAGTAGATTTTAATAACTTATAAAGTAAAAGATAGAGATATAAGTATTTAATACAAAAGAAAGAGTGTATAAATAATTCCAAGAGAAGCTTATGAGATGGATATGAATAATAACATACCTAGTGAGCATACTATTAAGGTGGAAGTTTAGGATGCAATAGAGAGTTAAGAGAGAAGTGTTAAAGAAAGATCTCGTTCAAGAAGCTAAACATAGAGATTATATGAATAAAAGAAAAATGTTGAAGGAAGGAAGAAAGCAGAGAGATTTATCAATGAGGCGTCGGAATTGGTAAAGATGTTTTATATAAAGATAGATGAAAAACGGAAATAGGGAAATTAAGAAGGATTAGTAAAAATAAAATAATAAGTATGTAAGGAAATGGGAGAATCACTTTCAACAATATACAGTTATGAACGTAATTGTATGAAAGAAGGATGGCTTTGAGATACTTAGAAGCATGAAGATAAAAAAATGGGAGACATTACAAAATACAATGAAACAATAAAACGTTCTATAAAATGATCTGTTAGTAGAAAGAAGAATGTTATGAAGAGATTAAAGAGAGATTTAAGTAGAATAGGTCATGTTGATTGTTGTATGAACAAAGTTAAAATGACAAAGGAAGAAGAGTAGATGATCTAAGAAATAATATAAGAAATAATATAAGAAATGAGAAAGAAAATAGATCAGGTAAAGGAGATACAGTAAAGTGATGCAGTTTAAGATTAGAAATCGTTCTTAGATAGCAATGTGTAATAATCTTGTGAAGAAATGACCATAGATGAGGAAATAATATATGTGATAAAGGATATTCCAATTACGGCTTTATAATGGTTAAGAAAGGGTTACGGAATAGAATAAATAATTTGAAACTTGATGTTAACGTAGAATAGGATAAAGAGTACTGGTTACATTTTGAAGTAAGTTAAACCTTGTTAGTGAATAAACGGATATTGGGTAGAGTAAGTGTTATATGGTAGAATAGAATTGACGAATGAAGTTCATAAGATTTTGAAAAATGCAGTGATAAGTTATAAGTAAAGTATGAGTGAATAGAGTGAGATAGTGAGAAATGAAGAAGAGTAGATTGAAGAGAATAAGGAAGAGAGTATGAGTGATGAAGATATGTTTGTTTGGAGATGATTAACATTTAAAATAAATTTTTAAAGTAAAATAAGATATTTATGTTTCTATAGCCAACATCTTAATACAATGTAAATTTTCTAGTAAAATGTTTTACAGTGTAAATTAGAATATTTAAAGAGTTGAAAAATAAAACGTTAAATATGTTGATTGAGTTGATCAGCAAGAAAGGAAATCAAATCTTAGAAGTTTAAGTTATGTAGGAGAAAGAAGGAGTTAAAGCTCAAGTCTTAATATCAGTTTTAAAGTAGGAAAAGTTTTTAGATAATGATGAGTAGATTTTAATAACTTATAAAGTAAAAGATAGAGATATAAGTATTTAATACAAAAGAAAGAGTGTATAAATAATTCCAAGAGAAGCTTATGAGATGGATATGAATAATAACATACCTAGTGAGCATACTATTAAGGTGGAAGTTTAGGATGCAATAGAGAGTTAAGAGAGAAGTGTTAAAGAAAGATCTCGTTCAAGAAGCTAAACATAGAGATTATATGAATAAAAGAAAAATGTTGAAGGAAGGAAGAAAGCAGAGAGATTTATCAATGAGGCGTCGGAATTGGTAAAGATGTTTTATATAAAGATAGATGAAAAACGGAAATAGGGAAATTAAGAAGGATTAGTAAAAATAAAATAATAAGTATGTAAGGAAATGGGAGAATCACTTTCAACAATATACAGTTATGAACGTAATTGTATGAAAGAAGGATGGCTTTGAGATACTTAGAAGCATGAAGATAAAAAAATGGGAGACATTACAAAATACAATGAAACAATAAAACGTTCTATAAAATGATCTGTTAGTAGAAAGAAGAATGTTATGAAGAGATTAAAGAGAGATTTAAGTAGAATAGGTCATGTTGATTGTTGTATGAACAAAGTTAAAATGACAAAGGAAGAAGAGTAGATGATCTAAGAAATAATATAAGAAATAATATAAGAAATGAGAAAGAAAATAGATCAGGTAAAGGAGATACAGTAAAGTGATGCAGTTTAAGATTAGAAATCGTTCTTAGATAGCAATGTGTAATAATCTTGTGAAGAAATGACCATAGATGAGGAAATAATATATGTGATAAAGGATATTCCAATTACGGCTTTATAATGGTTAAGAAAGGGTTACGGAATAGAATAAATAATTTGAAACTTGATGTTAACGTAGAATAGGATAAAGAGTACTGGTTACATTTTGAAGTAAGTTAAACCTTGTTAGTGAATAAACGGATATTGGGTAGAGTAAGTGTTATATGGTAGAATAGAATTGACGAATGAAGTTCATAAGATTTTGAAAAATGCAGTGATAAGTTATAAGTAAAGTATGAGTGAATAGAGTGAGATAGTGAGAAATGAAGAAGAGTAGATTGAAGAGAATAAGGAAGAGAGTATGAGTGATGAAGATATGTTTGTTTGGAGATGATTAACATTTAAAATAAATTTTTAAAGTAAAATAAGATATTTATGTTTCTATAGCCAACATCTTAATACAATGTAAATTTTCTAGTAAAATGTTTTACAGTGTAAATTAGAATATTTAAAGAGTTGAAAAATAAAACGTTAAATATGTTGATTGAGTTGATCAGCAAGAAAGGAAATCAAATCTTAGAAGTTTAAGTTATGTAGGAGAAAGAAGGAGTTAAAGCTCAAGTCTTAATATCAGTTTTAAAGTAGGAAAAGTTTTTAGATAATGATGAGTAGATTTTAATAACTTATAAAGTAAAAGATAGAGATATAAGTATTTAATATAAAAGAAAGAGTGTATAAATAATTCCAAGAGAAGCTTATGAGATGGATATGAATAATAACATACCTAGTGAGCATACTATTAAGGTGGAAGTTTAGGATGCAATAGAGAGTTAAGAGAGAAGTGTTAAAGAAAGATCTCGTTCAAGAAGCTAAACATAGAGATTATATGAATAAAAGAAAAATGTTGAAGGAAGGAAGAAAGCAGAGAGATTTATCAATGAGGCGTCGGAATTGGTAAAGATGTTTTATATAAAGATAGATGAAAAACGGAAATAGGGAAATTAAGAAGGATTAGTAAAAATAAAATAATAAGTATGTAAGGAAATGGGAGAATCACTTTCAACAATATACAGTTATGAACGTAATTGTATGAAAGAAGGATGGCTTTGAGATACTTAGAAGCATGAAGATAAAAAAATGGGAGACATTACAAAATACAATGAAACAATAAAACGTTCTATAAAATGATCTGTTAGTAGAAAGAAGAATGTTATGAAGAGATTAAAGAGAGATTTAAGTAGAATAGGTCATGTTGATTGTTGTATGAACAAAGTTAAAATGACAAAGGAAGAAGAGTAGATGATCTAAGAAATAATATAAGAAATAATATAAGAAATGAGAAAGAAAATAGATCAGGTAAAGGAGATACAGTAAAGTGATGCAGTTTAAGATTAGAAATCGTTCTTAGATAGCAATGTGTAATAATCTTGTGAAGAAATGACCATAGATGAGGAAATAATATATGTGATAAAGGATATTCCAATTACGGCTTTATAATGGTTAAGAAAGGGTTACGGAATAGAATAAATAATTTGAAACTTGATGTTAACGTAGAATAGGATAAAGAGTACTGGTTACATTTTGAAGTAAGTTAAACCTTGTTAGTGAATAAACGGATATTGGGTAGAGTAAGTGTTATATGGTAGAATAGAATTGACGAATGAAGTTCATAAGATTTTGAAAAATGCAGTGATAAGTTATAAGTAAAGTATGAGTGAATAGAGTGAGATAGTGAGAAATGAAGAAGAGTAGATTGAAGAGAATAAGGAAGAGAGTATGAGTGATGAAGATATGTTTGTTTGGAGATGATTAACATTTAAAATAAATTTTTAAAGTAAAATAAGATATTTATGTTTCTATAGCCAACATCTTAATACAATGTAAATTTTCTAGTAAAATGTTTTACAGTGTAAATTAGAATATTTAAAGAGTTGAAAAATAAAACGTTAAATATGTTGATTGAGTTGATCAGCAAGAAAGGAAATCAAATCTTAGAAGTTTAAGTTATGTAGGAGAAAGAAGGAGTTAAAGCTCAAGTCTTAATATCAGTTTTAAAGTAGGAAAAGTTTTTAGATAATGATGAGTAGATTTTAATAACTTATAAAGTAAAAGATAGAGATATAAGTATTTAATATAAAAGAAAGAGTGTATAAATAATTCCAAGAGAAGCTTATGAGATGGATATGAATAATAACATACCTAGTGAGCATACTATTAAGGTGGAAGTTTAGGATGCAATAGAGAGTTAAGAGAGAAGTGTTAAAGAAAGATCTCGTTCAAGAAGCTAAACATAGAGATTATATGAATAAAAGAAAAATGTTGAAGGAAGGAAGAAAGCAGAGAGATTTATCAATGAGGCGTCGGAATTGGTAAAGATGTTTTATATAAAGATAGATGAAAAACGGAAATAGGGAAATTAAGAAGGATTAGTAAAAATAAAATAATAAGTATGTAAGGAAATGGGAGAATCACTTTCAACAATATACAGTTATGAACGTAATTGTATGAAAGAAGGATGGCTTTGAGATACTTAGAAGCATGAAGATAAAAAAATGGGAGACATTACAAAATACAATGAAACAATAAAACGTTCTATAAAATGATCTGTTAGTAGAAAGAAGAATGTTATGAAGAGATTAAAGAGAGATTTAAGTAGAATAGGTCATGTTGATTGTTGTATGAACAAAGTTAAAATGACAAAGGAAGAAGAGTAGATGATCTAAGAAATAATATAAGAAATAATATAAGAAATGAGAAAGAAAATAGATCAGGTAAAGGAGATACAGTAAAGTGATGCAGTTTAAGATTAGAAATCGTTCTTAGATAGCAATGTGTAATAATCTTGTGAAGAAATGACCATAGATGAGGAAATAATATATGTGATAAAGGATATTCCAATTACGGCTTTATAATGGTTAAGAAAGGGTTACGGAATAGAATAAATAATTTGAAACTTGATGTTAACGTAGAATAGGATAAAGAGTACTGGTTACATTTTGAAGTAAGTTAAACCTTGTTAGTGAATAAACGGATATTGGGTAGAGTAAGTGTTATATGGTAGAATAGAATTGACGAATGAAGTTCATAAGATTTTGAAAAATGCAGTGATAAGTTATAAGTAAAGTATGAGTGAATAGAGTGAGATAGTGAGAAATGAAGAAGAGTAGATTGAAGAGAATAAGGAAGAGAGTATGAGTGATGAAGATATGTTTGTTTGGAGATGATTAACATTTAAAATAAATTTTTAAAGTAAAATAAGATATTTATGTTTCTATAGCCAACATCTTAATACAATGTAAATTTTCTAGTAAAATGTTTTACAGTGTAAATTAGAATATTTAAAGAGTTGAAAAATAAAACGTTAAATATGTTGATTGAGTTGATCAGCAAGAAAGGAAATCAAATCTTAGAAGTTTAAGTTATGTAGGAGAAAGAAGGAGTTAAAGCTCAAGTCTTAATATCAGTTTTAAAGTAGGAAAAGTTTTTAGATAATGATGAGTAGATTTTAATAACTTATAAAGTAAAAGATAGAGATATAAGTATTTAATATAAAAGAAAGAGTGTATAAATAATTCCAAGAGAAGCTTATGAGATGGATATGAATAATAACATACCTAGTGAGCATACTATTAAGGTGGAAGTTTAGGATGCAATAGAGAGTTAAGAGAGAAGTGTTAAAGAAAGATCTCGTTCAAGAAGCTAAACATAGAGATTATATGAATAAAAGAAAAATGTTGAAGGAAGGAAGAAAGCAGAGAGATTTATCAATGAGGCGTCGGAATTGGTAAAGATGTTTTATATAAAGATAGATGAAAAACGGAAATAGGGAAATTAAGAAGGATTAGTAAAAATAAAATAATAAGTATGTAAGGAAATGGGAGAATCACTTTCAACAATATACAGTTATGAACGTAATTGTATGAAAGAAGGATGGCTTTGAGATACTTAGAAGCATGAAGATAAAAAAATGGGAGACATTACAAAATACAATGAAACAATAAAACGTTCTATAAAATGATCTGTTAGTAGAAAGAAGAATGTTATGAAGAGATTAAAGAGAGATTTAAGTAGAATAGGTCATGTTGATTGTTGTATGAACAAAGTTAAAATGACAAAGGAAGAAGAGTAGATGATCTAAGAAATAATATAAGAAATAATATAAGAAATGAGAAAGAAAATAGATCAGGTAAAGGAGATACAGTAAAGTGATGCAGTTTAAGATTAGAAATCGTTCTTAGATAGCAATGTGTAATAATCTTGTGAAGAAATGACCATAGATGAGGAAATAATATATGTGATAAAGGATATTCCAATTACGGCTTTATAATGGTTAAGAAAGGGTTACGGAATAGAATAAATAATTTGAAACTTGATGTTAACGTAGAATAGGATAAAGAGTACTGGTTACATTTTGAAGTAAGTTAAACCTTGTTAGTGAATAAACGGATATTGGGTAGAGTAAGTGTTATATGGTAGAATAGAATTGACGAATGAAGTTCATAAGATTTTGAAAAATGCAGTGATAAGTTATAAGTAAAGTATGAGTGAATAGAGTGAGATAGTGAGAAATGAAGAAGAGTAGATTGAAGAGAATAAGGAAGAGAGTATGAGTGATGAAGATATGTTTGTTTGGAGATGATTAACATTTAAAATAAATTTTTAAAGTAAAATAAGATATTTATGTTTCTATAGCCAACATCTTAATACAATGTAAATTTTCTAGTAAAATGTTTTACAGTGTAAATTAGAATATTTAAAGAGTTGAAAAATAAAACGTTAAATATGTTGATTGAGTTGATCAGCAAGAAAGGAAATCAAATCTTAGAAGTTTAAGTTATGTAGGAGAAAGAAGGAGTTAAAGCTCAAGTCTTAATATCAGTTTTAAAGTAGGAAAAGTTTTTAGATAATGATGAGTAGATTTTAATAACTTATAAAGTAAAAGATAGAGATATAAGTATTTAATATAAAAGAAAGAGTGTATAAATAATTCCAAGAGAAGCTTATGAGATGGATATGAATAATAACATACCTAGTGAGCATACTATTAAGGTGGAAGTTTAGGATGCAATAGAGAGTTAAGAGAGAAGTGTTAAAGAAAGATCTCGTTCAAGAAGCTAAACATAGAGATTATATGAATAAAAGAAAAATGTTGAAGGAAGGAAGAAAGCAGAGAGATTTATCAATGAGGCGTCGGAATTGGTAAAGATGTTTTATATAAAGATAGATGAAAAACGGAAATAGGGAAATTAAGAAGGATTAGTAAAAATAAAATAATAAGTATGTAAGGAAATGGGAGAATCACTTTCAACAATATACAGTTATGAACGTAATTGTATGAAAGAAGGATGGCTTTGAGATACTTAGAAGCATGAAGATAAAAAAATGGGAGACATTACAAAATACAATGAAACAATAAAACGTTCTATAAAATGATCTGTTAGTAGAAAGAAGAATGTTATGAAGAGATTAAAGAGAGATTTAAGTAGAATAGGTCATGTTGATTGTTGTATGAACAAAGTTAAAATGACAAAGGAAGAAGAGTAGATGATCTAAGAAATAATATAAGAAATAATATAAGAAATGAGAAAGAAAATAGATCAGGTAAAGGAGATACAGTAAAGTGATGCAGTTTAAGATTAGAAATCGTTCTTAGATAGCAATGTGTAATAATCTTGTGAAGAAATGACCATAGATGAGGAAATAATATATGTGATAAAGGATATTCCAATTACGGCTTTATAATGGTTAAGAAAGGGTTACGGAATAGAATAAATAATTTGAAACTTGATGTTAACGTAGAATAGGATAAAGAGTACTGGTTACATTTTGAAGTAAGTTAAACCTTGTTAGTGAATAAACGGATATTGGGTAGAGTAAGTGTTATATGGTAGAATAGAATTGACGAATGAAGTTCATAAGATTTTGAAAAATGCAGTGATAAGTTATAAGTAAAGTATGAGTGAATAGAGTGAGATAGTGAGAAATGAAGAAGAGTAGATTGAAGAGAATAAGGAAGAGAGTATGAGTGATGAAGATATGTTTGTTTGGAGATGATTAACATTTAAAATAAATTTTTAAAGTAAAATAAGATATTTATGTTTCTATAGCCAACATCTTAATACAATGTAAATTTTCTAGTAAAATGTTTTACAGTGTAAATTAGAATATTTAAAGAGTTGAAAAATAAAACGTTAAATATGTTGATTGAGTTGATCAGCAAGAAAGGAAATCAAATCTTAGAAGTTTAAGTTATGTAGGAGAAAGAAGGAGTTAAAGCTCAAGTCTTAATATCAGTTTTAAAGTAGGAAAAGTTTTTAGATAATGATGAGTAGATTTTAATAACTTATAAAGTAAAGATAGAGATATAAGTATTTAATATAAAAGAAAGAGTGTATAAATAATTCCAAGAGAAGCTTATGAGATGGATATGAATAATAACATACCTAGTGAGCATACTATTAAGGTGGAAGTTTAGGATGCAATAGAGAGTTAAGAGAGAAGTGTTAAAGAAAGATCTCGTTCAAGAAGCTAAACATAGAGATTATATGAATAAAAGAAAAATGTTGAAGGAAGGAAGAAAGCAGAGAGATTTATCAATGAGGCGTCGGAATTGGTAAAGATGTTTTATATAAAGATAGATGAAAAACGGAAATAGGGAAATTAAGAAGGATTAGTAAAAATAAAATAATAAGTATGTAAGGAAATGGGAGAATCACTTTCAACAATATACAGTTATGAACGTAATTGTATGAAAGAAGGATGGCTTTGAGATACTTAGAAGCATGAAGATAAAAAAATGGGAGACATTACAAAATACAATGAAACAATAAAACGTTCTATAAAATGATCTGTTAGTAGAAAGAAGAATGTTATGAAGAGATTAAAGAGAGATTTAAGTAGAATAGGTCATGTTGATTGTTGTATGAACAAAGTTAAAATGACAAAGGAAGAAGAGTAGATGATCTAAGAAATAATATAAGAAATAATATAAGAAATGAGAAAGAAAATAGATCAGGTAAAGGAGATACAGTAAAGTGATGCAGTTTAAGATTAGAAATCGTTCTTAGATAGCAATGTGTAATAATCTTGTGAAGAAATGACCATAGATGAGGAAATAATATATGTGATAAAGGATATTCCAATTACGGCTTTATAATGGTTAAGAAAGGGTTACGGAATAGAATAAATAATTTGAAACTTGATGTTAACGTAGAATAGGATAAAGAGTACTGGTTACATTTTGAAGTAAGTTAAACCTTGTTAGTGAATAAACGGATATTGGGTAGAGTAAGTGTTATATGGTAGAATAGAATTGACGAATGAAGTTCATAAGATTTTGAAAAATGCAGTGATAAGTTATAAGTAAAGTATGAGTGAATAGAGTGAGATAGTGAGAAATGAAGAAGAGTAGATTGAAGAGAATAAGGAAGAGAGTATGAGTGATGAAGATATGTTTGTTTGGAGATGATTAACATTTAAAATAAATTTTTAAAGTAAAATAAGATATTTATGTTTCTATAGCCAACATCTTAATACAATGTAAATTTTCTAGTAAAATGTTTTACAGTGTAAATTAGAATATTTAAAGAGTTGAAAAATAAAACGTTAAATATGTTGATTGAGTTGATCAGCAAGAAAGGAAATCAAATCTTAGAAGTTTAAGTTATGTAGGAGAAAGAAGGAGTTAAAGCTCAAGTCTTAATATCAGTTTTAAAGTAGGAAAAGTTTTTAGATAATGATGAGTAGATTTTAATAACTTATAAAGTAAAAGATAGAGATATAAGTATTTAATATAAAAGAAAGAGTGTATAAATAATTCCAAGAGAAGCTTATGAGATGGATATGAATAATAACATACCTAGTGAGCATACTATTAAGGTGGAAGTTTAGGATGCAATAGAGAGTTAAGAGAGAAGTGTTAAAGAAAGATCTCGTTCAAGAAGCTAAACATAGAGATTATATGAATAAAAGAAAAATGTTGAAGGAAGGAAGAAAGCAGAGAGATTTATCAATGAGGCGTCGGAATTGGTAAAGATGTTTTATATAAAGATAGATGAAAAACGGAAATAGGGAAATTAAGAAGGATTAGTAAAAATAAAATAATAAGTATGTAAGGAAATGGGAGAATCACTTTCAACAATATACAGTTATGAACGTAATTGTATGAAAGAAGGATGGCTTTGAGATACTTAGAAGCATGAAGATAAAAAAATGGGAGACATTACAAAATACAATGAAACAATAAAACGTTCTATAAAATGATCTGTTAGTAGAAAGAAGAATGTTATGAAGAGATTAAAGAGAGATTTAAGTAGAATAGGTCATGTTGATTGTTGTATGAACAAAGTTAAAATGACAAAGGAAGAAGAGTAGATGATCTAAGAAATAATATAAGAAATAATATAAGAAATGAGAAAGAAAATAGATCAGGTAAAGGAGATACAGTAAAGTGATGCAGTTTAAGATTAGAAATCGTTCTTAGATAGCAATGTGTAATAATCTTGTGAAGAAATGACCATAGATGAGGAAATAATATATGTGATAAAGGATATTCCAATTACGGCTTTATAATGGTTAAGAAAGGGTTACGGAATAGAATAAATAATTTGAAACTTGATGTTAACGTAGAATAGGATAAAGAGTACTGGTTACATTTTGAAGTAAGTTAAACCTTGTTAGTGAATAAACGGATATTGGGTAGAGTAAGTGTTATATGGTAGAATAGAATTGACGAATGAAGTTCATAAGATTTTGAAAAATGCAGTGATAAGTTATAAGTAAAGTATGAGTGAATAGAGTGAGATAGTGAGAAATGAAGAAGAGTAGATTGAAGAGAATAAGGAAGAGAGTATGAGTGATGAAGATATGTTTGTTTGGAGATGATTAACATTTAAAATAAATTTTTAAAGTAAAATAAGATATTTATGTTTCTATAGCCAACATCTTAATACAATGTAAATTTTCTAGTAAAATGTTTTACAGTGTAAATTAGAATATTTAAAGAGTTGTTGTAATTTTTACTTTTTTTAATTTTTTTTAACTTTTTTTTTCTTTTGTTTCAATTTTTTTTCGATATTACTTATAAATTCTTTTTCGATTTTTAGATTGAAAGATAAATTATTTCTTTAAAGGAATTTTTTTTCTAATTTATTAAATTTTTTTAAAATTTTCTTTTTAATTTTTTTTTTTGGTTCTTACAACATTTTTAAGCTTTTATTTGTATATTTTGCTTTTTATTTATTTTTTTGAATTTGATTCATTTATTTATGAAGATTAAATTGATATTATTTTAAATTTTTCTAAAATTTTATTCTTTCTTATCTTATATCTTTTTTTAAAATTTTGATATTTCATATTTTTTTATTATTTAGACATATTTAATTAATTTTATTCATTTTTTTATTATTTTATATGTTTTTTACATAGTAATATAATTATTATTTTAACTTAGTTTTTTTTCGTAAACATTTATATTTCTTAATCTTTTTGAATTTAATGAACAGATAATTGTTTATGATAATATTAAAATATTTAAAAAGATAGTTTTAAATCTTTATTTCAAATATAACTCATTTTAAGATTTTTATTCTAATAAATTCTTAAGTTTTTATTAGATATAAAAATTTATTAAGAAGTTTATTTCGTATCGCTAAAGTATTTTCTTAGATAAAAGGGAGATTTAAATTTAATTTTAGTGTTAAGAATCTTTTTTGTATTTACTTTAATAACATCTCATGCTCATAAATAAAAATAAAATTTTCTTTGTTTTTCTCTGTAGGATTTATAGCATGTTAATAACTGTAAAAGTTAAATTAATTTGTGATTATTATTACAGTTTTAAGCTTATTCATAATCGTTATTATTTGCATTGCTTTTATTTTTATTTACACTTTATACGGAATGCAATATTAAAATCCACAACAAAATTATTCTTTCTGTAAAGCATACTTAGGTACTTATATTAGCAACATTTTCTTTATTTTGATGTATTGATAAAGTACAAATATGTCACCTATGTTACATTTTTAAAAAGTACTTTGTAAGATTTACTTAGCATAGCTTCTTTTATTTTTAAGCATCTATCGAATCATAAATTTAGTTTTTAGTCATATTACTCAAGTTTAGCTTTTCTACCTTCCTTATTGGTTTTTATACTTAAGTTGCTAATTTTTTCTAGTTCCCATTTTATTTTTCCGTTTTTATACTATCATTTTTATAATATTGGTTGCCTTTGCAAAAAATAATAAGAAAACTGGAGACTTAATTAAAAAACATAATATAGTTACTTGATTAATTAGTATCAGGAATACAAAAATGAGGAGTGAAATGAGATAAATGATTTTGGAGACTAGTATGATAACAAAATTTAAAGTTTAATAGCCCTTGGTATTTAGAGTTAAGCTAGATAAATCTCATCAAATAAGCATACTTAAAATTAAAAAAGCTATTAACTTATGAACCAAAACAAGATAGAGAGAAGAATGAGATCAGATCTCTATTAAAATTAGTTCTATGGAACGCTAAAAGGAAATGTATATATAATGCAAGAAATATTTAGATTCTTAAGCTTAAGTGACATATGCATGATGTAGTAAGTCAATAAATTCTTCCTCAATTTTTAATATTGAATTACTACCTTAAAGCTAGATGGGGATTAATAAGAAGAATACCTACTAAAAAGCAATTTATAATGGATACTAAAGGAGATAAAATCAGCTCTTTTTACAAAGTTGAAACTTAATATGAGCTTAATTTCTGCCTAGTTGAGTAAATAAGTATAGAAAGTATGAAATAATCACATCTAGAAAAATTAAAAATGCAGTAAAATCAGTCTAGCTTAATTACAGGAAATTTAGATAAATGAGATTTACTAACTAAACAAAGAACTTTTATAGAACTTTAAGTATTGCGTAAACCTTAAAAAACTTAAACTATAGAGTCATGTTAGTATCTCTAACGATCAGTTGAGCTTTTTAAAGCAACTGGTCAAATTAGAGTCTCTTGATTTGAGTTTTATCAAAGACAGTTACTTTTTATTGGCTTATTGCATGAAATAAGATCTAAAAGTACTAAGATTAAAGAGTAGATAAAGCATCAGTCAATATATAGTAAACTATTTAGAAAAGAAAGGAAAGTCAATAGAAGAAATAAGTATTAATTAGAATAATGAAATTGACATTATCACTATTATTAAGCATTGTCCGAATCTTTAAAATATAAGCCTAGATAAGGATTAAATAGTTAGTGAGTAAGCTCTTGGTATATTAAAATAAAGAGATTTGAAAGTGCTAAAAATAAACGAAGCTCAGTTATCATAATAACTTTTAGTAACCTTTTTTTCTTAGAGACATTTAAGTCTTAAGCGTATAGAAATAATTAATTGTAGATTCTTTGATAGCGAAAGCTTTGCTATTCTTCTTTATAATACGCCCAATCTTAAATAACTCAGCATTTTGAATGCTAATATTTAAAGTAGATTTATTAGATAGATTGGTACTTGAGGTTAAAACTACGAAGAGATATCTATCAGTTCTGTGTGAGAGATAGAAAAAAAAGACCTAAAATTTATTTTTAAGAACTGTAAAAAGCTAAAAGTGATAAAACTTATAAACTAACAAAGTGTAGACAGCAAATTAATGAAGACTATTAGAATAAGCTGTGAATAGTTGGAAGAATTGAACTTATAGTAAAATGATAACTTAAACTAGACGTTTGTTGACTAAATAGTCTAAATTAAAAATCTCAAACACTTAGATCTTAAGTTTTGCAAACTGTGTGAACAATGCATTGCTTAGATAGTAGTTAGATGTAAATAACTCAAGCGATTTATTTTAAATAACTAATAATTGGAAATGAAAGAATAATTTTAAATACAATCTTTGAATTAAAATTAAAGCAGCTTTTAAAAATCAGTGATATAAATATAGAAAAGGAAGGTTAAATAGCTATATAGGAAAATAATATTCGATGGAGCAAGCAGAATTAATAAATTCGAAGCTAATTTTGATTTGAACAATCAATAAATTTAAGCTTATAGAAATAATTAAAATTATCCTTCTTTTTAAATAAAATAAATGTATAAATCTTGGATAGTAAAAGCTATTCAAATTTCATCCTTCTTAAATCAATAGTAACTCAAATATCTATTTTAGTTTCTTTATCGTAAAATAAATGAAACGGAGTCTGGAAGAATTGGTATATAGTATATGTAACTAAATTAAAATACCATTTAAATTACTTTTATAAACTTAGAAAAAACTAAAATCAGTTTAAAAGCTGTCAAAAGTTAGAAGTAAAGAGGAAACGGAATACTAAATTAATGTATATTAATAAAATCATAAAATTAAATAAACTTTTTATATAAAAGTAAGTAATTCGTATAAAAGATATCGATATAGAGATTATCTTTAAAGGCATTTTATTGCGAAAAACTAAAGAGAAAAACATTATTTTTTATTAATTCTGGCAGTGTTAAAAGAAACAAAATAAAGTCTAAGATTAGATATTCATTAAGTATAGCTTAAAATAATTATTAAGCATATTTATAAGGTCTAAATACTTTTCATACAACTGCAATCTCAAGAATATATTTAAAATTTACTTTATTAAGCATGTGAATTATAATAGCCTTTTATTCCCAATAATATTCTTATAATGTATTTTTTAAATGCTTTAATAAAAATATTTGTATTGAATGTATTTTTTGTTTTAATAAGGCTTTGAATTAATAATTTTAAAATTAAGAATAGAAAGTAGATAATTTAAATGACTTTCTATCCTTTTAATATTTAAATATATCATTGATTTACTAGTAAAATTAGGTTTTAATTTTTAATACTTAGATAGTTAAAAAAGGAAAAATATTAAAAATCAAATATCTTTGAATTCACTTATCAGACTATGCTTTGGAATAATAAGTCTCTGTAATTGAGGGGCAACTTCTCTTACAATTTGCTCGTAGTCTGAGTAATGCAGCATCAGTTTAGTAAGACATTGCTTTCTTGTTTACTTCATATTCTCTTAGTTCACTATCAAATCCTTAATCAGTTATTATATCAGTGCTACTCCTTTCTAGTAGTCTCGCTAGAAATTATTTCCTACTTGCTCTATTAGATTTACGTCTTTATTTCCACTTTTAACAAAGTTGATAAGTTCCTTAAAAACCTCATGAATCTAGTGCTATATAAAAAAATCAGTATATTCATGAAGAATCTATTCTAGAGCTGTCATATCATCATTAGATGAAAGAGTGAATTACTAATACATTTCCAGTATGAAATCAATGTTATTTAGGACAAACACGGCTTTTGTTTTCTAGTCTAGAAAATGAATTTGCGACATATTTTCCAAGAACTCTACCATTGCTTTTCTCAACTATTATAGTCTTTGCTTAAGCGTTGATTACATAGATAAAGGAATAATCTTGAACAAAGATCCTGTAAAGAAGGCATATCGTCTTGTCACATTGTGCACTTTATGATTTTCAACTTAAATATTTTTGGCTCTTTCTAGAGATTGAATATGCTCATCTAACAGTAGTAATAACCTTGGCCAAAGTATTTGGTTTATTTTATCAAAGTAGGAGTTTAAAATAGGAACGTTTCTTTACACTAGTATATCACTATTTATATGGAAAAAAATGACATCCTGGATATTGTTCAATTAACTTTTCAGACATTTGTGATATTTCCTACTAATTTTAGACAGAATACTATTGAACATTCTGACCAAGCTAACCTTGAAATCATGCATAAATTATTCCAAGTTAGTATCATAAATTATCCTATGTATTGGTAAAAATGAAAGACCGGGATCGTGAACATTGATTAGTTCTACTAAAACATATCTAGCTGGTTGATTTTTTTTCATTCTCTATCTCTGGATTTTACTCTTTTAACTTTTCTCATACTATGCTGGCGCAAGCTAGAGAATGATTTCCATCTCCAACTGCATAAAGCAAGCAGTTATTTTAATTATGCTTGTTCTTCTCAGCTATTTTTTTAGCTTTTGTGCTCTTCAAATATTAATTTCCAGTCTGCTAAATGTCATCCTCTTATTCTACTTCCAATAGGTTAGAGCTCAATATCATATAATGTGTTGATCTTACTTTGCACAACATATTAAAGCAAAGGATTTAACAAGATATGCTCAGAATCATCAATAAGTACCATTATATGAGGAGTTTCAAGGCATTGCATCTTTTCGTAAATAAACAGCAGTTGACAATCGCTAAAAGTGAGTTCCTTCAGACGCAGTAAATAAAGACATATTTTTGCATTTTAATCATATTTTTCCAAACCTAAACCTACAATAAATCCCTTTCGATTTTCTTTTCCTAGATTCCTCTCTACTTAGATAAAGCCTGGTTATAGCCCATTTAGATAATTTTCAAGATACTTTCTTTAAGTTATTTGAATATGCTTAGTTATGGCTTAAGGATTTTCAAGATCACTCCAACCAGGGTAAATTATATATATAGTACTAGGTTTTTCATGTACTATTTTTTATATATTTTATCAATATTCAGGCTCAGAACTTTGCTGACCACCAGCAGCTGTATCCCAATAGATAAATCAACTTCTTTGCATGCTAACATTATTTCAAGGATATATAAACCAATTCTTGAAGCATTTCTTTAACTTAATTTTCAGCAGGAAAATCTTCACAACGGCTCATTTCCAAATTTATAAATTTTCATTCTCTACCGTTAAAAATCTCGAAAACCTAACATATCTTGATTTATTATATCCTATATCCAAATAATTCTTAATCTGATTGTCTTTTATATTTTTAAATTAAAAAGAAAGCGAAAATAATTCCAAAGCTTCATATTCACTTTTAAATTAATAATCGAAAGAATAACTCTTAAATTTAAGGTCTATAAAAAGCTCAATAAAAGCTGCAAAAGTATATTACTTTACTAAGATCATTTACTTTTAAGAATATTGCTGATGGAAAAGTCAAGAAAGGTAAAAAGTACATATTTAAGAAAAAAATTACTTTATGCTTATTATCTATGACAGTTAGTTAGACAAAAGAGTTAAGAAAAACAGTTTAAATTCTTATAAAATAAAAATAAAAATCATACTTATTTTCTTTAGTTTCTGAAGTAAATTAAAAAAAATCATATTTAATAAATAAAGCTCTTGATAATTAATTAATAATGTTCTAAATAAAGTAAGCTCTTAGTTATAAACTCTTATTCCTATTTTTAAATATCAAAGAAAAATTGTTCAAAAAGATTATAAAATTTGTAAGGAAAAATTTAAAAATGTCATGTTAAGTAAGCTTGAATATTTTTAAAAAGGAAACATGCTCAATGAAAAAAATTACACCATCGATAAATAATAAAGTATTAATAAGACAAAATGCTTTATGATAAAATATGAAATCATAAAGCAAACAATCGAAAAAAAATGATACTAATAAAGAGTTTTTTCCAGTTCTTTTGAAATAAAAATTAAATAAAAACTTTGAATAAAGAAAAAGACTAAAAAAAGAAGTAAATCAAAAATTTTGACTAGACTTATTTTAGTCTTTTTTAAAACATCAATAAATAAAAATAATAAAATTTAAAAAAATAAAAAAATCTTATATAATCAAAATAAAAATAAAAAATTTTATAAAGAAATAATATGCATATCAAAAAGAAAATGCAATTAGTAATTTAATTTAAATAAAATTAAAAAATTAAATATAAATAATAAAGTAGAATAAAAAGATAAAAAACAGAAAAAAACGAATAAAATAAACTAAAAAAAAGTTAAGGAGTAAAAACGAATATATTTAAAATAAAATAAGTTTGTTTAATAAAAAACAGCAGTATATAAGTATAAAATTAATTATTTTTTTAAATATTTTAATTCATAACAAAACCATTGAAAGAAGCGCTCGATTTTCTTGGTAATCAAAGAATTCTTTCTTGTTAATTTAAATTTGAAGTCTTTTACCAGAAAATAAAGTCGCACTCTGGAAAGGAATCGGAAGAACTACTCTACCTTCTCATCTACTTTAGGATTTCTTCATTTTTAGTAAAAATTAAAAACCTTTTATCAAAAACACTAAAATTTCTGGAAAGTACTTCTAATTTATTTTATCTTTGAATTAAAATTATAATGTTTTTCTTACATTTATATTTTTATTCTTTTTTGATACTTTTTGACTTTTTTCTTTTTTCTTCTTTCGTATTTCGTGTTTTGAGTTAGAAATTTTTTTTAATTATTTTTTACCTGCTTTCTTTTATTTTATCATCTTTTAGTTTAAGTTTAAACTTTATTTACATCAGTTTTTTCTTAGTATAATTCAAATCTCATTATTAATAACTTATATTATTTTAAGAATTTTTTTTTGTAGGTTTGATTTCTTAATTAATTAATTTATTGTTTTGAAATTTTCATTTTGTTTCTGTTAGTTTTCAATCTATTAAAAAAATTTATTTATTCTATTTTTTTATTTTATTTACATTTTTTTCTTTAAAATTTTAAAATTTTGAATACTTTTTTACCTATTTTCAAGAGATTATTGCTGAATACAGCAACTTATATAAATTGAAAAAAAATGAATTTTTTGAAGATAAATTTTATTAAATTTGTTTTAATCAAAAAATTTTTTTATTCGAAGAGTTTATTTCTTAAAAGCAGAAAATTCCAGAAAATATAGATAAAATTTCTTGTTTTTTAAATTTTTATATAGTTTTAGAAAAATGCTTTGTAAGTAAAAATACTTTTCTTAAATTTTTATTTCTTTCTTTTTGATATGCATGTTTTGATATTTTTGAAAGTATTAAAAACTTACTAATGAATGATTTTTATAAATAAGATTAAAAAAATATTAATAAAAACTGCTATAATCATAAACCATTATTTTTAAAATTTTGTTAAAAAGATGTAAAAGTCTTAGAGATAAACTGGCAAAAAATTATCATTAGCAAATAAATTTGATGCTAGATTAAAGATTTTCGAATGTATTTTTTATTTACAATTTGACAGTGATTTATTTGGTAAATAATTAACTTAATATATATAAATCTTTTTATATTTCAAGAAAGAATAATTTAAAATAACCTAATATAAATCTAGTAGCCGAGAAGAAACGATATTTAATAGATTCGCAGATCTGTTAAATAAGTTTTTAAAATAACTTATAAAAAAGAGAGTTGTAGAAATAACTAAGTATCGTTAAATTAAGTTAAAGAAATATACTTAGTGTAGAAATGAATCTTTAAGTTATCAAACAGTTAATATCTAAAAACTATTTTTAAATAAAAAGGACAACAATATAGTTATATTCCAATATGGATTATTATACTAGAGATATAACTATAATTAAAATGTTTTAATGAGTTTTAAATTTAACATTATTTACTAAATAAAAGAAAGAAATTTTGCTTTAAGCAACTTATTATATTATCTAAAATGAAAATTATAAAAAATGTTTAGCAAGTGCTTTATAATAAATATTAGCATTTTACCCAAGAAAAGAACACTGAAAAAAATCATGCTTATTAACTGCATATGTTTTTTATAATCCATAAGTTTTTTATTCTTCTTAACTCTTTCTCTTCAGTTCTTAAAAGCTCTGTCATCTTAAGTTAGGATGGAGTAATTGTTCTTATCTTTTTTTCTATTTATATCACTCCTTCTTTGTGGATTATGTAGAACTAATGTTTTTCAAAGCCTTTCTTGCTTCTTTTCATTTTATGGTTTTAATCTAAAAACTTTTTATAGATATTCTGTAAAATTCTCTCAACTCCTTTTTAGAACTCTTTTAATTTGGCTAGTTCTTACACATTTTTATAGAAAATCTGCAAATTTAGGTTTTAATTTTTATGCTGGATAAATTTTCCGCTTTGCAATGGAATTTTAGATGATTGACTAGCATTTTCCTTTGCTAATTTTTGAGATGTATTTATTTTGCTTTTCTTATCTTCTTAGCTTTGCTTTTTTTCCAACTTTTTCTCTTAAAATTAATTTAAAAATCTCTAACTTATGTAAATGGATTCTGATATCTACTAATCCTAATTATTTTTGCTTCTCTGTTGTTTTTCTATGCTAGTTAGAAGAGAAAACGGAATATTAATTTACTTTATAAAACTTAGAATTTTTATCCAACCCGGTTCCTTAAATTTTTTCTTAAGTAGGTTACCAGATTTCTCCAATGACCCCTATAATCTATATTTGATTAATTAAGAATATTGAATAATACTCTGTAGCATTTCCTTGGCTCAAGTTAATATTTGAATCTTTCTTTCACTTTCTTTCATTTCTTTTCTAGTACAACAACTTGCCAATCAACACCCCATAATCGCTCATAAAAGGGTCAAGTAACTACATTTTAGTTTTCTTTATTCTTCTATGTTCCTTAATCCAATCAATCAACCTCTTTTAACTAACTAACTATAAAAAACTTCTTTTTATATAATAAGAAAGAAACTATAAAATAATGTGAAAGTGTAAAAAGATAAAGATTATAAGATAGATAAGCAAATAGAAAAAGCAAAAGAAAACGAAGCAATTTAGAAATAAATTTATTTTTAATTTTATTTTGATTATTTATAAATATCAAATTACACTTTTTGAGTATTATCTTATAAAAATAAATCCAATAAAAATTCCTTTTTCAAGTGTAAAAAATCTTTAAAATTTGATTATTTTAATAGTTTTTAATTGTTTTCAGTAATTATAAAAATTTTATAAATATAAATTGCATAAACTCAAGCTAGAATGGATATAGTATCTACTTAGAAATTAAAATTTGGGATTCAATTTAGTTTAGATAAATAAAGTGAATATTCTTAATAGTTATTAAAAAACTAATAAAAGCTTTTGAAAAGTTATGCATCCTTACTGTAAAGGATCGATAAAATTAATGATAGGTTACTAAATTCTTGATAATTAGATTAATTTTAATTAATATTTAGTTAATATTTAGTTTCTTATTATAAACGTTAAAGAGACTTTATTTATTAAGAACTTTATTATTCTTATATCCTTCGTGCTTATACCATTCATATGTAAATACAAATCCTATAATGTTAAACATCTAAATTTATAACTTTGAGTCATTTACCAATTATCTATTTTTAAAAGGATAAATATTTCTTTCTATCCTTTATTGCTTTTTAATATTATTGTAAATGTACTAATATGACAAATTTTGTTTGCTTAACTTAATAATTAGATTTAAATTTTTTACACTAAAGAAGACTGTATAATTTAATATATTTCTATCTAATATTTAATAGCTGCTATTTTAAACTAGTTTGATATATCTATCAATCAATCTAGTTTCAGTTATTCTAGCTTAAGTAGTTAAATATAATGTTACTATCTAATTTTTTATTTCTAGCTTATTTTTGGAAATTATTGATTTGATTTGCTTTCTTTTACTTATATTTTTTTAAGAGACTGTGCTTATTCTTTTAGTTTATATTTTACTAGGCTTAATGAAATAAATGTAAACTTGAGAAATTATTTTTGATGATATAGAAAAATTGAAAGTCTAAAGCTCTTATTTTTATTTAAAAGTGTTAAAGTTAAAATTTAGTGTGCTAATATAAATTTCGGTAATAAGCCAGCTTAAGCTGCAATTAATGATTTTCTTCTTCGTAGTTTCATTTAGAACTTATTAATTTACCCTATTAATTTCTGCTTTCATGTTTAATTATTTCTATAGCTTAATTAATCTAAGCATGTCTTATTTAAAAGTATTGGACTTATATAAGATAAATAAGAAGTTATAAGTACCTGAACCTTTTTCATTAGTTGATACACTTCATAAGGAAAATCAAATTATAGTGGCTTTGTTTAATTATTATAATTAAATGAATGTAATATATTCCTTTAGTTCAATGTTGTCTAGATAACTAATTAAAAGTTTAAAATAAATGAAAGTAGCCAGCTTAAATTAAATAGATGCTTTACTTTATTAATGATCTTTTAATCTATTTTTGGATTAAAATATCAAATCCTTATGGCTAAATTAATAATCTCTAGAGGTTTAGATGTTAAAAAGATTTAGCTTCAATTAAAATTTTAGTAAGATTATCGCTTTTATAGGTTTAATAGTTTTAATAGTTCTATGCTTCTAAGTTTATATTAAGAGCAAGTAGAAAAGAAAATCCAGAGTATAACCAAAATTAGGAACTTGTATTCTAAGATAGTTCTTCAGTTTATATTGATTTCTATAATATTTAATTACTCTTCTATGCTTTTCATTTAGAATATTCTATTAATCCTCATAAGTTATCAATAGATACCTATGAGTTTTTATACTTTTTCTAGGAGTAAAATTTTCTAATTAAAAGATAGCCTCACAACTTGATCTATTTTTGGTAAATTTGGTAAAGCTCTATTTAGTATTTATTTCTCTATAGCTTATTATATTCTTAGATTCATATATTTATATAGCTACGCTCATTTCGATTCCTTATTAAAGCTTAATCTATAAGCATCTTCATTCCTTCTTACTACATTTAAGATTCTCAGTTTAGGTCTAATTTAAATAAGGCAGATAAAGTTAATTTTCTTCTTTCTATTTGGATTATATTTAAGGTAGGCAAATAAACTTAAATTAGCAGAAAGGTAAAAGTTAGTTAAGATTTAGTCAAGTTTATCATAAAAAGGAATGGAATTGATTCAGAGCTAGCGATATTATTTAGCTAAATAGCAGTTGCAATCAAAACAAAAATTTGAGTTTAATCATTTGCTTCAAAGAAACAATTTTAATACTTCAGTATTTTAAATTACAATCTTTAAACAAAATCCTGATGGAAAAAGGAAAAAGTAATTAATAAGCTTCGAAGTAATTGGCTGCTAAAAATAGTTGCCTAGTTTATTCTAAAATAAATCCACATTCTAAAGTATTTAATTACTTCTCTGCTAATTACTAATTTCTCATTTTTTATTCAGCCAATAAGTCAAATGTATATCTCATTTAGTTAATAATCTTTTACATAGCATAATCTAATAAACCAAAATAGTAATTTATTTAGTTATACTTATCTAATTTTCGTGTAATTAATAGACTTCAATAATTTAAGATATTGGTATAGTATTTTAAGCTTAAAATAAGAAATGATAATAATATAAATGCTTATAGCTAGATTGATATAGTAAAATGCTAGGATAGTTAAGTATTATATCTTAATGTACATATAATAAATAAACCTATATTTCAATTACTTCATTAAAATCCTTTAGTAGATAGAGATAATTATAGCAATGGTATGTATATCTTAACTTATTTAAAAGGAAGAATGCTAATATTTACTTGGTACTTCAGTTTTACATCACTAAGCTTAAATATTTATTTTTGTACTTTTATATAGTCTAAGATTAAAAAACCCCTTGGTATTTTGATATCTTTATAGAAAGAAGATAAATAGCTACCATCATCTTTAGAGAATCTAAAAATCTATTTTTTATTGAGTGAGGCTAGTTTAGAACTATAACTTAAAAGAACTCTCTAAGCTAGTAAAAGGTATCAATATAAAATAAAGTATGTGTAAGTTTAATTAAATAAAGTATGATCATTTTATTGAAAATCTATCAATGAAATAAGTATGATCTTAGTTATATTGGCAGCCTTTGCTCTATAAAATCATTTAATCATCTTCTGAGCTTAAATATTACTTTCTCTAGACTTTAATAAGGTAAATATTAATAGCTTTCAACTAATACTGCAATGCTATCTAAGTAGATGCTAATAAATTTGCTGAGTTACTTTTTATTCCCTATAACTGAAGTAAATGCTTCAAGCTTATTTAATAAAAGCTACTTTATTGCTAAGAAGTATCCAAATCTGATAAATAAGAATAAGCATGCTAGTTTCATATTAGACAAGCAGTAGTTATTAACTATATGATTCTATGATAAGATTTGAAAGGAATAGCTCAAATAAAAGTATCATAGAACACTCTACCTTAAGGTTATAGCCAGCTAGAAGTATAAATACAGGAAGTATGTTTTCTAGCTTGAATAAGAAATAATTAGAACATAAAATTGTTTAATTAAAACTCATGAAGTATTTGCTAGAAAGTGGAAATATAAGAATAAATTATAGCCAATCAAGCTATATCAATACCAATCAATTTGAATGATATTTTTAATCCCAGTTTTAATTATTTTAACTTCGTGGCAATTCATTTTTATAATAAAATGGTCGAAGCTAGTTATTAGCAAATCTAAAAAGAAGCTTTGCTTTATCATAGCTTACCTGTTCCTGGAACATTCACTATAAGAACGACCAAACCTATGAATAATCAAAAGGATCTTTCTCTTGCTTATTCACCTGGTGTAGCAGTTCCTTGTCTTTTGATTGCTGAAGATCCAGATTAAGCTTATAACTATACAACTAAAGGAAATACAGTTGCTGTTATTAGTAATGGAACCTCAGTTCTTGACCTTGGTAATTTAGGAGCTCTTGCATCTAAACCTGCAATGGAAGGAAAAGCAATAATTTTAAGTAAATTTGCTGGTATCAATGCATTTGATTTATGCATAGATGCATAGGATCCTTAATAATTCGTAAATTGCGTTAAATACTTGGCACCTAGTTTTGGAGCAATAAACTTAGAAGACATAAGAGGTCCTGATTGCTTTATTATAGAAGAAAAGCTTCAAACAGCACTTAAAATTCCAGTGTTTCATGATAATCAGCATGCTACATCAATTGTTGTCTTAGCAGCTCTTATAAATGCTTGCCAAATCGCTTAGAAAAAATTTACTGATCTAAAAATTTCTATTTGTGGAGTTGGAGCATCTGGAATAGCTTGCCATAATATGCTAGTTAAATATGGTGCTAAAAATAAAAATATTATAATGGTTGATTCAGTCGGAGTTGTCTATAGAGGAAGG
The DNA here is from genome assembly GCA_946699065.1 of Loxodes magnus. Classification (NCBI taxonomy): domain Eukaryota; phylum Ciliophora; class Karyorelictea; order Loxodida; family Loxodidae; genus Loxodes; species Loxodes magnus. The sequence goes on from CAMPDV010000327.1 coordinate 104,938, forward strand.
ACTGAAAGAATGAATCAGTGGAAAGAAGAAATGGCTGTTGAAACTTAGAAAAGAACTCTTGCTGACGCAGTTTAGGATTCTGATGTTTTTATAGGTTTGTCTGTAGGTAAAATACTAACAAAAGAAATGGTTAAATCAATGGCTTAAAATCCAATCATCTTTGCTTTGTCAAATCCTGATCCTGAAATTTGTCCAACTGAAGCATTAGAAGCACGTCCTGATGCAATAATTGCAACTGGAAGATCAGATTTTCCTAACTAAATAAGCAATTTATTATGTTCTCCTTACATTTTTAGAGGTACTTTAGATGTTCGAGCTTCTGAAATTAACGAAGCAATGAAAATGGCAGCCGTTTTGGCATTGTCTAAAATTGCAAGAGAGCCAGTACCAGACATTGTAAGCAAGGCTTACGAAGGAAAGCACTTAGAATTCGGACGTGATTACTTTATTCCTACTCCTTTTGATCCTCGACTTATTGAAGAAATTTCAATTGCTACTGCCAAAGCAGCAGTTGAATCTGGTGTGGCTAAGGTACAAATAAGAGATTGGGAAGAATATAAATTTGAATTGAGAGAGAGAAACAAAATTTTGAAGATGAAATGAAACTTCTTTACAATATTACCTTAAACAAATCATCTCATATTACTCTATACCTAAATATTTTACAACCATCTATACTTCATTATACATTCACTGCTTCATTTCTAAAACTACCTATACCTCCTTCAATTATAATATCCATGCTTAATCATTATATAATATAACCATATATCTAAGAAATAAACACTGGACATCATAAGTTCAAGACATGAAACTACTAGCATGATGCATTTTATCAGACTTTTTGATAGAGATAAATAGTATAAAAGCATGATTAAATTGAAACAGATATATTAAATATTTAAATATTTGATGCTCATATATATAAGATATAAATTACACTTTTAAATATTGATTTTTTAATTATACCTTCATCTATTAATATAGCTCTTGTCACTATTTTTATTCCTTTTTTAATATTCTAACTAAACAGTCTAGATCAAGCAATTTAATAATACTCAAGATAAACTTCTGATTCAATCTTCTTCAATGGTAATACTTCTACTATACATTTGGTTTCTTTTACTTTAATATTTAACTAGAAATATACCATATTATTGCTATTAATAAAAGTACAATCTAAAATAGTTTGCTACTATTATCTATAATACCCTATTATACTATTGTATACATAGAAGTATCTACTATCAATTAAATTTATCAATATATCAGTATTTTACTATTAAAAAGCTTAGTTACTTAGATAGCATTCTAGCTTTTCAATATTTACTTCCATGTCTCTCTTCTATATTTAGAATTGTTCTTTATTGCTAAGCATTTTTATTGAATATTGATGCAAGGGAATACTATTTACAAGCAAGCTAACTTAATTTAATAGATAATATGTATTAGTTTATTCTAAGTTTCAAGGATCATAGACTAAAGGGTAAAAGGTATATAAAGTTGCAGCTTAAAAATATTAAAGGTGTATCAAACCTATTCAAATGCTTCAATCAGTCAATAGAATTAAAAGCTTTTATTATTAATAAAATCCTAGAATTGTGATCGAATTCAATTGAAAGGAGTTCTAAAACCTTTATAGCTAATAAGATAGAAATAACTTTATATTATAATAGCAGAAGTAGATTCACTAATGCTTCTAACTACTAAATCATAAGGAAAATGCTTTCGTTAAGCAGGTTTAATTTCTTAGACTTAAGATTGCTTCAATAAAAATTTTAGTAGATATAACTAGCTATATTCAGAAATTGGCTACTTTAAAGTTAATTATACCATTAACTGAACTAAAGTTAAATTTATAAATAACTAGCTAGTTATTTAATTAAGCTTTAAAAAGAAGCTAAACTTTATTAAAATTTATCTTAAATAACTATAAACTTTAGCCAGATTACCTATTAAATAAAAAATAAAATGACAGTCTTCACAAATTATAAAATTGTATATCAATGTTTTAAGATAAAAATATTATTTAAGCAGCAGATAAGTAATTAAACAGCAAAAATAGATGCTATAATAAATAGATAAATATTACAAATCTTTGAAAAAATAATTCTCTAGTTCGGTAATCTATTTGAAGCTATTATTCATTTTTAGTTTTATTTCTTTTGCTCAGTCTTGATTGATGCTTCTCAAATACATTTCTAAACGTTTACATTATCATCTTTAGTGATTAATGTATAATACGCATCTAAAAATGTTTAGGTAAATCTTTTAAAACCTCTTTTGATTGCATCGAAAAAACCAATTAACTATAATAAATAATATTAAATAAATCCCTTAAAATTCAGATAAAGATATTTTTAATTATCATAATCTGTTACATATTATCATTAAAGTTTTACTATTTCTATAATTTTTTAAGACTATTTTTGATATATTCCAAATGAAATAAGATGAAATGTGTTTTACCTTAATAAATTTATTTATAGTTACTAGCTTATGATTAAATCTATATCAAATAATTTTTAATTATACTTAAAAAGGGTAAATCTAGAAGACTATTTGATAATATTTTTCTATTAATGCATTTTAAATTCATAGACGTATATGTTTGTTTCAATATAACTCTTTGGTAGCTGAAAACTATAGTAATTAGACATTGGTTTTTATATATAATAGATGTATTTTTTGTTCTACTTGTTAAATTGATATCCGCTTGTATTTTTTAACTTATGCTCTCTAATATTTTATATAAAATGTTACCTAAGAATCTTTTAACCTAAAATCAACCTTCTAACTAGCAATAAGATACCCTTATTGAATTTTAAAATTATAGGCTGAGAATAAAAACTTTAGGATGCAGTCCAGGCTAATTTAACTAATAAACAGCCTAGATATAAAAATGAACTAACTCTAAAATGATAATAAAATACTGAACACAGAACTAAGCTTAAAACCTCAAAATATATATTTAACCAAGAAATTTAAAAAATTGAAGAAAAAATAAGAAATTCAAATATCAATTAAATAAGCCTCAAGCAAGTTATGATTAAAGCTATATACATCCAATGGAGATTTAATAATCAAACTAAAATATTACTCAAATATGGAAGTTATAGTTAATTAATCAAGAATAAAAAGAAAACCAATTATGTGTTAATTCTGTAGAAGATAAGACTTATAAAAAGGACTGCTTGAGATACCATAAATTTCAAAGCTACGAAAATAAATAGTAGATAATCAAAGAAGAAGAATCAAGAAATTGTTTGTTAAGGACTGAGATTGAAATAAAATATCAACGGTAAAGAAAGGATATATTTGCACCAGCAGATATGCTATTCAAGATTATAAACCTGGTGAAGAAATGGATAATTACAACGTGTCTTAAGGTGATTTTTGAGACATTTTATAAATTAATACGTGACAAGCCAAATAAAGGCGACTTTACATTAATATAACACCATTATATTTAATTTCCTAAATTACCATTTTTGATATAGACTTGTTCATTATTTTAATAGTGATATATTTAATATCTTTAAGCAACCTACATACTCTATTAAAGATTTCTGCTAAGATGACTTTGATGAAATATTTAATATCTTGTTTAATCTAAATTTTTTAATTTTCCTCAGTTATTTTAGTAAAATATGCTTTATTTTTCTATTTTTCTTAATTATTTTTACATATAGCGATACTTTATATATCTTAAAAGTTCATTGCTTGATCTTAGATATGGAATACTTTATTTTTAATTTTATATATTAGTTTAAAATAATTTTATTTTTCCTCTATTTCAAGTTCTATTTTTTATTTTTTTGGTTATTTGTAAACTATTTATATTATAAGGTATATTAAAAATTAAACTTTCTGTTTATAGCTTTAACATTTATAATCTTCAGTCTATTCTTTTTACTTTCTTTGTTATTTTTTTTAATTTATAAGGCTTTATAACTTTCTTCTGCTTCATTTAAGGAAAAAATCCATTAATAAGTTATTTGAGAGATTTCTATGCCCCTTCTCATTAAAATTGATCATAAAATATAGGATTTTATTATCTAATTATTTAACTCTGAAAAGAGAAAATCATAGCAGTCTAGAAATTTTCTTATTACAACTAATTTTTTAAATTGAAGATTTAAGATTTCCCACCTCATTATTTTTATCAATTATATAGTATTTTGTTTTGGAAATAAATTTTCTAGGTGTTTTATAGATTTATCATTAAATAATTCTTCTTTCGACATCTTTTACTTTTAAACTGCTGGAGCACCGTAACTATAATTCAAAAATTTATGATTTATTATATTTTATTACCTTTTAACATCCTCAGCAAATCTAAAAATGTTTAAATTAGTTGATTTATTTTAAATCATGTATCTCACGAATCCCATTCAAAATTTGCTATCCTTATAAATTTGATGCTTTTTAATTAAACTCATACTTATAGATTAAAACTGCAAGGACTCAGATATTTGTGGATAATTCTTAACCTTGTATTAACTTTGAGATTAGTACTTTTATCATTCCTTTCTTCTTCAATGCTAATGCTATATAGTTACTAGCTTTATCATTTCATCAGCATAAACTTACATTTCTCTTCTCTTTTTTCAGCATCGCTTTTTAGGTTTACTTAACCCTAGTAAATAAACAGATGCTATTTAATTTTATCTTATACATATTTTTAATTTTAGTATGTTAAACTATTACAAATATATTTGTGACTATTTAGAAGATGGAAAGACTATAATGCTTAAATAAAGTTAAATAATGATCAAATAAGCAGATTCGTTAGCGTATATGATAAAATGAAATAAATTAGTCTTTTAGTTTCTTAAAGGAAAGATAACATATAGATTAATCCTTGCTATTAAAGGAAGTATAAGAAGTAGTTATTTGAAATTATTTCTATAGAAATTAAGAGTATAATGCATAATAAAAATGTTTAACCATCTATAGTTAGAAGTAAAAGGTTAACTCAAAAAGGTAAGATATTTTGAATTAGAATAGTCCTATAATAGCCAATAATTAAAAAGAAAAATACATTGATAGTATAATACTTAATTCTATTCTTCACTCATTAAAATTATTCCTATGAAAACTCAATTAATTAAAAATAGGCAAATTGTACAACCGAAATTATTAAGCATGGTGGTGTAATGAAATTAATTAGTATACTATATATTAGATAAATGAGTAAACTAAACAAGTAAAAGAAGAATCATTATTTTGAAGGTATTTTGAAAGAACACAATATAATCGTTAATGAATAAACTTTAAAAATACAAGAAGTATCAAATCAAAGGTACAAATTATTCTTAGAAGGGACACATAGGTTATACAAGAATGAAAGAAGCAATTAGAGATTAATTAATTCTTTATTTAAAAACTTGAGAAACAAAGTATTTTATAATTTATTTATAAAAGTTGAGATTTGTAAGAATCTAGGCACAACTCTTTAATGCTAAAGAAAATGAATAATTTAAAAAATTTTAATTTTAGGCATTTAAAAAATAAAACCTAGCAATGATGATAAATTTAACAAAAAATATGCAATTAATCATTGTTTATATTGTTTCTCTTCTTTAAATCAATATGTACTATAAAAAGATATTTTAGGCTTTTTTTATCTTTTTTAATGTTTAGTAGTTTGACACCTTTTTCCTTTTAGTTTTGCTTATACAGCTTTTTTAATGATACTTCTTCCTTCTAGAGTATTTAACTTCTCATTCTCTATTAACAATAAATATTTTATTAAGTTTTCTGATATCTTGCAACTCCTTATCTGAATGACTAAATATATTAAACAAAACGAATATCAATTTCATATAACTAAAGAATAAATTGAAGAGTTTAGGAAAAGTTTAATAATAACATAGCTATTTATTCATTATAGGTATGAAATGTAATATGAAGGCTATAATTAAGATATTGTTGATCTTTTAAGATTAATAAGGGTGAGAAAGCATATTTAACCTATTTTGCTTAAATGAAGGAGAATATATTAAGAAGATAAAAAGGAAGAAAATTATAATTTTAGGCTTTATTTGATAAGAATCATTTTAGATTTAAATTTTAGAGTCATTGGTTTTAGGATTTTGCCTAGAGCATTCCTACAAGCGAATCCATCTTTGCTCCTAAAGAATCTATTTGAACTTTAAGAGAATCCATTCTATTCATCTTTTGCTCTAGAGAATTCATTTTAGAATCAAGGGAAGCTATTTTGGAGTTTATTTATGTCTCACAGTTTTTAACGCGTTCCCTTACATCAGCAACTTTTCCTTCCCATCCAAAATTATCTTCTTAATAATAGTTATCACACATATAAAGGAATTTCCTCTCATTAAGTTATTTCCTAAGAGAAATGATATACTCAATCTCGAGAATAAATTCAGTCATTTCTCTATAATCAAAGTATACTTGCTCTATTTAAAACTAATCAAAAGAATCTCCTAAAATTGAGATTATCATATTAAGCATTAGCCCTACATTTAAAATTACAGCTATAAAAAAGGTAGTGTACATTATATCTAGTTCGTCTTTCTAAAAATCATCTGACTCTCCAACTATAAGTCCAAAGGAAGATATCCATAAGCTCCTAAAAGTGATAGTATCACCCTTTGCTGCTACATTTAAGAGGCCAAAAGCTAATGTAGTGTAGACTAAGATGGAAAGGAAGTGACGTATTTTATAAAGGGAATCTATTATGAGCTTTATGTAATATCTAGTTGTAGAAAAGGCCCTAAACCCTGTAATTCCTCGTAATACATTAAGAAGAAGCACAATCCAGGTAAATGTTTCTAATTTAATATCACTATAGCAAAAATTGATTCATGGAATTATGCAAGCAATCCTAGCAACATCAACTAGATTCCATAAGTATTTAAAATATTCTATTTATGAAACTCTAATCTGAAGCAATTCCCAAGTCAAAAGAGCGATATTAACTGCTATTATCAATATTAAGTCGAGATACAAGAACTAAAAGGATTTGTTTATCAAGACAACAATCAAGCAAAGATTCAGCCATAATAAAATGGTCATTCCTAAAGTTATATATCAAAATTCGTTTCACTTGTAATCAATATAATTTCTTATTAACTTATGCTTGAACAAATTTTTATCAGTTGATTCAAGAAAATAATTTAAAAAAGCTATACTTTCTTCTCTTCCTGCAACAGATGGCAATTCGAATCACGAAGTTTATATTTTTAGAGGTTCTTTTTTCTGGTTTTTAGTAGAATTTATATTCTTCAAATCAACCTAAAAGTCAGTAAAACTAGCAGAAAATGAGTTAATAAATTTTAATCTACTTGAAACATTTCCAAACACAGGATGTTGATCTCTAGCGCAGCATAATAAATTAAAAAATGAACTTAAAGACCTAGAAGAGTTATTTATTATTTCTGATAAATAGTTACGAAAAGCATAAAAGTATTACTACTTTTATAAGATAGATGTACTTTCGCAAGCTACAATTGAATAATCTAAAGCATATCAGTAATCTTTTGATGCTACGCATTAATTGAATAAAAAACTGGATATTTTCCGAATCTATCTGTCTTTATTTAAGTCTTGTCAAAATCCTTCAAAGCAAATTTTATGTAGTCAGTTTCTCCCCTAAAGGCAGCAAAATATAAAGGAGTGTAGAAATTGCTACTTAAAATTATATTTGAGTTACTAATCTAAGAAAAGTTGTTATTTAAATACTGCAGAGAGCATTACAGACATCTAAAATATGCTAGCTGCTTTATCAAGACAAATTTAGCAAATCAAACTAATCATTGAAATAATCATTCTAATAATCTAGATTTTAATTACAAAATAGTCTATAGAACTCTTTCAAGCCTAAATAGCATACTTTATTTAAGAAACAATACGCTATCAACATTCCATCAGAACTAAAGTTTACAGTTCTAACAGATGAAGTGGACTAAGTAAAAATCATTTCTTCTCTTTTTTATATAAAATTTCATATCTTTATTTAACCATCACTTGAACTACTAGCCAAATATTTGCCATCAGAACTTAAAGATATACTGTTTATATAAATTTTGTGTCCATTTAAAGAAACTACTTCTACTTTCTCTAATATGTCTCATACTTTTATTGAAAAATCATAAGAACCACTTACTAAGAACCTTCCATCAGGACTAAAAATTACTCTCTTTACTGTGTCAGTATGGCCTTTAAGAGATACTTCTTCTACTTTCTAAATCATGCTTCATAATTTTACTAAATTATCATCAGATCCACTTGCTAAAAGTTTTCCATCGAGACTAAAACTGCAACTGTTTACACACTAAGAGTGTCCGGTAAAAGTAAATTCTTCTTTTTACTCCATTTAGTTCCAAATTTTTATGGAATTATCTTTTGAGCAGCTAGCGAGAAATTTTCCATCGGGACTAAAAGTAACATTTAAAATAGCTCCAGAATGACCATTTAAAGTTGTTTCTTACTTTTTTTCATTCAAGTTTCAAATAATGATTGGTTAATTGTAAGAGCAGCTGGCTAGGAGCTTTCCATCGGGACTAAAATTGATGCTAAGAATAGATTCTATATGTCCTGAAAGGGAGAATTCTTCTTTATTTAAAAGTAAGTTCCAAATTTTTATCGTCCCACCATCAGAACAACTGGCTATAGAATTTCCATCAGGACTAAATTTTGCTAAAATAATTCATCTCATATGATCCTTCAGATATATCTAGGGTATTAAAAGATCAGTACCAATAGTTTATTATTTAAGATAATCGTTATATCTTACGATTTCATCTATCTCATTCAACTTCTTTACTTAATTCATATTTTAAGCGGTTTAGATATTATTTTATTTTCTCGCGCTATGTAAATCTTTTTAAGTAAAGGCTGCTGTAGATCCTTATCCATTTATTTTATTAAAAGATGTAGCTTTTCGATAAAAATTCTAAAAAACATTAAAGAAAGCAATTTTTAATTAAAAAAGAAAATTGTAAACATATTAAAAATTACTTTCCTTCTTTACTTTCCGGTTTCGAACTTTCTACGTTTTTTTTATTTCTATATATTGCGCCATTCAATACAATTTACTCGATTAAATCAATTCACTCGATTCAGTTGACTTTTTCTCGTTTCTTCATATATTAATCTTAATTTTCATATTTCTATTGCTTTTTTAATTTCTAGCATTTCTGATATAGATATCTTGTACTTTCGCAGCTTAAATATTTTTCAAGATCTTTATCAGTTTCTCTTTCCAAGATTACTCTTTAGAATACACTTCCAATGGTACTGCTCTGGTGTCAATTTGCTTTATTCTTGATTTTATTGAAGCTTTTCTTCCTAGTTGCTCTCATGCTCAATCGGCTTGTGTTGAAATTTTATATTATTTATTTGCAAATTGAAGACTGCATCCATCAGGTTTGATTCTGAATTTAAAATATTAATTTTTTTCTGAAGTTTGATTATGAAATTTTCATAAAAGTGTGCGAGTTTCTTTACTTCTTCCTAAATGAAAAAAAACTAGAACAATCTAAGCAATATTGATTTGCTTAGTTCCAAAGTTGGAACCACATTTCCTGATGCATAAAAATTTCCTTTCGATTGTGCATTTTTTCTTTAATTGTTGAGTTTTCCTGAAGTAATTTTTTTTAGATTTTTAGTCTATATTCCTATATTCCTACTATTTAGATTCAGAGGTGATCCTTGTCAGATTCCTCCGCTGAACTTTTTCAAATACTAAGATTTAGCAACAAAAGAATAAAAAAATTTATCGAAAATCGAAGCTCCCGTTATTTCCTGCTTCAGGAAGTAGTTAAAATATCCTTCTTTAAGTACCCTACTAAAGATTTAAAATTTTAGAATAATTTTATTTAGTATAAAGAACTTCTATGAAAAATATAGGTTTTACTAAAAAATATTATATTTTAATATTATAAAATCTATTTATTTATAAATAATTTTGAATAAGATCATTAATAATCTTAAGTTTACTATTTTAGGGTATTTTCAACTCCTTTTCTACTAACCTTCTCTTTCTTGCTATTGATAAGAAAATTTAATAGCTTAAATCATTACTTTTAGTATCCCTAGAATCCTAGATATTTAATTTACTTTTTGAATAATTTTTTCTCTTATTTCTATATACTTCTCTCAAGAACTCTATTGAGGAACTTTTCTTAAGTTACTCTTGAGCTACTAGCATTATATTTTTAATTAATCGTTTTCTTAAATGAAAAAAATCTTAACTTCATTTTTTATGATTTTTCGTCAAATTTTGGTATTTTTAAGTCATTTTAGCTTTTTTCTTTTTAATTTTTGAATATAACTATCCTCTAAAAATTTAAATTAAATCCTTCTTTTAATCCTTTCTTTAAATTTAATATTCATTTATATTATTGTTTAAACACATATTCTTTTACATATGCTTCTATTCTTTTTAATATTTTGTGGAAGAATATAAGATTTTTACTATTGATATTTAAAGCTTATTCGCTTTTTGTATGTTTTGTATTCCTTCAATTTTAGCTTTTAATTCAATTTTTAGTTAGTTGTAAATAAGTATTTTTCCTTAATGATATTTGTCTATTCATTTTCATTTTGTTTCCTTGGAGCTTAACAAAAATTCTTTTTGAATTCCTTCTTCATTTTTTAATTTTTAATTTAAATCTGCAAACAGATAATTTTTGAGTGATAATGCATGAACCTTTATCATTGAAGTAAGTTTCCACCAAGACTAGATTAAAGAGGATAATCAATTAATTAGAATATAGCTTCAGTTAAACTTTTGGCTATTTCATTTATAACTCGGTAAAAGTTTTTACTTCAATTAATATTTTAACTATATATTATATTTTCCATTTTCTTTTAATATCCTTTTTTAACTTTTTTAAATGCTTTGCTTTTTTTTAGTTCTTTAATAATTTTTTAAACTAAGTTTATTAATAATTTTCTTTACTTTTATATTTATAAATATTTATCTTCAACTTTCACTCCTTTTTCTCATACTAAACCAAATACCTCTTTATTTGCTATTCTTTTATCAGTCAAGTTTGTTAATTTTTATTTTCATTTTCTTGGTCTATATCACTTCAATCTTTTTTACTTTATTTTATTCATTATAAGTAAGTCATTTTAGCAATTTCTTGAATTGAATAAAGTTAATAGTTTTTTTCTGAATTTTAAACATATTTCCTTTTATAAAATATCAATAAATCTACAATTTTAGTCTCTTTTCCCTATTTTTTATGAATACTTTTACTTCATCCTTGTCCATTTTTAGGTTTATTTCTCTAAATACTTAGTTATTTTTCTTTTATTATTCTTAGATTAGATATTTCATTTTTTAGTTAACTTTTTTCTTTCCTTTTTGTATATTTCTTTAATATTTTTGGGCTTTGTAAATATCTTGGAATGACTTTCTCATGTTAGTCTCAGATTTGTATCTAAGAAATTTTCTATTTTTATCAGATTTCTTATTCAATGTTCTTTTTAAATTTTGTTTATTTCCAACAAAATAATAATAACTTAAAAAGATATTAAAAGCTTATCGCTTTTTACACATTTTTTTCTTTTTCTCATTACTTGGCACATAACTGTTTTAACAATTTTCTGAGTTTTATTGTGCCTGAAGTTTTATTCCCTTGAAAAGTCTGCTTAACTTTCGTAATTTATATCCTGCCCTATATCTTTTGAGCTTTTGTTTCTAATTTTTTAACAAAAGGATAACATTTTTTTTAATCTCCTATCATTTAGAATCTTAATTATAGTTAATTCTTTCACTATATGATTCATATTTTTACCGAAAGCAAATGCATAAAATAATTTTTTATCTTGAATGTTTTTAATTAGATCCCTGATTTTTTATTAATATGATTAAAGTTAATTATAATTTTTTATTTTTAACTGTAATTTTTTATTTAATTATAGAAATTTAATTGCTTATCTAAATAAACAGAGTTTTAGTCATTATAACACTAATAAGTCTTCAAGTTCATTATGCATTATCTTGATCGTAATATTTTAATAAATTAATGCTGCGATTTTGATTCTTTTGTGTGCTTTATAAACACTATTTTATCTTTTATTTATGTTTAAAATAGAATAATTTTCTTTTATTTCGCTTTTAGATATTTATAGTTTATCCTTTTCGTAATTTACTTCACTATTTCAACTAAAATAAATTCTTAAAATATTTCAAGTATTACATTCACTTCCATTTATGACTTTTATAGTTTTATTTTATCATAAAAATTTTATAAAATATCTTTCTTAAAATTTAACTTGAGTAATTTATATATTTACATTTTTTTTATTTTTTAATCTATATGTTTTTATATTTATTATTAAAGTTACTTTTTAACTCAATTAATTTCCTTTTTTTATTTTTATATTTTCTATTGAAGCTTAATTTTATTCTTTGTTTTATTCGATTTTTTTTCAGTATTTTTTCGCTTAATTTTGAATATATATATATCATAATCTTTATAATAGATTTATTTTAGCTGGTACACTTTCAAGAAATTCGTGATAGAGTAATGGAGTATTGTAAAGAAGTTCCCATAATCTTATTCTAGATCTATCTTCTAGGAAATTGTTATCAGGTATTGGAAATTTATTAAAAACATTTCGCCTTAAAATTTATGGATGTGTATTTGCTACTAAAGTTTGGGAAGATTATTTTTTATTGGCTTATAACGAAGATTATATGACAGGCAAAGTAATTGGATGAGTTAAATTGAGCATTAATATTAGTAAATGTGAGTATATATGTTTTCGAACTAAGATCTAAAAAAGAATAGATTAATACTAAAATAAATTTTAACAATTAAGAAAATAAGAAATCTAAGAAGGTAGTTTACTCGGGATACAATTTTCATGAAAACGAATATTATAAAGTCTATTGCTAAGAAATATTGTAAAAATATAAGTAATATGCTAATGGATCCGATTAAAGTGTCAAAATATTAGAGTATCACTTCTTAAAAATTTTAATAGATTTTAAAATCTTTTACCTAAAATAGAATTTTTTCAGAAGTTATTTTATGAGTAATTCTAAGGAGCATCGGAAAAATAAAGAAAGACATACATTAAAGTTTAAGGAAAGTAGCAAGATAGGCACTCTAAAGTCCAAAATTAAATGTTTAAAAATTTGTGCTTCATAGACTTAAATTGACTACTTTTTTGATTACTATAAAACTATGAGGTAAAATACACTTTGAATAGTACCAAACTTATTTATCTAAAGTTTATAAATAAATTAAGCAAATATTGTAAACAAATTCTTGAGGCTTGATAATTACTGAAATAAGTTAATGTTTCAGTCTAAATAAGCCATAAATAATACTTCAAATAAGCAATATAAACGAATATTGATATTTCTTTGATAACTTCGATAATACTACACAACTAAAACAGTTTATTCTATAGAATGACTTTTGGATTAGAAATAAACTCTTAAGTAATATATTCATTCATAGAACTAATCATTAATACTACTGTAATTATTATATGATTCCAACTCAACTCTTGAGTATTGACTAATTCAATAATTTCTAGGCCCACTACGATTATCAAATCAATGATCATACTCCTATATCTTTGACTCCAACTTACAATAAAACCAAAAATGTTCCTAGATGACAGCCATTTCTCTATAAGATCGATAAAATACTTTACCCAGTGAAAGATAATATTATTAAAATCAATTTTAAGGAAGTTTTCTTGTTTTTTGACTGAAGATTAAGGCAACTTAGATTCATAATTTAGTTTCATAAAAATTTTATTTTAGAATAGTGCAATGAACGCTATAGGAGTAGTCAAATAAAATATTAATTACAATAGAATCCCTCAGGATATCACTATGAAATATATAGTTGCAAAGAGATAAAATTAGTAGTACAAGAGACTACTTTTTATGTAAGGAAGAATCAATCAAGTGGTAATTGAAGCTCATTCTACGAACAAAAAACTTCGAACCCAATTTATGTAATCTGGATGAAGTAAAAAAAGCCAGGTTCATGTCAAATTTTTCAAACTCAATTGAAATCAACGAACGATGTTCTATTGAACGAAAAAAATTATCAACCCTGAAGCAAGGAACTAAATTAATTAAAAAAAACTCAGGACTCGTTTATTGTTACTTGAGAAACCTTTGTGTTAAAAAGACATAAAAAATTACATAGAAAAAACTTGAATTCAGTAAATGATAAATAGATCTCATTTATAGAAATCCTCAACTTATCAATTGCCCATCTTCTCGCTTAAAAAATTTTGAACTTTTTCCAATTTTAAGAAATTAAAGAAATTATTGAGTATATTCTAAACGGCAAGACAGTTGGGCCTGATGGAATAAAGGTTGAACTCAGCAAATATGATGGAAAATAGATACAATTAATAAGCCACTGCTTTATCAATAATAGGCTAAGAGTCTAAAGAATTCCATAAAAGCTGAATAACTCCATCATCATCCCTATTTTTAAAAAAGGTAGTAAAAACGATTGAAAAAATGAAGACCAATTTTGCTTATTAATACTATGCTGAAGATCTACGACAAGGCTTTAATAGAAAAACTTATAAAATTCTAAAAAAACGTAGTTTCATACTTCCAGCTTAAATGGGATTCCTAAAGAAGAGATAAGCAGCTAACTAAATATGGCTATTATAGCAGATAATTGGTCTCTAGTAGAGTGAAGTAAAAGGCTCAACAAAGATGTTTCTACTCTTATTGATGTCAAAAAGATGTTCGACAGCATTGAGAGAAGAAAATGTTTTCAACATTTTTGGAGATCTAAACTACCACTGGGATTGATACTGGAACTAAAGTATTTCTATAATAATCTGAATTCCTCTTTTCTCATCGATGGATAAACTATTCGCTGACTTCATTACAACGTGAAATTATGCAAGGAAGTTCACATGGTCCTGTAATCTCACTCTTATATATGATATAGTAATCAGACATTTGTAGGAAAAAACACACAACTTGGTATTAATCTGCGCTATATGAACTTCGTATGATGCGCATGGGCAGATGACCTTATACTCTTTCTTGTTCTAATTAGAGGATGTAAATCTAATAGATTAAGGTAACCAAGTTTTTTAGTTGATTTTTTTTAAAATAAACACTAGTAAATGTGAAGTAATTCAGTTTAAAAATAGAAGAGCTATAAATTTAATTTAATTTGAAACTTGAAGGTTAGCATATCAATTAGAAGAATCAAGTGACTTACCTTGGAGTCATAGTACAAGAAAATTAACTTAATTTAAAAAATCAACACTATTTGATTCATTTATATTTGTCAAGGTATATTTTCACTGACTTTATGAAATTTTTAAATAAGTTATAGATATATTGAACTATTAAATTTTCATTTCACTTAAAATTCTTCTCCATTTATTTAAACTTTTTCCTTTTTAATGATGAATACATATTTAACTAATATTATATCCTTTATTTTCTTTTTATGACAAATTTAAGAGATCTTTAACTAAAATTCGTTAATACTGACAAAAGTAGAATATTAAATTAGTTTACATTTAAAAATAATAGAACATATACATAGTTAACTGCAGATCATTTCTTTTAAAATTAAGTATTTTTGAAGATTTTTGAATCTAGTAAGATCTTATGTTTCTAATAATTGTCAAAACTTATTTTAATAGTTTATTTAAGATTCTCTAATGCTTTTTAATAAAATGAAAAGAGAGAGTTTAAAATTTTTTTCCTTAACTATTAAATATCTTTTTTTATATTTACTTTAAATGAGTCTCATGCTCATAAATTTGGTAAAAAATAAAAGTTGTTCTTTTTTCTTCTCTGGATAGTGATGAGCATTGGTTAAAACTGTAAAAATTAAAAATAATTTTAGGTTTTAGTTACAGTGTAAAGCTTATTTGTAATCGATTATATTTGCCTAGCTTTTATTTCTCTTTAATCATTATAAGGAAAAAAAAGCAAGACTGCGTTCACAAAAATCAATTTCCTTTCTTTAAAGTAGATTTAATTTGGTTTATTAAATAAAGTTAAAATATTACTCTCTATTTACCTTTTTTAAAAAGTACTTTGTTAGATTTACTTAGTATAGTTCCTTTTATTTTTAAGCATCTATCGAATTATAAATTTAGTTTTTAGTCATATTACTCAAGTTTAGCTTTTCTACCTTCCTTATTGGTTTTTATACTTAAGTTGCTAATTTTTTGTATTTCCCATTTTATTTTTTCCGTTTTTATACTATCATTTTTATAATATGGGTTGCCTTTGCAAAAAGTAATAAGAAAACTGGAGACTTAATTAAAAAACATAATATAGTTACTTGATTAATTAGTATCAGGAATACAAAAATGAGGAGTGAAATGAGATAAATGATTTTGGAGACTAGTATGATAACAAAATTTAAAGTTTAATAGCACTTGGTATTTAGAGTTAAGCTAGATAAATCTTATCAAATAAGCATACTTAAAATTAAAAAAGCTATTAACTTATGAACCAAAACAAGATAGAGAGAAGAATGAGATCAGATCTCTATTAAAATTAGTTCTATGGAACGCTAAAAGGAAATGTATATATAATGCAAGAAATATTTAGATTCTTAAGCTTAAGTGACATATGCATGATGTAGTAAGTCAATAAGTTCTTCCTCAATTTTTAATATTGAATTACTACCTTAAAGCTAGATGGGGATTAATAAGAAGAATACCTACTAAAAAGCAATTTATAATGGGTACTAAAGGAGATAAAATCAGCTCTTTTTACAAAGTTGAAACTTAATATGAGCTTAATTTCTGCCTAGTTGAGTAAATAAGTATAGAAAGTATGAAATAATCACATCTATAAAAATTAAAAATGCAGTAAAATCAGTCTAGCTTAATTACAGGAAATTTAGATAAATGAGATTTACTAACTAAACAAAGAACTTTTATAGAACTTTAAGTATTGCGTAAACCTTAAAAAACTTAAACTATAGAGTCATATTAGTATCTCTAACGATCAGTTGAGCTTTTTAAAGCAACTGGTCAAATTAGAGTCTCTTGATTTGAGTTTTATCAAAGACAGTTACTTTTTATTGGCTTATTGCATGAAATAAGATCTAAAAGTACTAAGATTAAAGAGTAGATAAAGCATCAGTCAATACATAGTAAACTATTTAGAAAAGAAAGGAAAGCCAATAGAAGAAATAAGTATTAATTAGAATAATGAAATTGACATTATCACTATTATTAAGCATTGTCCGAATCTTTAAAATATAAGCCTAGATAAGGATTAATTAGTTAGCGAGTAAGCTCTTGATATATTAAAATAAAGAGATTTGAAAGTCCTAAAAATAAACGAAGCTCAGTTATCATAATAACTTTTAGTAACCTTTTTTTCTTAGAGACATTTAAGTCTTAAGCGTATAGAAATAATTAATTGTAGATTCTTTGATAGCGAAAGCTTTGCTATTCTACTTTATAATACGCCCAATCTTAAATAACTCAGCGTTTTGAATGCTAATATTTAAAGTAGATTTATTAGATAGATTGGTACTTGAGGTTAAAACTACGAAGAGATATCTATCAGTTCTGTGTGAGAGATAGAAAAAAAAGACCTAAAATTTATTTTTAAGAACTGTAAAAAGCTAAAAGTGATAAAACTTATAAACTAACAAAGTGTAGACAGCAAATTAATGAAGACTATTAGAATAAGCTGTGAATAGTTGGAAGAATTGAACTTATAGTAAAATGATAACTTAAACTAGACGTTTGTTGACTAAATAGTCTAAATTAAAAATCTCAAACACTTAGATCTTAAGTTTTGCAAACTGTGTGAATAATGCATTGCTTAGATAGTAGTTAGTTGTAAGAAGCTTAAGTGATTTATTTTAAATAACTAATAATTGGAAATGAAAGAATAATTTTAAATACAACCTTTGAATTAAAATTAAAGCAGCCTATAAAAATCAGTGATATAAATATAGAAAAGGAAGGTTAAATAGCTATATAGGAAAATAATATTCGATGGAGCAAGCAGAATTAATAAATTCGAAGCTAATTTTGATTTGAACAATCAATAAATTTAAGCTTATAGAAATAATTAAAATTATACTTCTTTTTAAATAAAATAAATGTATAAATCTTGGATAGTAAAACCTATTCAAATTTCATCCTTCTTAAATCAATAGTAACTCAAATATCTATTTTAGTTTCTTTATCGTAAAATAAATGAAACGGAGTCTGGAAGAATTGGTATATAGTATATGTAACTAAATTAAAATACCATTTAAATTACTTTTATAAACTTAGAAAAAACTAAAATCAGTTTAAAAGCTGTCAAAAGTTAGAAGTAAAGAGGAAATTAAATATTTAAATTAAGGGTAAATTAATAAAATCATAAAATTAAATAAACTTTATATATAAAAGGTAAGTAATTCGTATAAAAGATATCGATATAGAGATTATCTTTAAAGGCATTTTATTGCGAAAAACTAAAGAGAAAAACATTATTTTTTATTAATTCTGGCAGTGTTAAAAGAAACAAAATAAAGTCTAAGATTAGATATTCATTAAGTATAGCTTAAAAATAATTATTAAGCATATTTATAAGGTCTAAATACTTTTCATTTACCTAAATACTCAAGAATAGATTTAAAATTTACTTTATTAAGCATGTGAATTATAATAGCCTTTTATTCCCAATAGTATTCTTATAATGTATTTTTTAAATGCTTGAATAAAAATATTTGTATTGAATGTATTTTTTGTTTTAATAAGGCTTTGAATTAATAGTTTTAAAATTAAGAATAGAAAGTAGATAATTTAAATGACTTTCTATCCTTTGAATATTCAAATATATCATTGTTGAATAGATATTTACTAGTAAAGTTAGATTTGTATTTTTAATACTTAGATAGTTAAAAAAGGAAAAATATTAAAAATCAAATATCTTTGAATTCACTTATCAGACTATGCTTTGGAATAATAAGTCTCTGTAATTGAGGGGCAACATCTCTTACAATTTGCTCGTACTCTGAGTAATGCAGCATCAGTTTAGTAAGACATTGCTTTCTTGTTTACTTCATATTCTCTTAGTTCACTATCAAATCCTTAATCAGTTATTACATCAGTGCTACTCCTTTCTAGTAGTCTCGCTAGAAATTATTTCCTACTTGCTCTATTAGATTTACGTCTTTATTTCCACTTTTAACAAAGTTGATAAGTTCCTTAAAAACCTCATGAATCTAGTGCTATATAAACAAATCAGTATATTCATGAAGAATCTATTCTAGAGCTGTCATATCATCATTAGATGGAAGAGTGAATTACTAATACATTTCCAGTATGAAGTCAATGTTATTTAGGACAAACACGGCTTTTGTTTTCTAGTTTAGAAAATGAATTTGCGACATATTTTCCAAGAACTCTACCATTGCTTTTCTCAACTATTATAGTCTTTGCTTAAGCGTTGATTACATAGATAAAGGAATAATCTTGAACAAAGATCCTGTAAAGAAGGCGTATCGTCTTGTCACATTGTGCACTTTATGATTTTCAACTTAAATATTTTTGGCTCTTTCTAGAGATTGAATATGCTCGTCTAATAGAAGTAATAACCTTGGCCAAAGTATTTGGTTTATTTTATCAAAGTAGGAGTTTAAAATAGGAACGTTTCTTTACACTAGTATATCACTATATCCTTGATTTATTCTCAGCATTAGTAAAATACCTACACAGTCAAATGTACTTCCAACCATTTGCTTTAAAATTGTGATTATATTCTGGAATACCTTTTCGAATATGTTCTCAAACCCTTCAAATTTATTAAAGAACTCGCAAATAAAAAAGTACTCAGAGCTAGCTGTGTCAGCTAGGAGTCGACTAACAGACTGAAATATTCTTTCTATGTAGTACTTTTCATTATACTTCACAGCTGAGTGGTAAACTATAGGATTTTATATCTCTAATTCTTCTAGTATAGTTTTCCTAGTAGCTTTCAAAGCAAAAACATCATAGCTCTAATTCTCATGCTAAGAGACTATCATATCATTTTTTGTCATGGAATCCAAAAGCAATTTTTTTAAGCTTGAAAAGTAGCTGTGAAAATGCTTCGCATATATTTAGGACAAAACCTCTACATAAGTAGCTCCTATTTCAGTATAAATCTCTTAGTCACAGATATGCAAGAAGTTAAGTAGATCTTTGAATTTAAGGACAATGTTCTACTATAAAACTTGCACATTAGTCTT
This sequence comes from Loxodes magnus, assembly GCA_946699065.1. NCBI lineage: Eukaryota > Ciliophora > Karyorelictea > Loxodida > Loxodidae > Loxodes > Loxodes magnus. The sequence continues at coordinate 125,133 of CAMPDV010000327.1, forward strand.
AGGTTTCTTGAGATTATGAATCAAAGCTAATAGGAATCCTCTAACTCTTATGATAGCCTTAGTTTTAAGTTTCTAGATCTCAGGAAAGACCTCTTAAGTAGCTAAAGGCGTTGTACCACTATTACTACTAAAGTAAGACTCGAAAAATTTTAACCTCTCCAGTAGGTTGTTAACATATTCTATATACTCTTCATTTATTTCCTTCTCACATATATTGTAGATTAAATCAGGAGGCAGAACCACTTTTTGCAGAAACAAATCCAATTAGCCTTCTATATTTTTGCGATTCGATAACTGCACTGCCATGTTCAACGATCTATCTTGAAGCTTCTGAATTTCTGAACTAATTCCGCTTAGATCTTTTTTAAAATCTGTTAGCATATTCTCAATTTTGTCAAGCATACTACAAGAGTTAGTAATTTACGAGTGTAATTCTAATATCTCTGTTTATGATTCTAAGTAGTCGTTTACTGACTGCTATTATAACAGCGTAAGGTCTTGCTGTACTTTTTCAGAGTATTCTCTCAGGTCCATTTAAGACCCGGATAGAAGACTAGTTAATGGCTTTTGCATTTTAACAAAAAGAAAAATTGTGGAAACAATCAAAATATCAGCAATTCATCTAAATAAGCTTATCAAGCTAGCTTATCTTATATTAATACCCAACAGTACATCATAAAGGTAGAGTGAAGAAGTTAGTTTGATAATATAAAGAAGAAAGATCTTAAATACCATAAGTAGTATAAATAATAAGCTAGAGCATTCAAAATATTCTTAGAGCTAATTTATCTCATAATAACATACATCTATCATCAAATAAATAGATAAGCTAAAACCAAATTAAGAATAGTTTATTAAATAGTGTGTGAATAAGGAATATAGAGCCTTATAAATCTTTAGAATTAAATTTGCTTACTTTTAGCATTTCAATTTAAATAAAAAACAAAAAAAGTTAAAAAAGGTTTAGTTACTAAAATTGCTAGGAAAAGAGGATAGAAAAAGTTGTTAATTAGTTATGCTTAGTTAGTATATAAAACCATTTAAGGGTTAAAAGTCTATTTAACAGCATAATTAGCATAAATATAGATATTAAATAGATTATAGATAGAGTTTGATTTAGCTTCTGTAAATTTTAGAATGAAAAGTCTTATAAGTATTAGTTTAAAAAGAGGTAAGTTCAGTATAAATGACTCATAATCCAATTAGCCAAAATTTAATATTTCATCTATTCGTATTTAAAATAAACTTTCTCATATCTAACTACTAACTTAAATATCTTCTTAGCATTATTAAACTTGAAAAGATACTAAAACTAGTTTTAAAGTAAGTTAGAAAAATAAAAGTATAATATAGGCTAATAATCTATTAAAAACCTAGGATAAATTAACTAGGCTAAAATGTTGCTTTTCTCTCTTTAAAAATGAATAAAGCACCACAAGCATTTAACTTAAATATACTCATATAAAACATACAAAAGCTAGACTTCAACCTAATTCTTATTATGCTAAAGATGCATTTCTGTATGATATTTTATATAATAACAAAAGGAAAAAAGAATAAATATTATATAGATTTACTTATATTAGTCTAATAAAACCATCAACTTATAAGAATTATCAGTCAATAGAAGGTATTAAATAAACATTTAAAAGTATAATCATATTTAATCGTAAGTTAGTCCAAGATTTTAGATTCCAGTTTATCAATTAATAGTTTATAATGCTAAAATAGTAAAATGGAATAGCTATTATCAATATACAACATATAGCAACAATCTATTATTAAAATATTTAAAGCTTAGAAATCTCTACCTCTGTTTATAAGAGTACTTTATTATCCTCGAATGTTAATAGGTTGAATTTAGAATGTTGCTATGAATTACGAAGTAAGCTAATAATCTCACAGTTATAGATATAGATATAATTCTTTGAATTAGGTATGATATAACAAGTATATTGTAAAAAGTCTATCATAACTTATTATTTATAATATATGCGTATAAAGCATGCTATGCATATGTTAAATTTTAACCAAATATCTATCAAAATTAAATTAACTACCTTAAAATTAACTAAACTACTATTCCAGTTTTCTTAGAAGTTTCAATTAACAAATATACCTATAATCTTAATAACCCTAATTCTACAAAAAGCAAAAGTTTAAATATAAGCACTTCTTATAAGTAGTTAAATGTGCTAGTTCATAAACTAAATATAAGTAAATAGCATTAGTTATAAATGATACTAGTTTAATGTATCCATTTAAGATATTAAAGCTTTTTCGCTTTATTTTATGCCTATTTTAATATCTGTCATTTCTTTTATCTAAAACTAATATTCTTATTAAATAAAATTTTCTTTGATAGACTTATAAAGTATCTTCTTTATATATATTCTATAAGCTATTTTTGCAAAATATTTCAAAGCAACTAATTATGTCTACTCTATTATTTAATTTTTTGCAAACTTAAAAAATTTGAAAACTCTTTGTATTAAAAAGCATCTTTTTTTAGATGCTAAGAGAAAGAAGAATTTGATTTATATCTCTATAGTAAGGGTTAATTTAATTTGTTCTTAGTAGACTTGTGAATATTTGTGAATTATAGTATTAATTAAATTATATTATAACTTTTCTGATACATTATATAAACTTTCTTTGCTCTTTTCCAGATGTTGCCATGCGCGTAGTTTATTAGCTTGCAAATAATCATATCTAATATAATATTAAGAAATATTATGCTTAACTTTTTGATTATTATTTATCTGCATTTCAAGAATAATACAAGACTCATCAAATAATTCCGAGTTACAATTTTGATGCATTTGCCTATCTTATCATAGGTATTTAATTATAGTTTCAAAGAAGCAATTTCATCCCTATGCACTATTATAGATTGTAATCTTATTCTCTAAATTTCTCTTTACTTTACATGAAACTACCTAATCTATTTCTAGGTAGATAAGCTTTTTTCTAAAGTTTTGAGATAATTTTTTTTCTTCTAAAACTTTTTCCTTTATTTAAGTCTTATTAATATAACCATAATTTCAAATAAATAAAAGTAAAAAGTAAAATCTAGTATAAAATATAAATAAATAATGCCTCATAAGCTAAAGCTTGCTAGCATAATAATAGAAGCTAGCATTATTTTTCAAATATTAAGATTTATTAGAAGCTAATAAATACAATAATGCTATAAAGATTCATAATCAGTTTGACAATATGAATGCTTAAATTATTTCCTCTAGCAAAATAATAATAAAGTGTAGTTATATTCTTCCAGCTTAATTTATTTTTCTTATAAATTTAGTTTTTATGCTAGAATATATTAAATAACATTTCCAGATTATTTTATTAGTCCATAATAAAGTTAAATGTATTATGTATTATATTACTTATAATTGTCACCTTATGATTCTATATGTTCATTTTGATTTCAATTAAAGTGGTTTTTTTGTATTTATGAAGAAATGAATGATGCTAGAATTATTATACTATAATCTTAGCTATTTTGGCTAATATTTTTACTTATATCAATTACCCCATACCAGGATATAAACTATCCAGTTATAATGATAATGATTATTTTGGAACGCTTTGAGATAAATAAGATCTCGCAATGTTGCTCATTCTGAACAGTTTTTTTATATAGTAACGGAGTTATCCTGCTGGCCATTTTATGCTAATATAATCCATAATGCGCAATGAATATATATTTTATATTCATAGATTTCAATTCCCTACTAAGTTCAGAAGCATTTCCTTCAAGATCTTAGATTCAACTAAGAACTTCTAAGGTTTGAATTTAAATCCGAAAATTAGAATTGTTCCCGCCTTCCTTTTAATTTGAATTATCTTTTTATATAATTAAACTTTTTTTATTTATAGTGGTAGTAAGTAAAAGATTACAATAACTAAAGTTTTACTTCAATATGATTATTTTGATATATCATTACAAATATTTAGATTGCTTAGAATTATATTTTACATAATGTAAGTAATTTGTTAACTATAATACTATTAATAATTGTTTAAACTAAATAGAAATCTCTTTTTTTCATTTTTGAATTGTTTCATTTTTAAGAAGTAAGTAAAAATCTTGAAATCTGCTTAGTTAACAATCTTTTGGTATCGGGAACTTGTAGCCAGAATATTTTAGTTTTTAAATACAATCGTTGAATTCCCCCCTTTTCATAGCTGATTGATAGCATATTGACCTATTTCTTAATCAATTCTGCTATAGCTAGTTTAAAGTTCGTTAAGCATTTGAAGCAATTATATTTTGACTCTCCTTACGAATCTTTTATGTCAGATAATTTGTTACGAACAACCCAGCACCATTCGCTGTTGCATTTTAAAAAAAAACTTCTTTCTTTTTATTAGCGACTATGTTTAATACTGGAAGGGCATTTTAGCCAAAATTTTAAAAGGAATAAATGATATCTTATAAATAAAATTTCTCTCCTTTTCTTTAAGATTTTTCCAATTCTTTTTCAATTCTTTATTCTTAGGTTTTCTATTCTTAGTTAACTTATTGAACTTAATTTCCTAGTTTTACTTCCAGAAGTTATTGCTAATCATTATTTTATTCTTGTGTTTTATCTATTATATCTTGGAGTTTGGCCTATCAGTAAAAATGTTTATCTTTTGAATTAATCACTCTATTTATATATTTTTCTAAAGATTGGTTGTTTCATACTTAATACTTTATTGTTTTCTTTTCATCTAACTCTTATTAACTTTAAGATGAGTCGGCTTTTTTCTTCCAGATTTTTTATGTAACTGTTTAAGTTGTTTTCTAAAGTCAATTAGAAACATTTTTTCATTTAGACTATTAAGACTAAGTAGAATTTTCCTTACTATTTTTTTAATTTTGCTTCTCCTCAATTTTTTTCTCCTTTACTGCAAATCTTATTAGTTTATCTTAAAACGCTTTTATAGCAGGAAGATAAATATACATAGGTAAATTTTGCTTTTTTTACCCTAGCTTCTATAATATTAAGTTTCTCGTAATTCAATATTTTTCCTAAATAGATTTTTCAAGAGGTATTAATCCAGATTTCTTATCATCTTCTTATATTTTTTAAGCTTCTTACTTCAGATCTCTCTAAGCATTTGAAATTGGTTTAGATTTCCAAAATCAACTTCATTTACTGTCTGTTTTTTCTTAAATCTCATCTTTTAAATTTCCTTTTACATTTGATTGAGTATTACTTTTTAAACTTGTAAGTTCTAGTAATTTCTAATCCACGGTTTATGAAATTAAAGGAGTATTTTCTGTAGCTGCTAATAGCTCTATTGCTGTTTTTTGAATAGTCAAAAAATTTAGTTTCAGCTTATTCGCTTTTTTTTAAGACTATTTTTTTTTATAAAAGCATGCTTCTAAAATAATGTCTTAGCTTCTTTCTATTTCATTATTAAGATAATAATATAAAACTGACCAATCTTTTTTATTATAAAATTATCCTAAAAGGCTACATATTTCATCTTGTAATTATTTTGCAGCTTTAGGGTTTTTTATTAAATGCTTAGAAAGAAATCGAGATTGAATTTTGAAATTTAGATTTTCTTTTGGTGCAATGGCGTATAATAACTCAAAATTCTATTTTGAACACTAAAGTTTCAAGTCAGGATATTTTTATATTTTTTGGCTCGTATTTTTTTTCTTAAAATATTCAAGATATTAACTTCCATAAATTCATTAGCAGAAGTCCTTAATATTGAAAATTGTATCTTTATCAATAATTCCAAATTAAAACGTCATAGCAACTAAACGATTTATAGTTTTAATAGTTTTTTTGATTACTAACTACTTACTATCTTAGTTTTCAGTTTATATATTCAGAATCTTAAAGCTTTAATCTAAAGCAAAGTTCAAAATTTTTTCTTCATTAAAGCTGCTTCTATATACCTTTCAAGTAATATTTATTATTTTCATAAGACTTTCAATTATTTTCTATTCTTATTCGTTGTTTTAAAGCAAATATTTTGTTAATTAAGAACTTTATCGTAATAGCTAATCTATTAAGATAGAAGTCCAACCTTCAGATTTATTGTTTTAAATTTTTTTAATAATCTAAATTGAAAGAACTACAATTTCTGCTAAATTGACGTTTTATACTATTTCAATAAATTCTAAAGCTTTTTTTTCTTTTTTTTCTGCATCTGAAACTTTTTTAGCCTCTTGTTCTTTCTTGCTAACTTTAATGTCAGATGCTTCTTATTTTTATAATTAAGGTGGCTATTTTTAATTAATTACTTTTTATTGTGAATCAAAATCTTTCTATTTCTAGTTTGCATTGCTTCCTCCCTTCAACTTTATGTTTTTCTTCACGATTAATTTTTAGTGTTAGTTGATTATCACAACTCTTTTACTAGAAATTTGCTATAACATTTCTTTTGCAAGATTCATTTTATCAGCTTTTCACTTTGTACTTTGTTGTCTTCATTATTTTGTTTACTAATGACAGCTTCAAATAATGCTATAATTTTTATCTTCTTTATGGTATTTTAAAGATGAGTCAGACTAAGTTTAAGTTTTGCGTTCTTCCAATAAATCTAGAAAACCTTTTTCCTCCTAAAAATTTGTACCTTCAGATTCATTTATAAACTTATTTTAAATTTAGCATTCAACTTAGAATATTTTCTTTTGATCTCTATCAAATTTGCTTAAAGCAGGTTGACCTAATTAGATATCAAGATCATGTTACTTTAGAAAGTCATTTGCCTAGGTATATAATTGGTGGCTATGACAATTTCTCTAAACTTTACTTAAAATTTATCAATCTTAACTACAAATTTCAGTCACCATTTTTTTTAGTATTAGCTGCTTTTTCTCATCATAAATACATCGAAACTCCAAATTTAAATCTTTAAATTCCGAAATAACAAGAAAAATGTAGAATATTATAATAAATACTACTCTTGCTAAATGCTAAGAACTGTATTTTCTTTTTCTGCTTCCTTCAGTTCAGATCAAGCAATTGTATTAAATATCTTTGATTTAATTTTGTTTTTAATAGTATAAAAACCAAACCAATTTAATGAAAAAAGAATAGTCTCTTTATAATCTTTTAGTCATAAATATTATCAAGATAAACTAAGTGTTCGTCTATAATATTTTTAGTGATCAACTTGCTAGTTATTAAGGAAGGTAACTTTGTTAGCTGTAAGATACTTATAATTTTTATTTTTAATACTACAAAATTATATGTATTTGTTAAATAGAAACTAATATATTCTTTTATCAAGGTATATTTATATATAATTCTTGCTATATAAAAAGACTTGTACTATCAAAACTTAATATATTTTATTCCTCTATTCTTCTGAATTTCGCATATGGAAGAAATAAAATGTTTACTTAACTATTTTAATCGTTTCCTTTTAGATTTGCAGTCCTTTATTGTAAATTCTTTTGTAAATAATCAGCTTTTGTTGATCTTTCTGATTTACTTTGATTCTTATTCATTTGTTCATTTAAATTTATTGGTGTTAATTAATATTGAGCTATTAAAATCTGCTATTTTTTAGTTATATTAATAAACTTTTATTTTTGATGAAGCTCGTTTTACCTTTTTAGCTTTCTTTAAACTTTTAATTTAGATATTTTATATCGAATAAATGTCAGATTACTTTAATTATATTCTTAATAGACGGACAAATTCCAAGGTTATATTATATTAAAATTTTGATTCTTTAACAAATCAAAAATTGTTAAGGGTTTATGTGATTTAAAGAGTTTTAAATTATTTTTGTTATGATATTTTAAAGTTTTTCCTTTACTTATTTATATAAGTACATTGCTTATACTAATCTGATTTCGTTAATAGCCATCCTGCATATCCTTTTTAATCTTATATAAACTATTATCTCCTTTAATTTGTAGAGCTTCAGTTCTGCCTAAGATATTGTTTCCTTTTCTTTTTCATTTACTTATAAAAGTTATTTTTGTAGATTTACTCAATTAGGTTTTAAATAGCTTTGTCAATGTTTGTATTATAAATAAGCTATATTTGATCTAAATAGGTAATTTAGTCAAAATTATTAAAATATATGAAACTATTAATAAAAGAATATTGATTGATAAAGCTCTAGCAAAGGATATTTAAATATATCTTTTCTTTATTTTATTTATCAAGGTAGATCTGAAGTAGTTGTAGCTTGCTCTAGTATATTATTCTAGCACTTTTTATATTTATTTTTTTACTTCTATGCATATCTTAAATTTATATTCCCTCTACTATCTATTTTTATTCTTTTTCAGCTCTGCTTTATCTATTTTATTTTAGCTTTATGTTCTATTATTCAAAAACGAGAATGGCCTAAACTAGCAACAAAGAGTAATCCATTCCTAAGTAATAAACTTAAAGTTATTTAATATTTTTTCTATTAGATAAGTTTGCATATTAAGATATAACTCCCTAGATAAATCAAAGGATTTAATATAGTTAGCTAATTATTCATAGCTTACTTAATTAGAAGTAGTAAAAAATAAGTTTTAAAGCTAAGTTATAAAAATAGAAATACATTAAATCCTAATAATCTATTGAAAACCTTAAGAAGCCAACTAAGTCAAAGTATTACTTTATTCTTGCTAAAGTTAATAAAGTAACATTAGCGTTTAGAATCAAGTACACTCTTATTAAATGTAATCAAATACAATTTCCACCTAAATCATATTTAGTATAGATATATCATTCTGTGTGATATTGTATATAGGGATATTAGGAAATAAATATAAGTAGTTATCTAGATTTATTTAAATTGATCTTATACAAATATCAACTCTTAAGAATTATCAGTCAATAGAAGATATTAAATAAGCATTTAAACGTATAATTATGCTTAATCGTAAGTTAGTTCAGAATGCAGTTTATTAATTAATAGTAAACAACAGCAAAATAGTAAAATGGTATATATTAGTGTATAATATGCAATATATATCAACTATCTATTATTTTAACTATTTAAAGGTATCTATATCCCATTTGAAAAAAGGATTAATAATCCCATATAGTGTTAGTAAGAACAGACTAGGATTAATAAATTATGTATTTTTAAGTATTCTACTGTGATAGATGCTTCAGAGACTATTAAGATATTCTTATAAGCATATGCAAATACTCTTACCTTGTTTTATTCTGGGAAAGCTTATAATCTAAACAAGAAGCTTAAAATTATAATTTTTAGATTTAAAACTGAATAATTTTGTGAAGCAAAATGAAAGGAATAGCAACTCATAAGTATGAAAATATATATCTAAATATTTTGAATTAAAGTATACTTATAAAATGAGTATCTAATCAAAAGTCTTTATAGATAGGTTATTTTATATTCTATGTTCAAACAACATGTTATACTAATGGTTAAATTTAACCTTATGTTTAAAATATATAATTAACTACCATAAAATTAGCAAAGCTACTAAAATTTATATTTCCATTTGACTTAAAAGTCTCAATTTATTAAAGAGTATATCAATATTCATAATAGCCTAATTCTAAATAGAAAGACAAAATTTCAAATATAAATATCTTCTTCTGGGCATTTAAAGGTGTTGCTTAATAACTATAATATATATAGAAATTTCCTTTAAATAATACTAAACTAATGGTTGCGTTTAAGATAGACATAGCTTTTTTTATATATTACTATATTTACTTTAATATCAATTATTATAAATCATATAAATTAATTATATTTGGTAATCATATGCTGGTATAAGCAGCTGTATTTTTAGTCAGTCAATATTGAGTTGGTATCTATAGATGTAGTTACTTTATCTTAAGTTTCTAACATTTTTTCTCTTATAGTTGTATAATTTAATATAAATTTGTATTTATTTATTTTAAATACTTTGTGAGAGTATCTTAACTATAAATTATGAGTGTGGGAAATTATAAGCTTAAAATATACTTCCTTATCTAAAATCATTATCCTTACCTAGCAAGTTTACTAAAGTAGATTTTAAAGATATTTAAGACTCTTATTATTTCATTTTTTACCTCATAAGCCAAATTTATCCTATTAATGTATTCTATAAGACAGAATGATATGCATTTAAATAAACTATTATTAACTTTCATTTTCTAATCCTAAGTTCCTTCTCACGAGTACTAACTCTTCTCCTAATACTCATTTCTAATCCAAAAGTAAATAAGTTTTTTCATAAGCCAGCATCATTCTTAACTCCTTGATAGAAAGTAAACCATACATAATTAATTTTATACTCTAGTTATATAAAGTTCTAGAAATCTTAGCTAAATGTAGATAATGACTAAAGTTAATTTTAATGAATTAAAGATATTATTTAATATAGTTGCTTTTAAAGTATTTACTACTTTAAGCATTCTTTCTTATAGTCCTAGTTTATGTTTTTTATTAGCTTTTTATAAAGAAAATATTTACCAAACACCAATTTCTACTTCATCTATTAGGATTATCTTTTGTAAGAAATAGCAATTTGAAAATTCTTTGTTTTATAGATTAGATATGCTTTAGTGGTTATGGAGATGACTTTGATGGATGTCTTAAAGTAAGTGCTTTAGTACGTTATTTTAAGGAAGTTTTATATTAGTTGACATTTTTTATACTAGTAAATCAGGAACCTACTACACAGATAAATAGGCTGAATTATTCTTTATTGCCTCCTATTCTTCCTCAACTATAAAATCATCAGAAAAATAGCTCGAGACATATACATTTTATAATTTCTGATAAGCATACAAAATCCTTATTTAAGCAGTAAAGCTAAATAATAACTCTCTTGAGTAAAAATGTCTAAATTAAAATAAAATGAAGTATTTTATTTAATTTCCTTTTAAAAGGAAAAGCCAACCTTACTTTTCAATAGCACATCTAATTCTCTATTAACTAATAGCAAACATATAATGCTAGCTATCGCTTTAGATAATCATTTTTTATGCTTATTAATCAAAATTTCTTTTAAATTAAAGCAAGTTTTTGTTTTCCCTAGTCAAATGGAATTGATTTGCAAGTTTTTAATGATTTTTCTAAGTACTTTTTACTACTTATGCACTATAAGCTCTTCACTTTACTTGTCATCCATATATTAGCTAATACTATTGTCTGGATTAAGGTTTTAATTGATAAGGAATGACTAAACTAATAAAAATTACTCCAGCGATAGCTTGCACTTCATTTATTTCTTTAAGTTCTTCTTAGGAAAATTCTCATGCTTGCATTGCTACCTATTATATCATCAAATCATTAATACTTTAGAAATTCTTTGAAATTTTATTTTCCATTTTCAAAATTATAAGAAAAAGTCCTAACACTACCAATTTGGAACAAAATTTTCCAAACTAGCATTAATAAGGAAAGAGGAGATAGCTGTAATGAGATCAGAATTTCGTTATATTATTATAAAAAAAAGGAATAACAATCTATTATAAAATATATTTATGAGCTTTCCTAATATAACCAACTATTATTTTAATATTATGTTGCTAACTTTTACAATGTAATTTATTTTTAATATTTTAACCTTTTTATTTAATTAAGATAAATATCTAGTCCAACATTCGTTGAATTAGGTACTTCTCTAAAGTTGTGAAGTTCAATAAATTTATTTTCTTTTGCTTGTGGGTTTTGGGATTTTCTGCTGAGATAATAGAAGAGTTATTGTGAGATTTGATTAGATTTATTAGGGAGATGAAAGAATATAAAAGCTAGAATTTTTAGATGTATTGCAAGAAGAATAGATATAGTTAATAATATCCTTCTTTAGTAAGTTAGGGGAATCTGACTTAATTTAAATGCTTAAACTAAATGAAAATTAATTTTATTATATAATAAATCTTTACTTAGTATTTGAACTTTTATTACTATCTTGCTTTTATTTAAATTGCTAGATTTAAAGCTTTGCCAGTTTATTTTTGTCTAAATTTTGAGGAATCAAACCTTTCAAGAATAGTGAATTTAGCTTCCATTTAAGGGCTATAAATTACCTATCTTATTTTGTTACTTTCTTGGTAATTCAGAAAGCTAAAAAATAGCTTTGTGCGAAACTTTGAATATTTATAATAAAATAGCTTTCGCAATCTAGTAATTTCAAAGTTAAGCATTGGAAGAATTAGCATCTATTATAGTTAATTCAATTCTATTTGATTTAAAATAGTTCTAGAGGCCTTTTATAGATCTCCATATAACTAGTAAGTTAAACCAATAAATACTATGATACTTATCCTGCTTCTTCAGCTTATTTAATAATAGATATTATGTATGCAGTTTCATATTTTTCGTCGTTTCCTTCAAATATAGTCTTGTCGTTATTGGATCGGAACTTTTATTCTTCTAGCTAATTTTTATATCTAAGTTGTAGTATGGAAGGAAAAGTTTTACCTGATAACTATTTTTGGAATAATCTAAGGCTATTATCTCAGATCTATTAAGATATACTTGGTTTTAGCTAAAGTTTTAAATATTTCTAATTGCTTACTATGAGATATATAGGCTTTAGAACTGATAAATAACTTTCTATACTTAAATGGACAGAGACTAAGGCTATTTTAATCATTAAGATGCTTTTTACTTGGTAACTCATAAATAAACTATATATTTGTTATTCCAAATAGAGGCGAGAAATACTAATCTCATAGTGTTACTATCTTAGTTTTCTATTTAGCTGTCATTCTTTTAATAATCCTTAGAACGGAAACGGTAGGGACAAAAAAATGATTAAAGCATTTAATTAATAAATTGCTTTTTCTCTTTAATCCTAATAATAATAACTAGATTTTTAAAGGGATAGAAATAACATTAAATTTAGCTTTAGGATAATATTTATGAGATTAAATCTCTTCATCATAGTAGTTAACTGATACTAACCAAATAATAGAGAAATAACTATATACTATTAATTAACAGGAAGATTGGTATAAAAACAGCTAGAATCAACCTATTTTAATTTTTCCAAGATATATAAATACTTTTTTGATATTTAAGGGCAGAAAAAGACAGAAAATAGCTCTAATTGAAATTATGAGATGAAGTTAATAAAAGAGGCTTAGAGAGATAGATAAAAATATTAATGTATTAGATAATCAATTTTGTTCAAGTATAATTTAAGGATCCTCTGCTAGGAATTGCTTTATAAGACATGATACTAGAGCTAAAATTGTGAGCACAATGTTAATAATTATTATTAATCTGTCTGATATGTACTAGTTGACCTTTTCGTTTATGCTTATGCTTTTAAGCTTTTCGAATTAATTCCGCTACTTTTAATTATTTTGCCTTTGCTTCTGCATTTATATCTGTTTTGCTTTCATCTTATTTGGTACTATTATAAGAGGCTGTTCGAATACGTTGAAATATCGAACTGATTCTTACAGAACCTCATCTTGCTTACTTGGTATATTTACTTCATGAGAAATTGGTTTCTAGTCAATAAATAACTTATTAAGCTCCTAATCTTCCAAACTACTCTATGTTTCTAGGTTATTTCCATTTTGCAAGCATCTAATCTCACTTAATTAAGGTGAGCTACTAATTATAATATAACTATCAGGACTCTTCATGCATATTTTCTAATTATTAGCTTATTTCTAATTAAACTCAATAGATGATTACGTTTTATGCCTCTTATCATATCTCACAGGTCTTCGGAATCATTCTTCAACATTTTTCTAATTCCTCTACTCCAAGCTTACTTTTATAATTGACGATTTACTTTTTTACAAGTCTGCATTCTTTTTTTAATACTTTACTATAGGACTCTATTTACCCTGTTTGTGATCATTCAAAATCAGAGATATTTAATTCGAAAATCGTTTTTTCATTTTAACCTTAATTTAGACATCGTTTCACATACGTTCCTCCTTTAATCAATCAAAGTCATTCATTTTTATTAATGTGTTTAATTAGAGTATTAATATATCTATAATTAGTACTTAAACTCCTTATCTTTCTCTAGGCCATCTTACTTTAATATTTTCTTTCAACCGCTTCTTCAGTTACTAAACGTTAAACTCCTTGTAGTAATACTCAAGTTTTATGGATAGAGAAGAGAGTGTAAGTATAAGAGAAAGATTTTAGGGAGTAAGTTAGAAAACTGATTTTAAGCTTTAAGTCAGAAGGGAAATAGAGAAAGGATATGAAGTCCTTAAATGCTTATCTTAGCTTTATGGTATGTTTTTAGTACTGTTATGCATTTTTATGCTTAAAACTCCTTTTTAAAACAAAACAAATAATAACATCACTAGTTACTATAGAAAGCTTACCTTAAATCTAGTTTATTCAGTCAATATAAAAAACCTAAGGCAAATTAAATTTAAGCTTAGCATATTAAAGGCAATTATACTGAAAAATTGGTTCCAGTAAATAACTAATACTTTATTAGTGAATCAAAGTCATCATAATAACTATTAATACCAATTCAGCGAGCTAATTTTATAACTCAATATGATCCTAAATATAGCATTCTGTAAAAATCTCATTAATGCTAATTTATTTTTAAAACAGTGGACATTGAATACCATAAGCAGACCATAAAATCTACTAGTAGTTCTATTAAATAATTAGTATACTAGCTTTAGATATACAAGCTTCTACTTTATGAATCCTTAAGAAGTGCATAAATATTACTCCATAGAGAAAATTGTCATAGAAGATATTAAATTCTAGACTAGCAAGGAAAAAGGTATAATATAGCAAACCAGGACATTTTGTGTATTTAGCACTATAGCACAAAAATAAATTAATGAATAGAGTTTAAATCCTCAAGTAAGTCCAATTTTTCTATATAAATCATAGAGTTTGAATATAAGAAGGTACTTCATTATGAAATGTTTTTATGAATATACTAAAATGGTATTTTTATAGGATTATTTTAAAACCAAACATAGAAAAATGATTAAAGTTTAACTTGAGGAATATCAATACTTTAAATAAATAGATTGCAAAAATGTATTAACAAATAAATTAAATAGTTTATAGCTTTTACAGGAGACTAGGGAAAATATATCACCTTTCTTAGTTTGTCATTCTGAAATATTACAGAGATAATAGGAAATAAAAGGAGCTTGATTCTAAAGCACTAATATTTTAATCTTTCTTTTATTATTCTAAATGTAGTAATCAACGTAAGACAACTTAGTCTATTGATGGTTCTTGGAGTAGAAGTAAGTGTACTAGTTTTAGATAATAAATAAAATAATATTTAAATTTCTAAATATCAAGATTAAAGGATGTCTAGTTACTTTTAATTAATTAGTTTAGTTATTTTGCTTTCACTACTGAGTAAATCTGATTCATAAATGAATTGTCCAAGATTCTAATGTAAAGCAGATGCTTATTTTATGGAAAAGGATTAGTGTATTGGTTGGGATGCTATTGATTAAATTTATTATGTCTAGTATAACAAAACGATTTGTGATACTCATTAATATGATTGTAATATAATTGGTACTTACTAGAAGGATGTTTATTGCTAGCCTCCAGTGCTATATCCAGGAAAACTTAGAAGATTATGCTTAAATGATTCTAATTGTGTTGGAACGACAAAATGTGTTAATGGATAATGCGTTGGAAGTGAACGTACATAGCAATGCTCAGCACATGGAGATTGCTAAGTAGGTTTAGCTTGCATGTATAATATTTGCTGGCCTTAACTTATTATTGGAGAGTATTGTTAAGATGATTAATGATGCTAAAATTAATATCTTTGCACAAAAAGAACCAATAAATGTGCTTTATATTTTAGTTTAAAAAACGGAGAAGATACTGGTTCACCTTGCCCTGATAGTAAAATAGAAAAAGTATGCTAAACAAGTACTTGTGAGCCAGTAAATTCAACTCATGGAATATGTGCTGCTCCTTACTTTTCTAAAATTAAGCAACCTGCTGATTGTACTGAAGATCCTAAAATTTGTGCTGGCTAAAAGATTTTACCAAATGGATCTGTTATTGAGGTTAAAGGAACCTGTAGATGTGGATATGGTCCAGGCAAAAGAGCTATATGCGATTTATTTCCTGGAGATTATCATTGAGCACAAATGATAGACGTCTTTAAGTCAATTTAAGGAGTTGATTAAGGAATTTGCCATACTTAAATGCGTTATGAGTAAGATTGTTGAACAGACTAGCTCTTAAGCCAATATCATAGCTTTACATACTACTGAAGACATAAAAAAATAACAGAAAATTGGGCAAGTTTTACTTAGTGAGATGACTGCACAAAGCGAGTACTTATGAATGGCTTTTATTTTTGAGAAACATCAGTATTCTATTGCCCTAGGTTTTAATGTAAATCTCCTGAAGTTGATATGTAGTAAGACACTTGTGTAGAATATTTAGAAGATTCTGAATATTAAGCAGGATTTTAAATAAGACCTTGTAAAGAAAAAAATTCAGATAATTATTGTTAAGGAGTCAATAGCTATCTCTAAACTAGCGTTTGCTAAAAACCTCCTGAAGATAAATCCAAAAAATTTCCAGGAATGACTTGCAAAATTCCGTCTGACTGCTATTCAAACACATGCAGATAAAATGAGGAACTTGATTAACATTTATGCATCGGAAAAGTAATAAATTAGCCTTGTTAAGGAGATGAATCACCTGAATGTGATGTAGGATTAGCATGTATAAATTTCTCTTGCTAATAATAAATAAAGCCTTATTTATGGGGGTGTAATGTTGATGAGTAGTGCGTTAATTATGCAGTATGTGTTGACCATTAATGTGTTGAATATTATTCTGTCAAAAATTACGAAATAATGAAATTAAGAGGATGTAGAGGCGATGGACGTGAAGATGCTTGTGCAAGCGCTACGTGTACACCATTTGGTGATGGAGCTATGTGTATTCCCGCTTTTGTCAACTCTTAAACTTTATATTTAAAAGATAAAGTTCCATTTAGATGTCAGCTTGATGAAGAATGTGTTGGAATAAATTCTGAAGGCTTTAAATTAATGATCCCTTGTGAATGTGGATTGAATAACAAATCCTAAGATTTTTCGTGAGCTCTTTGTGAACTGTTTACTGGAGATTAACCATATCTAGATTTCGTAGAGGCATGAGAAGAAGTTGCCATACTAGACCAAGGGTTTTGTCATAGTTGAAGTAGATATGATCCAGAGTGTTGAGAATTAAAATTTTAGGACAGAAAAAAATTCCCATAATACTTGCTAAAAATCTGGAATTACGTAATGTATGATGAATTAACTGAGCATTATCCTTAGATGGTATATGCTGATGATTGCGTAACAGAAGTTTATTATAACAAATACTATACAGCAAAGAAAAAAGTATAATATTACACAAAGCATTACAATTTTAGTCAATCTTTGAATACTAACTTGATATGGACTTTACTCATAACATTTTTGGTAAGCCTTTTGAACTGATTAACTAAATATTTTGTAGATAAGTAATTTATTTTTCTATACTTTTATGCTTGCAAAATAAAGTCACAATAATTTAAACTCAGATATCTAAAAGATTATATTGCTTTTTAACTAAAATATATAGAAGAAAATTTTAGGTCTTTCAATCATTTAAATAATTACTTTTTAAACTATAGAAAGAGCTATTCATCTTATATAATCTAAGATTACATAAAGTAACTTTATCTTGATAATATTTTCCTGATGAAGCCTTATTTGATTTTACTTGGTTTTGGAAACAATTTGCTTAAATGCGATTTGCTATATTACACTACCTAATTAATAGCGTTATGATATACGATTTATAGTAGCAACTTTAAAAAGGCTATTATTAAATCCTATCTATTAAAATAGATCTAAATATGCTAAATTGTGAAATTCTGTCTTCTTATAGTTTTACTATCTATTTTCCGAGAAATTTACCCTTCTTGTATTAAGTTATCACATAAAAGCAAATTTATTTGGTCATTACTACTTGATTTTACACCTTTAACATAATGATCATCTTGGTTAAATTTGGCCCTTAGAAATTTTAAATTTTCTACTTTTTATACTTTTTACTATATAGTATTACTACTTAATCATACTTTAATCAACTAAAATTAAAAAACTAATGAAGGAGCAAGACTTTAAAGTACCAAGAAGAGTCAAAATAATTTAGTTAAGTAATTAAATTAATACTCTAACTGTATAGCAGACAACTTATAATTGAGATCCTATTAGCCAAAAGTATGTTGCAATATGTTATTAAAAGTAAATAAAAGAGGATCTATTAAGCTTCGTCTTTAAATGTTTCAGATCTAATTTTTTAAATCATAAGTAAATATTCGTTTCTTAGCTAGTATAAAACTAAGAAACTAGATAGAAGTTGATAAGGGCTATGATACTAATAATTGTTCCTAATATCCTTCATTTTCTTACGATAGTTAGTTTAAAAATAGGGCTATTTGAAATAAATTTGAAGATAGTAAGATATAAAATTTTGAGCCAACTTGATCTATTTAATCCAAGATAATCATCTTTTATAACTTAAGCAAGAAAAATTTTAATTTAGTGACAACTGTATGAATTATTAATAAGCAGCCTAATTTAATCCTTTTATCATTAATTGGACCAATTTATCTTATTTAATTAATCACTTTAATTTGATTAAGTAATATAGGATCATATTTAAATATTGATAAATATATATTATGACAATTTTTGAGTTAATTTTGCATTTATATAATACCTTATCTATCAAGTTTTATTATCAGCTTCTTGAATTATATTTAAACTGTTGTTGCTTTTACCAGGTTAGTTAATTTTGAATGACTATTATAAGTTATTCACAGATTAGCAGTTTTCTATAAGAGTAGCATCAACTAACTTTCCGATTCTTTCTAGTGCATTTATTTATTCTGCATAATTCATACTTTTGAACGTAGGTCTCTTTTTAAGATTCTAGTCTTTCAATTTAGTCCAGTTTTCATAATCATTTATTAATTCAACAATTATCTCTTTAAATCTTGTTCCAGTGCGCATATTTTTAATTACATGCTCTATAGATAAAGTTAAAAACCCTGGATTTGAATTAAGTTGAGAATCCTATGTTTCATCCTAAGATTAGTTAAGTGTTTGACTTCCATTTAAGTTAGAAGTGCTCTGATTAATGTAATCGTGCTAGAAATGAGATCCTTTGATTCTTAGTTCAATTCATTTAGCCATTATACCTATATGTATTTCTATATTTCTAGGTTGTAGTAAATTTCGGTTTAGGTCTAAGAAGAATATTTACAGCTCATTATAAGCTGCAAAGAAGGCTTTTTATATTAAGGAAAATATATAGAATCCTGAGCAGATGAACATTAATACTCCAAGACTTGAGAATATTCCTATTCCTATAGAAGCACCATAAAAGCCAGCTATTAGTAAAAAGATAGATAAACCTATTCCAAATACAGGAAATACCATTGTTATAACAAGAAGCCTCCAGACAAAATAAGCATCTTTTAACTACTGATGCATAACATCAGAACATATTCCTAGCAGCTTTTAAAACATTTATTCAGATAATTAATCTTAGAACTTATACTTACCTCTTGTGATATATCAAGGATGTCTAAAGGTTCAGCAATTAAACTTTAAAGGACAAATTTATAGCATTTAACTAGCCTTAGCATGAGGTATTTTTACTAGGAGGGTTAATCTTTTTTTATTAGTAGTTTCTTTCCTTTCTACTACAGACGATTTCCTCCTTTACTTTCTTATACTTTCTTCGTTTTTCTATGGAACCATCTAATATGTGTTTTTCATATTTTAGATAGATTAGCTTTAAGTTAAAGAATTGAGGTTAGACTTTTTCTTTTATAACTCTTCCATTTCTTTCAATATTAGTAAGCAAACTAAATGATTTAAAAGCGTAATGAAAAATAAGAAAAATACAAGGCCATTAAGATAAAGCCATACGACTTATATCTCTTTATCTAACTTGGGCGTTACTATTGCTATATACATTAAAGCTAACATCTTTAGGTTACAATTAGGTTTATTAGAAGGTATTAATAAGATAATGCTACTTAAGTATACTGTTTTATAAGGGAATTTTATAGCTATTTATAGCTTTATTTTTTATTATAAACTAAATTATTAATTGAACTAAGGCTTTACTTAGTTTTTTCTTAGTCATTTAATTTAAATAATTTTCAATCAAGTAATTTTCGCGCCTTTTGCTATTATAATCATTATTTTAATTTTTGACGGTTTACTATACTTAAAACTGTATTGTTACTTGTAAGTTAATTTAATTAGGATTATGATAGATTCTTATCTTTTTCAACGGCTTTTGCAAATAACATTTTTTAGAATAGTTATTAAGCTGATTTTTATATGCTTATCTAGTTATTCTTTTAAGTGTCTACTTAACATTCAAAAAATCTTACTTTTTACCTACACTTTTTCATTTTTATAACTTTCTACAAATAAAATATAAGCTACCTGCTCATTTTTATTCACACAATTTATAATTAAACCTCTATATAAAAGTTCAGATTTTGAGTAACGAGATATTAACTGTAGTTTATTAAACTAAGGAACTGATTGTAGATGGAAAGAATTGAGATTATTTTGTCTATTTTGGTTCTGACTTAAAATTATGATCTAATAGCTTAAAACAGGATTTTATAATCTAGCTTTATTATTCATATTTTTTGAAAAATTCTGAATGATAAACAAGCAAATTTCTCTGATCTTTTTGAACTTTCCTATAAGTTTTTCTAATTTGGGTATGATAGTTATAACTGAAAAAATGAACTAAAAAACAATTTAAGCTCAGAAATTTTAAATCTTATTGAAAAAATATCTTATAGTATATAATATATACTAGTAACCTTTATTAGCTATTTAAATGTCCTCATAAAGCATTAGACGCTTTTAAATTGTATTCATATTGATGGTTATTTTTTTAAACTATTTTTAAAGATTAATTGTATTAGATAGAAATCTATATTTATCATTGCGGATTTTTCCCATTTTTTAAGGCTTGAGTAATTATCTAACTACCTGCTTAACTGACAAATTGCTGGACTTATGGGTTTGTTGCCAGGGATTTTATACCTTGACATACTAGCATTAAGTTTTCTCCTTTGCATAATTCTTTGATAGCGTATTAAGCGATTTCTTGACCGTAGTTCTGTTGAATTTAGTTTATAGTTCCTTACGCGCTTTAGACTATTATATTTTTGCCTGCATTAAGTATCTAATCTTTTATTTATTAAGTTACTATTAATCCAGCACCTGCTACTGCTGCATTCTTTACGCTATCTTCCTTCTTTTTACTCGCAACTGCTATTATAACAGGAAGGGCATATTTACCATAATTTCAAATAGCTTCTATTGCCTCTTTGGTATAATTTTTATCTTCTTTTTATTGAGGTTTTTCCTATCCTTTCTCAAGTTTTTATTCCTCAATATTTTAAATTTGCTGAACTTATTGAATTTCCTTTACTTGCTATGCTTCTTACTATTACTGTTATTCGTTTTTTTTTTCTTATCTTTTTCTCATTATTTCTTTAAGTTTATCCTAGTACTCGTTAAGCTTTTGCTTTGAGCTCTACTTTCATTTTTGATACTTTTCGACTTATTGGCTTTTATATTCTTAATACTAAATTGATTTTTTTTATTTATACTCTTGGTATTTTGCAGCTGACTCTGAAGCAGTTTTTTAGATTTTTTCTTTTACTACTTAAGTCTTTTTTGTAAATCAGTTTGAAGCTCTTCTCCACTTAGACTAAGGCTGTTCAGGTTCTTCTTTATTTTGATTTTACTGTTCATTCTCTTAATTTTTTTCCTGCACTTAAATTTCGTTTGACTATTCCTATCTTTCAGCATTCTCTTCTTACACTTAATTGAAGGGAACTTCTTCTTATTAGTTCTAGACGTCAAAAAACTAGGTATTATCCAACAAAATTTCCTCAAAATCGATCAAAATCTGAGAGTTCTATTCAAGCAGTTCTTAGAAAAAAGTGAGCATGATTCCATAATACTCTCCATCAGAAACAGGGAGTACATAGAGACCATTATTGAACTTAATGCAAGAAATTTCCTATGACAGACAGTACTAGAAATCAACTACTTTTATAAAATAGATTTTGTTCTAGTTGCAATAGCAAATCTATAAAGTACCTTCTTGAATTACATTCGACTATTAGGTTTAAGAGTCAAAGAGTCAGATTTATGTATTAGGGATTTATATCTATGACAATTTTTTTTGTATTTATGATTCCATTTTTTTGTATACCAGGATATTAGAAGGAAATACAAACGAAAAACAAACTCTTTAGCAAATTATTATACCAATTATATCTGGCACACTGCTCTATCTATTACTTATAAAACTTATTATGATAGTAGGTCTTTAGTAGTTCAATAATAGGAAACATGGACAGTATTAATGAATCTTTATAATAAACTATTGATTGGAAAATGCTCTAGTAAGGTTGTATATTTATAGACAGGTCCTACTACCTTTATTTCTCTATAGCTTGTATAAAACATTTTTTCTATTATCTGAGTCTTTTGCTTATATGATGGAAAATTAATTTAGCTATATAAGTAACTACTCTCTTAAGCTATTGACTAGATAAAGTATTTTATATGCAAATATAAAATGAAATCACATTTATAAAATGTTAAAGAGCGCATTTTTAATGGTCTCCTAAAGTCATAAAGATTCGAATTAGTTTTATTTAAGTAAAAAGGAAAACCAGGCAAGCTAAAAAGTTTAAAAGTAATTTACTTTTGTCTTAATAGATTTAATAAACAAACTACTAAAATAAAATTTTTCAATTAGTTGTCTATTGAGATTCATTAAGCTTACTCATTAAACACAGCTTTTTTCTTTTTCTGAATAAAGACTGAAAATAATTTTATCTCGTTTATTACTAGTTTGAGGCCTTTCAAGAATGAGATAATTAAAAATAAAAATTAAGATAATCTAATATTTTACTATATACTAAATAATCCATTAATATTAGAACAACTGATTCCTATTTTAATATTACAAATACTTCTAGGTTAAGAGAGAAAATGTTGGCTTGTATAGTTTCTGTTTTATTAACAATTTCCTTGGATTTCTAGTTTTATATAAAAAAGCCTTCTATTTCCATTTTATAAACTGGAAACAAAGTTTCTTTTTAGCTTATTAACTTTTCTTTGATTTCTTAAGTAAATTCTATTAAGAGTTTAATCCAAGGCAAAAAAGCTTAAAAAATTAATCTTGCTGAGCTAATACAGTTTAGTTAATCCAGGTAGTGACTTCAAGCTAGAAAGTTTCATGACTAAAATTTTTGTGTGGCAAAGGTTCCTTAAGAAGCTAATTTATTGATTAAGATGCTTTCAATATTTCATATGCGAAGCCTGCTATTACTCTTATCTTTTTATCAAGGTTATAAAGGTTTAAAACAACTTACCACAAAAAGCTCGTTAGTATATCTTAGTAAATTTATACAACATTTAGTCAATAATATTTAAGGCACTATACATAGAATAGAAAAGTAAAAAGTTTCAAATTTTGAGTACAAGATATCATACTAGCATGCTAATTTAAGCTAATTTAAATATAAATTAGCTTTCCTGATTATTATTAAGATATACGTTCTTGGCTCTCAATTAGAGAATAGAATATAGCGACTATTTAAGTTCTAATAATTAACTCTATAGGTAATTCTTATTTTTATAAGATGAGAGTTGTTATTTTAAAAGTGATACTTGTAATGGGTTTTTAACTCGTAATTTAATTACCTCTTTAGAAAATCTGAAGAAACTTGAAGAAATCAAAACGTTTCTTTCAAAAATATTTGAATTTGAAAGGAAATTATTTGGAAATTAAAGAAAGATTATCTAATATATTGTCTGTGTAGTTATGCGATCATGGACAAATGAAGCATTCCTAATGAAATTGGAGTTATGCATAATGTTATTATATATAGAAACTTCATCAGAAATTTGAATATTAAACGACATCCTCCTATAAGCACTTATTTCTAGCTTATATCCATAACTATGATACTGCTTAGTCAAAAAAATCTCAAAATACCTTTAAACACTATTAACATGCTTATTACTTCCTTTTTATTAGATATTAAAGCTACTAAATGTGGATATTTCTAATCTTATCTAGCTATTTACATTATTAAAATCATTCTCTATTACTATTTTATAAAACTAAGGAAAAGGCAGTATTTTCCTTTGAGAGCTAAATTTTAAGTATCAATTAAAAAAAAATTTAATTGAAAGTAAAGCTCTAAATCTTAAAGGTAAAAGAGGTAGTAAAATAGTTAGTGCTGGATTAGTTCTAATGTGAAAGAATCATTTACTTATCAAGATATAGCATTCAATTTAATCAATAAGGTGCTTTATTTTTATGGTATAATGGTAAGAGTATGAAGAAACATATTAATTAAATGAGTTATAGGTTTAAATATTTTGAAGGTATTACTCGGACTAGTAGTAGTTAAGAAAAAATCTAGTTGTAATAAAGAAAAAATTAAAAAAAACGAGAATAACAAGCAAAATGAATATAGGAATAAAAGAAAACTTAAAAGTTTAATACATTAAAGTTTAATATCTAAGACTAATTAACGTAAAACTATGTTACTTCAGCTGAAGCTGTTAAATAGAACTGATCCAGTATTAATAAGGGGTTTTATATAAAAAGAATAATCTCAAAGTGATAGTAGGTATTAATGTGATAAGTTTCTATAAAAATATAAAGTAATTCACTAGAAATGCAGTGATTAATTAATGATTTATTTTATTTATAAAATAACTCATCATTGGATTCTTTAAAACTGATGAAATCATAATTCAAATAAAATATAGGAAACTGGAAGCTAAAGATTGAAATAATATATGAACTAGAAATAATCCTGCAAGACTACTTATATCTAGTTATAAAGTTGATGACATATCATCTCTTCTAAATTAGTAAGCTTCTATGTCTGTTGAATCAATTTCTATATTTTAAATAGGAGTATAATAATTGCTTACTACCTTTAGTAGTAAGTATTATATTTAAAAAATATTCTATTTGAATACTTAGATTTAAAAACCACTATCATCTTAATTATTTTTCTAATAATGAGTTTTTATTTGTTAAACTAGAAGTTAAATAGCTTAATTATAACAGTATGAACTTAGACTCCTAATTTAAATGCTAAGTTATTATAATATATAATCATAAAAGCAATATCTTCCTATTATTACCATTTTGTTTCTCTACTTTAATTAGCTCATTATACGCTTTATAAAGTGAAGGCTAAATATTGCATAAGAAATGTTACTTTATTTAGATGAATATAGGTATTAAATCAAGAGATTTTTCTTGCCTAGTTTTTTATCGTTATTTTATTACTTAGATAGTTGATTTTAAGACTTAGTATTAGCATTTACATCAATTGCATGCAAGAACCTCATAAGCCAATCAGTAATTTGTATAATAAATGTTTATCTTTATTTTTAGTAAGTTCTTCTAGCATTAAAATTAACTAGAATAGCTATGCTAAATTGCTTTTTATCTATCTTAAAAAAGAAAATTTTAATGTTAATATCTGGAAAGATCTAAAGAAAGTATCTAACTATATAAAGCATATTTAATTCAAAATTAAATAGGCTTCTCCCTATCTCTATAGGGTTAATTATATATAGGTATAATGTTAGCATTGTCCATTCTTTGACATTCTTTAACTAGCATTTTGCTATTTTCTATAAAGGATAACTTTTAATCTTTTTTTATTTTGAATCCAAAATCTCTCACTATAGAGTAATAATATATTCTAGTTAATAGATTTAAATCTAGTAAAATAATCGCTTAAATATCAAAAAAGTATCTAATTCACCAAAGTAGAGTTTTATATATGTGACAGAAGCTTGATAGTAGAAGATTTCTAAAAAGAGAAGTGAGGCTTTATTTTATAGTAGCTGGCAGCTTTAAGTATAAGAAAGAAGATAAAATGATGACAATTCATGAGCTAACTTAGCTAGCAGGTTATAGATGAATTAAAGCTAAAAAGGAAAAATAAAAAACAGAAAACTATTTATGAGATATAATAATAAAAGAGCTTGAAGTATCTATTTAATAAAGTCTGCATATCTATTTCAATATCTTCAATAGAGAAAAATCTTCCTCACATATAATCTCTTGTAGGATAAAAATAAATTTAAGTGTATAATATATAAATTAAATATAGTAACAGTCACATTTAAATAGTGTTCTCCTTTCTAAATCATTTTAAAAAGGAAAGAGCGTTTAAATAAGCTAACAAACGAAGAAAAATAAAGAAGCATATAAAATTTAAATTAAAGAGGGAAAGTAAAAAAAAAGAAGAATTAGTTAGAATTTAACGAAATAAGGGAGGAATAAGTATGTAATTTAAAATTGAAGAATGAAAGTAGTTTTATTATTTAAAATTATGAAATAAAGTTTTGTTATAATATCATGGTTAGAGGTAATTGGAAAGTATAAAGGGGAAGGAATAGAAATACCTAGTTCCGCAGTTCTCAGCACAACTAACGCCTTAAGCAATTTCCTGTCCGATATCGTGTCAAACCTAATCGTCCTGGGGGATTCGTGCCGCGTTCTACTTTAAGAAGAAACCCATAGTAATAACCGTAAAGAACAAGAGGTTTAGGTGGAAGGAGAGGAAGAGGTAGAGGAAACTTTAAATAAAGATTAGATAATGAATTGGATAATTATTGGGGAAATAAAGGAGAAAGCCTTGCCAAAACAGCTCTAGATAATGAAATGGATAACTATTGGAAAAATAAGAAAGAAGGAGGAGAGAGCCAGAAAGAGAATGCCTAGAATTAGGAAAACGCTTGAATGTAAGATGAATGATAAACATTTTCTGAGACTAATTCATTTCTATCTTACAATTATTTTACCATTAAACTAGCTTCAATTTCTAACTTAATTTTATTACTTGTTGAAATTGACTCTATAAAAGCTAAATTGTTATCATCAATCTGGAGTCTATTTTAAGAACTAATTGATCTTATTAAGTTGTTCTAAAATCACTCGAAGGTAATTACAATCCAATAGAACACACAGCAAACTTTAGTCTTAAAAACTTAATATCAAACTTACATTCCTCTTGAATAGCTTGGTACGAAGTAAAAGAATGAGACAACTAAGATAAAGCACTACCTAATGACATAATATAATAAGAGTGATCAAATAGAAAAGTTGTAAATCTTAGCTTCCTACAAATACATATATATTTATTTATTTAAGAACAATTTTATTCCAATTCACTAAAGTACTTCAAATGCTTTGTCAGTCTTTTTGGTTTTATAGTTATATAAAGCCAGAAAACTAAACTTCTAATTTTGACTATTCTATTCTTTATAAATACCGTTAAATATTCATTTCGCTTCATGCGTAAATTTTATAGCAAAACTATTAGATTTATTTGATATATCCTCGATAATAGAATCCAAGCATTTCTCTTTAGAATTACTAGGATACAAGATGATGTTTAAGTACAAACTTGATTTCCTTTTACAGTCCTAATATCCTTTTATAGTTCTTTTATTGCTGCATCACTAGAACTTGTCTTAAAAGAACTAGTAGAGTACTATTTGTGCTTCTTGCTCTCTATTTTTCATAGCTTAAGACGTATTTAAACTTATGTAACTTAGTACCATCTTTTTATTATTTCTTCAGTCAGACTAATTTATACGTCACTAAGATAAATGCAAAGAAATTACCTTATTAGATATTTTCTAACTTTACCAAAGAAATACGCTTTAGATACAATATCTGAAGCTACTAATATCAACTACTTACCTCTTTAAAATATGGATATGCCTTATGATTATATTTAACTGATTAACGTATAAATTATGGTATAATAGTATCTGGTAAGATGTATAACTTATCATTATCCTTCATAGTTCTAATTTAATTTCAACCTATTATGAGTTTTATCAATCTAACTTGAAAATAGCAGTTATTATATTTATAACACTTAAGAGTTATTTTTTAACTGAGATTATTTTACTTTAATATTCATTTAATTTAGCTTGGAAAGTCTTTAAACAGAATACTTAGATTATACTGTAAAGTTTTAAACTACAACTGTAGCTTTTATAATATAGATCTGCTTTCCAAAAACTTAAATTAATTCTTTAACTTACTAGTCATATTGTATGGTCTGAAGTACTTAAATGAGCTTTACTAGTACTGTCTAATTAGTTTATTAGGTAAATTACCTTAAACTTAGGAATTAATTATTATATTTCAAACTATGAGAAAAAGCCTGAAAATTAAGCTAGTCTAAGCTCTATACTTTTCAATGGTACTTATAGATAAATTATAAACAGAAAGCATACCAATAAATAAGCGACTTTGCATATTAAAAGTTAAAGATAAGTTCTCTATTTGGTAGTTATAGCTATGTAATTACTTTTGTCAAGAGAAGATAATTAAGAAAAGACAAAGTAAGCAGAAATTTTTTAAATCAAATGAAAGCAAAAAGTGACATACAGTCTATCTTCTGTAAAGCTGGTATCAAATTTGGTAGTTAAAGAATAACTTTAATCTTGCAGTAAGAAATTCTTTATGTTTACTCAACAGAAAATTTAATAACCTAAAGTATTTTTATAAGTAGTTATTAAATAGATCATGATTAGCTTTATTCTTTTAGCTTTAAAATAACTTTAGCTATCTCATAGAAATTTAGAAACTTATATTTCAAAATTTCTGTCCAAGTCACTAAAAGATCAAAGATGCAAAAATTTTAAGCTGAAGAAGGAGCTAAGGATACAGAAAAGCTTACAATAGTCAAAAATTGCTATAATCTAAATAAACTAAAACCTTTAATAAAGAATCTACAAAATCCCTCTCTTTCTAATCTCCCATACAAACATTAAATTTAAAGCTCACTAATTTAATTAATAATCAGTCAAATATCATCAAAGCCAATGTTGTTATTAATACTTGTGGATATTAAATAAACTTGAGATATATAGAATATTCTAAGTAACTTTTATAAATTAAAAAGTAAGATAGAAAAATTGGATATTTTAGGAACGAAACAAAGACGATTTTCACTAAGATTAGGTTTATTTAAACTCTGAAATTTATACTTCTCTATATAGGTTTTTAAATATTTAAGCTACATTAATTGATAATTTTATATATTTAGTCTTAATTAGCATAAGACTTAAAGCAACTTCCTAGAAGAAAATTCATCTTCTATCTTAAAATAAATTTTGTTTAAATGAAAAGAACTTTAATGTCAATCTCAGTTTTTTAAAGTTTAGTAATTCTATAATTTTAACTTTAAATATAGAAATCATAGATAATAATACTTTCACTCTACCTTTTAAATACTATTTAAACATAGAGCTTTAGTTATCAAATGGAATTTAATTAAACTCCTACTTACTCTGATATCATACTATTTATAAAGCTAATCCTAGCTAGGATTATTTTAAATTAGGATTATGTTTAAGAATTTAAAGATAAATTGCCTTAATGGTCTTACTAACATTATTAGTTTGATAATCTTTAAAAAAGGTTAGCTCTTAATTATATAGATGTTCTATAAACTATTGTATACATAATAAAGAATCGCTTATTTTAGAAGCTTAATATAGTATTCAGAACTTTTCTTTTGGTCTAACTTGTATTTAGTAGACTGATAATACTGTAATTATTTCTAATTAGCTTAAGTTTCTTACTCTATAATTTCAAAAAATTATAATGTTCTAAGTTAATCAATTTTGGTTCTTGAACTATAAGATATTCCTTTCTTAATTAAACACAAATTATTGATATTCCTCCTAGAATCCTAGTTGATTTAGTCCTAGGATTAAATTTTAAAGCCCTAGTTTATAATTCCTTATAGATTAATATAAAGGCTATTGAAGCTAATATAGAGATATAAATAAATATGTTGCTTATATAATAAATTAAAGCTTTTCTTCTTCCAATATCAAAAATCATTTAAAAATCCACAAATGTTCCGAATTCTCTCTACTTTTCTACTAAATAGTTTGCTCTAGTTATTGACCTTAATAGTTGTACTAGTCTACCTGCTACATCTACTATAGCATTGATTAATAGTAGTTACTAGAATTTCTTCTTTAATACTAATTTTAAATATTCTTATTTTTATACTATCGAATACTTAAAGCTATCTATCTTTGAGTAGGGTAATAACTTTAAGATTAGTATTAATAGCTTTACCAAAGGTTCGTTTAAGGATATGGGTTTATACCTATTTAATTATAGTCTGTTTAGTTTGAATATGTCTTTTGGAGATTATTAAGCTAAATATCTTAAAATGAGCCATAATTCTATAACTATTCTTATTCTTAACTCATTTCAAAGATTTCATTCTATTTTTATCCTTCTTCTGTCTCTGGTATTTACATTCCTTCTATCTCGTTTCATTAGCAATCCCTTTAGTCTATGAATCATTACTAAAAGTCTATTACAAAAGCATTATCACCATTTTCAGGTTAGTTTTCTTAGTCATTTTATGCTAATGCAGATTTGTCTTCAGAACTTGATAAAGATTTATTATCTTTAAGGTTTTGATTTGAAAGCAAATAATTTTATCTTAACTGATAAAGCCAAACTTCGCAATGGTTTTTTAATATAATTTCTTCAGGAAGAAGTTAAGTAAGTTCAATTTCAATATCAACATACTTCTAATCAAACATCTTAGAAAACTTAAGAAAGTCTTTGAATTACTTAATAGCGCTCTATATTGCCTCTATAGCTTGCTAGTGATCATTTTGATTCTTTATTTTGATTTCGATTAAATAAGTTCTTCATTAAGTGAACTTATGCTCTTAAGAAGTACGGTTTCAGGATTAAGGAATCAAGTTTATCAAATCAAACATAGAACTGAATATTTCTAGGATTTGAACTAATTTTGTAAACTTTGCTTCTACGAAATCAGATCATTCATTTAGATTGCTACTATCACTTGCCATTGTGTTTATTTAGATAAACTGATTTGATTGCTCAAAATTGTCTTATTTTTTAAGTAAGTCAGTTCATTATTTTTCCTCTGCTATGATACTATTGACTACATTACAAGCCAAAGTAAATTCTTTCTTAATCTTCTTAAATGAAAATTCAGTAACACTATGAGATGAATTTAGCTAAGGAAAGGCAGGAGTGATGATAGGCATAATGTTAGCCTTATATGATATACTTGTTTCATTCATAGTCCATTATCTCATATCAAATTTGCTATCTTTAATTTCATAAAATCAATTTAGTATTACAGGCTCCTTCCAGTTTCAATCACTATAAGTTCTAAAGAATTCTTAAATAAGCTAACATAAAGATAAATTAGGATAGTCTTATATTATTTTAGCTACTAAGATTGCATAGGAAATTCCTCCTAAATATCCTTTCATTGATTAGTAAATTTCTCTAAGCTTTGCCCATTATTTAACAACGAGAAGTAACTTTTGAAATTCTAAAATCTTGCTCTCGACTAAACTTAGTATTATAAGAGTATTTCTCAAGCCATTTAGACTTAGCACACTTTCTTCATCTTAACAATAGTCTAAAATAGAATCGCTAAGAAAGTAATATTCAGCAGGAACTTAAGAAGTATTCAACTAGCAGAATAAGAGATCTATACTCACATCATCGATTTCACATTTAATAATTGGAATTCTTGCATCTTCTATTATTTTGATTCTCCTTATGCAATCGCTTTTAACTAAGATTACTGAAAAATCTTAGACAAATTCTTTCCTTGAAAACTAAACCGGAGCAACGCACAATAGATCTATATCTGTATCTAAACCTCATCCACCAAAACTATAACTTCCAAAAGCGAACATTTTAGGACTATATATTTAATCAGAAGATCTCTTTTATACAATTTTAGTCCACTTTTCTGCCAATTCTTAAAACAAAGCTATAATGAGTTAGCGATTTTAATATGACTGATAGTTTTAGTCAATTCCTTATATCTACATTAGATTTTCTAAACGATCCTCTAGTTATTTTTGATAGAAGAGGAAATTTTGATTACTCTGATTACCTTCCATATTATAAATAAGAATGGTAAGTTGATTTATTTCTAACTTTTCTCTGTAAAAACTAAAAAATAATTAAAGTCTACTAATTCCATTTCAACTAGATCCAAGGTGAACCAGGAAGTTGAATAAAGGTGCTATTCTATAATTCTAGCACTCGTGTATTTTTCTAATGAGGTACTTAAGTTTGCTGCACTTTTATTTTAACTTTAAAGAATTTTGAATTTCTATTTTAATTTTATTTGCAAATAAAGTATTCTGATGTAGATACTTACATAAGCAACTTTATTGTTTTAAAGATTAACCATAGGGATTATATATTGGATAGTGAAGCTTAAGCTGAAATTTTAGAATTGCATTTTAGAATTTAAATTAAGTAATGAGTGTAAGCAAAAATTAACTCCATACTAGTGATTTTATTTCTTTTTAGTATTTCAATTGAAATATTCCTTTTTCTATTAGTGATAGTAAGGAATTTAACTCCTTGATAAAGAAAAATACTTCTGATAGAAATATATGCATTCGATAAAACAAGTGGTTAGAGAAAATTTGGAAAAGATACGAAATATTTATTCTAAGTTGTACCTCTTAAAATATATCAACAAAGACTACCCATTCAAACTGAGATGATTTTAGAAGATAAATATCTACATAATTCTATAGCTCTTACTATCGATAATATCTATATTCTTATATAATATTCTAAAAGTTATATCTGATATGCTAAAATATCTTTACACTGGTACTAATATCTTCTATTTTAATTCTAAGTAAGATGATATTTTCATGTATAAGAGTTAGCTTATAGGCTTACTAATTTAATCATATTATTAATATGATTATTTTGGTTTTATTATACTTGTAGCTATAATATTCATTTTTACACCCATTCATCTCTAAGCTTTTACAAGCTTTCCCTTTATGATAAAAATGTGTTAATTATTTAAAAAGCAGAATTTCAATAAACTATGATAGCAATAGCTTGACTATGATAAATAACTATTAATATGAGTAATAGTATTCATTATTAGCTAATAACATTGCTAGACTTATTTAATATGGTTAATAGTTTAGGTTTATTAATAGAACATACTGATATACTTTAATTATGCTTGATGTTATTGAAGAAGTTATACATTTTAGGATTAGCTAGGATTTAATTATTGTTAAAGAGGAAAATAAATATGTATAGACTCTTATAACTAAGGATGTTATTGAGATTATAGTATTACTTAAATTAGTTCACTTGCTTTGAGTAGCCTACTAAATCAGAGATTGATGATTTGTATAAGTACTAAACAAGCGCAAGCTTTAGTTCAATATAATTAGGTCTTTATTATTGTAAGTTTAATATATATATCTTTATAGTAAATTTAAGAGAGTAATGGTAAGATAAAACTTTATAGATAAGCTTGTGTATAAGATATTAAAGTTATTATACATAAAGAAATACTTATATTTATTTCAAACTTTTCCATTAGTTGGACTCTTTCTGCTTTTAGGACTATTACTCATTCCGCATAAAAACTCTCTTAGATAATCCTCATAAAATGTTTCCAGATGAAAGGTCTTTTAGTTAACTTCTCTGATGTCATCTACTTCAGATAATATTTTCAAGTAGTCCATTAAATTGTAAAGCTCTTTGTCGTATTTGTCATCATGCCATGAAATTATTGGAATTCCGTTATCGACTTGGTAGGCAAAACTGTATGCTGCATTGTCAACTATTACAATATCTTTCAGATTTCTATTTGTTAATATTCGAAGATCTTTAATGTAAATTCCGTCTGTTACAATACAGCTATCTCTATAAAGTCTGTGATGAATTAATTCTCCTGTAGGATCAATGCAGTTTAGCACAACATCAGCATAACATTAATGTGATGCTGTGAATACTATGACTTCAAAATTCTTGTTAGCTTCCACTAAAACCTCTTTTGCGTATGGACGTATATTTATTCCTGCCTAAATATTAAAATTGTGTGTAAAGCAAGACTTACATTTACAACCTCTCCTGTAGGAAAAGTAACTGGTAATATAATATCTGGATTTTAGCTCAAATCATCACAACAATGTACTAAAGTCTCGTCTAAATCAAACACAATTGTTTTCTTATTAGCATGAGTTTACCTCTTAGGTAAATAAACTCTTTTATTTTTAAGTTGTACAGGATCAGCTTGACTTATGGTCGAAACAAACTTCATCGCTTAAAATGTTTAAAACAAATGCTACTAATAAATTTCTTCACTCCTTTGGGCTTATTATTTAGGTGTTAAATCTGGTCTATTAGCTCTTTAAATTTAATTATCCTTTTAAATATTTACTTTAGTAACATACTAGCTAATAGAATCACTTTACTACTTTTCTTAGTTCTATTACTAGATTTGCTATTGCTATGCCATTAAAATCTACTTTTGTTATTATTACTGTAATAGCTATTATTGCTGCAACAAATACTATTGCTTCTGCTATTAGATTTATTGCTACTTTTACAATTTTTCTTGCTATTGTACTTTTGTTAAATTAGACGCTGAATTGTTCATCTCTTTGCTTCTTGCTGAGTTTTTAGAACTTCCTGCTGATTTTTTTGTCACGGCTGCTTTTGGCGTACTTGAATAGTTTCTATATGAGTTAGAAGATCCGAATTTGGTGCTTTCCAGTAATTGATGCTCTTTACCTTATATATTAATATCTTGATCCTTATGCAAGTTTTTGGAGTTAGTAGAATTTCCTGGTATTTAACCTGTGAATAATTTAGGTTAATTGGCATATGGAGAACCTTTTTAAGTAGGAGTTAGTTTTCCATATGACTTAATCTGAGACTAAGCTATGCGAGTTTTGCTATTCGAAGTATGTAAAACACGT
Organism: Loxodes magnus; assembly: GCA_946699065.1. Taxonomy (NCBI): domain Eukaryota; phylum Ciliophora; class Karyorelictea; order Loxodida; family Loxodidae; genus Loxodes; species Loxodes magnus. The sequence continues at coordinate 159,953 of CAMPDV010000327.1, forward strand.
TATTACTAACCAATAAAATATTCCTCTGTTATTTTCTTGGAATTTTTGGGAGTTTGTGATTTAGAGCTTCCTTATGCTTTATTCGGAATACTGCTAGTACCAAAAATATATGGTGAGGTTGCTTTCTGAACTTACTATGTTGCTGCTGGATTTTTTTTGAGAAAAGGGTTCTATCCGTTTTTCTGAGTTCCATGCAAAAGAAAATGAATTCCTGCTGGTTTCTTTTTCTAAGATTAAGGAGTGTTTCTTCCAGAAGATTTAAGACTATTTGATACTTTTTTCGGTGTTCCAGAGCCTGATTCTTTTGGAGTTCCAGTTTGAGTGGGCGTTCTTCCGCTTAAAACAGGCTTGAACTTTTAAGATTTAATAGAGACCGGGAAATTTCTTCCGCTTGGAGAGTTTTTTCCGAAGCGTTATAAAGCTTACAGTTGCTCATTTTACTGCAATTACTAAGCCATTTGCGCTTGATAATCTTCTTCATCATCAGGAATTTCAATAGCAAGCATTTCTTTTCTATGAAGCGGTGCTCTACCTTCATGGTTTAAGTGAATTTTGTTCATTTCCACTATAATAAAGATGGAAATTAAAGTATATTTAATACTTCCTTACGATTTACGTTTTTCTCGTTAATTTCGTTAAGGAGAAATTTAAACCTTTACTGATATATGAAATTAGTTTCCTTCCTTATTATTAATAAAATGACTTCTGAATATATCATTTTGCAGGTTTATACCAAGATAAGCATAACTGGAACTTTTACTAACTTACTAATTCTAATCTCTCAGTCTATTATTATTATACAAATACCAGCTAGATTTAGAAAGGTTGCTAATGGAATAGAGAGATAAAACTCCTAGTTACTTTTATCATTGACTAGGTTTGTATATATCAAAGCATCTTCTTATAGAAATGATTTAAACTAGCAGCTTAAGGTTAAAGGCTAGTATATTAAGCAGTAGATGTAGATACCATATTATCTATACTTCAAATCTACATTCAAATAGACTTGCTTATTTAGCGTTAAAGTTATCTAATTTAACTTTAACTATCAAAGCGTACAAACTGTATAAGCATACCTGAATGGAACTATCTTACTACTGTCTTGTTTTAGATTTTAAATTAAGATTAATATATAAAGCTGTTTTTAGTTAGTTTAGAAGTATCATTTTAAACAATTAGGAAATTAGATGTTATAGTATAGGGAAGGAGAGTAGTAGCTAAGAATAATACTAAGACTTTCTCATAGTTGAGATACATAGAAGGTTTATACTTAAGTCTATTCTCTAGCAATAAATAAAAGCAATGAGATATAAAAAAGAAGAGTGGTAGACTGATTATTGTGTAGCTATATAGATAAAAATAAATAAAAGGTTAGTACTTTTAAGTATTTTATATAAAGAATAAAGTTTGAATTTAAGACTTTAAATTAGCAGATTTTTGAATATTTACTTTAATCAGTCCATATATGTCGAAGTTAAAAAACCAAAATTCCAATGAAGAAGAAGTAATGGATCTACATAAGGCATGTCGCTTGGGAGATTTGAGGGTAATTAAAAAAGTATATGAAGCTTTTCCAGAGAAAATTAATGAGAGAGATATTAAACTTGGTTGAGCTCCACTTTATAGAACTGTTATTTGTGGTCATTACGAAGCGACGAAATTCCTGCTTGAACATTAAGCAGATCCTAATATGAAGAACAACTTAGGGGAAACTCCATTACATTAAGCTGCTGATAACTCTTAGTATAAGCTAGTGCAACTTTTGATAGAATACAAAGCTAATCCAAATGCGTAGTAGAATGATGGGGATACTCCTTTACATCATGCAGCTTTTAGAGGCGATATTGAAATGATTAAAATACTACTCAATGCTGGCTCAAGTGCTAACATGTGTAATTTCGTATTTGGTCGTACTCCTCTACATTATGCTGTAGACTGTGGTCATTTAGAAGCAGTCAAATTGATGCTTAAATTTGGGGCTAATCCTAGAATTAAAGATAGGTAAGGAAAACGTGCTCTAATATTAGCTCAGACTAAAGATATGGTTTTTTTACTGAAAGAAATAGAGGAATAGCAAGAAGATAGACCAGTTCTATAGAACTACATACTAAAAACTGATCTATAGGATAACCAAGGCTTATAACCACTATCTTAAAGATAAATGGTTCAAAATCAAGAAGAATAGACAGAAACTTAAAATCTATCACTTGCCAGATCAAAATCGGCTTTAAAAAAATTTTAATTAGCAAATTAATATTTGAAGGAAGAAGATTAAGTTGAAGAGTAAGAAGAGGAGGAAGAGGAAGATAGTAATTCTTTAAGGATTATTTAAATTAGTAGCGAGGATTAAGATTCTAAAATTGAGGATTGTATAATAAGTAACTCTTTAACTTAATAAATCAAGATCCGACCAACTAAAAATTAAGATTAAATCGACGAAAAATTTTCAGAAAAGTAGTTAAGTGAAGATTAATAAAAAGCATTTACTTACAATACAATACCAGATAGTCCTTAAAACAGTACTAATAATGAGATAATTTCTAACGATTAAGAATAGTAATAAGCAGAAGAATTGAGCTTTGAAAACAAGAATCTAAAGATAATTGAAGAAAATAAATAATTCACGCAAAGTCAATTGAAAAGCCCTAATCAGAAAGATTAAATAATAGAAACTAAAATTCTGTAACAATAAACTAGTCCATTATAAAAAGAAGAGCCTGAGTCTGAAGATGTCAGCACACCAAAGAATCCTTTTGAACTACAATTAAGTTCAGAAGATAAAGAGTAGATTGGATTTAAATAACGTTTTGATTAAAGCAATTTCTTTGAATAAATGAATGGCGAATAAAGTGAAAAAAAGCTTTTTGATCAGTTCCAAATATACTAATTTCTAAAAACCCTTAAACTGGAGATTTACACTTAAACTTTTATTGAAGCTGGATATGATGAAATAGGCTAATTAATAGAGGCTTCTAAAAAGAATTTACTAAATGATCAAGCTTTAAAAGAATTGGGTATCGAAAAACCTGGATACAGAGCGAGGATTATCATAAGCTTAGAGCAAAAGCAAGGACTTTTTCCAATATAAAGTGCTCGAAGTACAAGAAGATCAGTTAAATCCCAATAAGTATAACCTTAGCATGGATTTGCTTGCTGTGTAAGTAATAATAACATTAAAAATAATAGTAAGTAAATTACTCAGCTAATTACGAACCCTTACCAAATTTACCTGACTGACTAAATTAAATAGGTCTTGGATAATACTATCCATTCTTCTAAAAGTCAGGCTATGATGATTTTGAATTTTTAGTCCTATAAATGAACTCAAGAAATCCGTTGTCAGATTAAATACTTAAAAATGAAGTTAGCATTCCGAAAATTGGCCATCGATAGAAGATAATAATGCTACTTTAGGACGGTATTTTTATTTTATAATGTTTCATATAGAAGCAACTAAAAAGAGACATGCTGAAGAAGACAGAGTTACAATGGAAGAAAATGAAAACCATGAAGCTTGTACAAGTTGTCTTGTTATATAATTATTAAATTTTACGATTATTAATTATATCTTTACTTATCAAATCTCATTTCGCCTCTAACTCTTTCTTTTCTTCTTCTGGTGTGCTCTTTGGTTCTTCTTCCTTCTTTTTTTATATCTTTATATTCAATTCCTGAGTCATAACTTCTTGGAACTTTTGATTGTTGATGGATTTATCAGATTGAAACTTTTCTGGATCAAATATTGGTTTAGTTAGTAATTGAGGACCAGAAGGGAGAATTAAAACCAATCCTTTAAATTGAGCAATAAACTCTCCTTGTTTCTCTATTATCACAGGAAATCCTTATAAAAGGTCATGTTTCAAACATTCAGCGACACCTAATCTTGCTTATTTAATATCTTAGAATGCTCTTAGTGTGAACATCATTGTAGGAAAACGATTTTGAACATCAACAAAGAAATTTCTCGAAGTTTTAAGTTTGAGTGAATATTAAACATCAAGAGATCTCTTAAAAACTGTTGTTCTAAGTTCAGATTCTTTAGGTTTACCTTCACCTGAACTTACATAAACATCTAAACCCCAAATATCATAAGTTTCAAATTCTACTTCCTCAACTTTTTGCTCAACAGTTTCCTTATTTATAATAGTCTTGTTTCCATCTAAAACATGTCTTTTCTATTAATGTGATAAGCAGCCTTCTAAAGGTTGAACTTAGTAGGCGTCTGATACAGTTTAAATCATATCTGTCACATGATAGTTTAAATTTCCTGGCTTTATCAGTCTAGCTGCTGCCTGAAAAGCATTCCAAGCAGCTAGTGTGACATCTGCCTTCTTTCCTGTGATTTTTTCAGTTTATGTTGTTGCGCAAATAGTGGTTCCAGTTGTAGCTGCATAACCATCTATATGACATCCTAAGTTTCTAAAGTAAAAGAAAATTTTACATTTTAACCAAATCACCTTCTTATATAAATGCAGACTCTTCGACTAATGGAGAATAATGAGCTGCAATTTCATTAACTGAAATTGTAGTTGGATGTGCTATTCCTTTTTCTACCTTCTTTTTTCCTTTTTTATTGTAAATTTTTGAAAGTTAATTTTCAATTTCTTAATCGCCTTATGCACAAAGATCTGATATCTTTGCGCCAGGTACGCATCTTTCTACAACAAAGGCAAGAGCAACATTAGCAATATCAGCTGCAGCTCGATATTTGGTAATTACAGGAGGATTTTTACATGTTTCGTCTTGTTTATCTTAAGCCTCTACCATTTTTTAGATTTATTAATATCAAAATAAACTTTAATTTCCACCTGACTCTTCTTACTAACATCTCTTCTCTAACTACCCTTCATGCTCGACTTCCAATAATCAACCTTCTAGTTTACTCTAAGCCTTGATTATTACTCTTGCAATTAGTCAAAAGATTCTTCCTTCTTGGCACTAAATAGGTTAATTAAATAATACAATAATAGCGTAGATTTAAATTAGATCTTTCAAAAAAGTTTATCTCAAATAGAACTTTTAGTTATATAAGGGTAATTCAACTATAAACAAAATATAATAGCTTAGCTTATTTAAATACCAGATACAGTTCTACTTTGATTCCAGCAAATCAAAGGATCATATTGATTCTTATCTAGATATTAAGATTTTTAGCCTTAAGAGTTATAAATCAATAGCTATCTATGGTTTAAAAATACACTTTCATCAATATTGTTTCGAATGTCAAACTGGAAAATGAAATAAATAAAAGAATTAGCGTGCAGAAGATAAAAGGCTTTAGAAATGTACTGCCTATTTTATTAGTTGATAGTTTAACTTATTCACTTCTGTAAAATATCAAAGGATTCAGCTAATATAGTATACGATATAAATTGAGTATTTTCTCTTATACAATAGTTTATAAGGAGATAAAAGAATTCTTATTTAACTCACTTAACAATTTTTGAATTTCAAGAGTTTACAAATATCATGATTTGGTAGACTAATAATATTGAGGTCTTAATCTAATATAATCTTCACATATATTTAGAAAGAGTATCTTTATAGATAATTATACTAAAAACAATCTTATATTTCTACTAAAAGTAATTAGAATAAATATATATAACTCATTCTAGTGCCAGTCTGTTTTAATTCTTAATTAATGTTGTAGTATGATACTAAGCTTGAATTTTCTCTAGTATTTAGCTATTTAATTTAATACGAAAACTTTCATTTGAGAATATTTCATTTTTTAGATATGGAGTAATCTTGACTAATATCTGGATCTTTCAAATTGTATAAAAGCTATAATTTATTAGGAAAGTCTAAATTATTTAGTTAGTTAGTATAAAGGTACTATAGTCCTATTATATAAACAGCAAGGCCAATAAATTAAATTTAAATCCTTCATTAACTTAGGATTAAGTTAAAGTAAATAAGACAAAAAAGATATATAAATAGTGTATTTATGTCCCATATTTAGAAATATGTATACATTAACTAGTCTATTATCTGCTATGAATTACTTATATGTCTGCTTTAACAAAGCATTAGATTACCATAATCAAAAGCCTTCAATTTAAGAAACAATGCTGCTAAATCAATCATTTTTTAAACTGTTAGAATTACACTCTTTCATCTCCTATCTTATTTATAGTTACTAAATCACTATTTTCTCATGCAATCTTTTATTTATATTATTTAGAGTATTAGCTATTATTTTTCCTACTTCATAGCATCTTTCTAATAAACATTTAACTAAATTTGTATAGCTTTTTGAGAGAAGAATTATTGCCTATTTATACTTCTTGAGATAAGTCAGTAATATCCTTGTTAAATTAATAGTTCAGACTTTTAGCTATTTTAAAAGTACTTTAACTCAATTAATTTTGTATTCTTTCTTATTTAAATTTTCCTTGTCCTAGCAACATTCTGAATGACCCTTATGCTCTAAATTCTCTATCAAATTATTTGTTGTCTTTGTGTAAAACCAAGAAATAGATTTATCCTTAAAATTCCTTTAGAATCTTCTGCAGATCTTATAGATATTCTGTTGTAATGGTAAACTTTTCAATCTTATCATCTTCATAATCTCCTTATTATAAAACCATTTAGGACCTTATTTTAATAAACTACACTAATATCCCTAAATTGACAAAAGTGCTTCTTCTATTTTTCCAAACATCTCTCTTTAATTTTACCTTCTGTCTTATTTCTTCAAGCTTAATATAAGCTCTGCTTTAAAACTCTTATAATTTACTATTTTTTATTATTTTTAAGTTTAATTGTATTTATATTTATCCCGCACTAACATTTTTTAAAGCTATTATTCAAATTGAAGTTGTATCCATATTTCAATATCTTTAGATAAGTAAATTATAGACTAGAAAATAGATTAGATTTTAGTAGGAAGTCTCTTGAATCTCATCAAATAACGATGTATCTCATTTAAAGTTCTTTATTTATAATGATTAAGTCTACTTTTAAAAGACTATTAATGTAGTCACTTTGATTTAATTTTACTTCCTGTAATATGTGGTTTCATTTATGACACTGTATCTTATATTACTTTATCTAGAAAAATTGATCTTATATATGCTAATTAATATTCTTTAGTTATAGGAATTTTAAAGAGATCTTTTATATTCTCTGTATGTTTTAATTAATAATTGTCAATTAGATATAGAACATTTCTTAAGGAGATTATTATTTAAAATATTAGCTTTAGAATTAGTTTAAGTGTGAGCTAACAAATTTAACGTACTTGTTATAGCTGCTAATTAGATAAATTTCTTAGACTTGTTGCTCTTTGCTATTATATACCTTTAATGATATACTACTGCTATTATCTAACTAATCTTTGTCATTATTTATACTTCTGCTATACAAATTTTATTTTAGGATATTTTTAGTTATATTCCTCGTTCTTGCTTAAACAAGTTTAAAGATATTTAATTTTATAGCCTTGCTAGACCTTTCATCTTTTCACTTTATTTCAGTTGCTTAGCTATTAACAATAGCAATTCTTTATCCTTCAATACCTTAATAAACCTATATTACAATATTTTCTACATTTTTTTTACTTAAATTTTCAGCTTAATCCCTTATTAGATAAGCTTCTCTAAGACATACTTAATTAAATTCTTCCATATAACCCTTTTATATTTTTTAGCTTATTTGTTCAAAAACTTATATGAAGCCTTAAATTAGTATTAACTAAGGAACTATTTAATGCTTTCTTAGCTTAAAACTTACTTTTAAACATTTTACTCTAGTTATAAATAATTAAGTTTCAAGTATAGTCTTTCCTTTTTGTACTAATTAGCTCTAATATTTATTCAGTCATTTGTATAACGCAAATATTACGTTCCATATGGTTTTACTATAAAAAAAAGCTTTATATTTGTTGAAATGCGTCTAGCATTGGTTACTTGATATATCCTATTTCAAGTTAAAAATAATTTAAAAAGTATTAAGCCAACAGACAGTCACCTTATATGGAGTACTTTTAATGATAATAACGTAGTAGTTGTATTGATAAAATAAGTAAACACTTAGTAAATAGACTCAGATATGGTAACATAAGGGTTGCTTATAAGATGATATATAAAGATATCAGTAGTGCGGCTTTAAGTAGGTCTTATAGAGTTAAGATTATAATCTATAAATAACTAAGCTGATTTACTTAGGCCTTATATATAAAAATGATTTCGAATACTTCAGATATTAGCATCTCCTTATAAGAATAAAAAATGAGTGTTAAGCTTTAATTTTTAACATATAAGATATACTCTAATTTAGTAAGAATTATAAGTCAAATCAAAACAGTTGAAAGGACTAGATTTTTAAAGATAAAGAGTCTTATATCAAAGCCTTAAATTTTTGTTCATTCGCTCAAGTATATAGAAATATGAGAATCTGCTTAGAAAATTAAAGTCTTGAATATATATAAATTCACTTTTAATCTTAGTTTAAATGCTCATTAAAGAAGAAAATTACTTGACTATTTGGCCTTAAAATATGTAAATATTTATATCTTTAAATATCTAAAAGGTCTTGCTGATTTTTTTCTTGTAGAGGCAGATAGAATTTAAATAAAAAGCCTTTTAACATGTTTCAATTTTTTGGCCATTTATGGATAGTTGAAACCTGAAAAATGTAGATGATCATAATATCATAAATTAGCAATTAATAGTAAATTAAAATCCCTTTAAAAGTCTTGCTTTATTTTTTGAATTAATAGTCAATATTTAATCTTTATTAATCATAAGACCGAATTTATATATATTGATGCTTCTTTTAGATTTAATATAAATATAGTTGGATATAGTTGTAATAGGATGATAAAAAATAGTTAAGAATTATGTAAGTTCAATTTAAAATTGTTAAAACTAAGTTGAAATCGTTCAAGCAAAAATATACTTAACGCTTGGCATCACCAAATCAACTTCATCTTCAATTCCCATAGCACTAATTTCAAGCGTTAAATAGTTTCTTCCAGAAACAAATTCTTTCTTGGAAATATTTCTGTAAATTTCGTGCACTTATTCGTTTAATCTTGCCTTACCTTCTTTTGATAGTCCATTGTAAACGCAAATAGATCCTGAACTTATGATATCGATGCTTGCTTTGTGTTGAACCTTGAAATACTCGATAAGTTGTTTAATTGTCATAGGTCCTTAGACAGTTAATTTGTCCCAAGTTGAAAAACCTTCTGGGTAAGCTCTAACTGGACCTAATACAACCGGATCATATTCTTTGCTAACTGTTTTAATTGGAGGTAGAGGCTCAGAGAACAAGAAAACTGGAAGTGCTAAATTAATAAAGGCGTTTCTATGCTATTCTAATTTTTTGCCTTATACTAGTTTAAATATTTCAATAAGTACAGCTCCTGTTATCATTGCAGTTGTAGTAGCAATAGCTGGAATAATTTTTCCAGCAATCATCTTAACTTTTTATCTGTCAACTTCTTTAATAATATAGTTTCTTGCTCTTAAGTTAGATATTGCAGTAATAAAATCGATATGATGATTCGAATCTTCGTCTTTCTCAAATTATTCTGGCTTGGTGTTTCCTTATAAACTCTTAACATTTACTGCTTTCAATTCCTCAAAAAGAGCAGCTACTGCTCCACTATCTTCTTGAACAATAACGTTATCTTATCCCATTTTCATTGTTTTGATTTAAAATTAAGGTACATTTACTCCCTAAACTATTCTTTTAACGCTTTCAACATCTTCGCACTGTTCAATGCCTAAGATATTGGCCAATATGTTTGCTGCACTTTGAATGAATGAAATATGTACTTCATCCTCTAAATTAAACTCAATAATCTGAGGACATCTTTTTGTTCCTGTCCAAAACAGATTTCCTTCTTTGTCTTTATAGTCTTTAGGGAAATTGTGAAGGAGCTGAGCAATTGAGTCATGGAAAAATTCTTAGAACTTAAATCGAGCTTCTTGGACACAAGCTTCAAAAGATGCTTATTGCTTTAGTTTTAGTAGATTTTTCAGTTTCTCTAGCTTATCTTTTTGAACGCTTAAATTCTGCTCTTTCTATATTTCTTTCAAGAATTCAGTTGGATTTGTTGAAAAATCTTGTAATTGCTTAGGTGTATCGCTGAACCATCCTTCGAATAAGTCTCTAGACCATTCAATGCAATGCTCTATCTAGAATGGGAAATTTCTTAGAGTGCACATTGGAATTTATTCCTCTGGAGGATCAACTGAATCATTATAGCTCTAAGTCAAAAATGGAAGTACAACTTACGCATTGGCTTTCGTTCCAAGAGTTCCACTTTCCATCAAGGGTTTTTAATGCCAAACACATTTTTAATCCACGTATTGCCTTGCTTTAACATTATCTACTGCATTTGTCACAAAATGAATTTCATCCCAAAACTAATCAGTAAAAATGTGCTCATGTTCAGGTGAGCATCTGCTTATAAGTCCTTCAGCATTTAAAGCGGCGTTCATTAACTTAACAGCAGCAACTGCTGTTTGTGATTTGGATTTTTTCACATCTTTTTGTCTAAATAGGAATTGTCTGTTGAGATTTGATACTTCAATGGTATCGTCATCTGTTACTGTTACTTTACCTTTTGGCCCGCATCCAACTCCTGACAATGCGAAATTTTTCAAAAATTCACATCCAAGAGCACCAGCTCCTACCATGAATGTTTTAGCATTATAGACTTTTTCCATAACTTCTAAACCAAAAATGGCAGTATAATCATCGTATCTAGTTCCTTATAATTGTCTGTTAGCATTACCTTCGGGCAATAATTCAAAGCTGTCAAAATGCAACCACTATCTCAGGGGCATATATTTGCCCGTTGGTTTTACTAGTTCTTAAGCACAAATTCCTCCGAAAAATGCTGTTAATGGGCAAATCTATGCCTAACAGAATAAAGCAGTTTGAAGAACAACTGCTTCATCTAAAGCTTCAACTGAAAATTACGATTATTTTTTCTGGGCTTCATTTAATTCTTTAGCCAAGTTCAAAACAGTTTGGGCATCTTCTTAATTGTTTAATCCAGGTAATCTTCCGTTTTGAGCTTAGAAGTTCCAAATGCCTTAAAAGGCAAAATGAAGTTGCTCTGAACGACCGAATTTGCCTAAATCAGGTGGCATAAGTGCGCCAGTTTCATCTGTAGGATTTAATAATTTTTCTTCTAAACTCTTAAAGCTAATTTTAGAAGGAACTTTCATTTACTCTACGATTCCTTCTCTAAGATAAGGCGAGTAATTAGTTGTATCTTCTATTGTAAAGTTATAAGGCCCTGTCACTTCAATAGGTCTTGGTTCCTCGCCATTAAGTTCAACCATTCCTTACACTTCTGAGAATCGAACATAGTCTCCTGTTTCAAATCCATGACGCTTGTCTTAATGAACAGTTACAACTCCTTTTTTTTCTTAGGTTACACCTACTACCACTGCTTATTTAACCTCTTCTCCATCTTTATCTTTAACAAAAAACTCATCTCCAAAATCAGCAAAGACAAAACCTGTGACACCCCAGGCACTGGAAGCTAAGAACTTAATACCATTCTTTCTAGCAAATTAGTTAATCCTTAACATTTCAGGCAAAGTACTTTCTGTTAGCAAAACAGCTGCAAATTACTAAATAACCTCATCAGCCAAAGGACCTGTAATAACGTTAACTTTGACGTATGGATTTAATTCTTTTAGCTTTTCTAAGCAAGACTAAGCTCTAGGCTTTCCTACATCACTTTCAGTGAAATAAAAATTGCTTCCTAGATCTCTAAGCTCTACCAAATTATCATCATGAATTGTAACTGATCTTGGACCAGACAAAATCAAATTTTTGGCTGTTTCAACACCAAGGCCTCTCATTCCACTTACCAAAACGTCCATGAGAATAAGTTTAGACATCATCTCCATGCCATAGGCACCAATCTATCGAGAATACAAATTCACATCTAATTTTGACATCTTGAGATGATTTTATATTTAAGGTAGCCTTTTAAAGTATTTATATCAGTAGAAATTATTTCTAGAATATAAGAAAGAAATAGTATTAGTCTCTTAGCTTTATAGATTGTATTAATCCTTATAAAATAATTTTTAATAGCGCTCTTTGTTTATTTATTAGCTAATTTTGTTAACATATTTTATATCAGAATTTTAGTAATTTACTTTAAATGTCTGAACTTTACTGTTTCAAGCCTACTCTATATTTTTTTAGTCCTTTAAATCCTTTTAGTCAAATGCACACTTTATACGAAGACGAAGTTAGTTATAGTTATAATTTTAATTTGAAATAGATATAAGTGGATATAATATAAAGTAATAGAAAAATCCTTATCATCTTTACTAAAGAATCAATAATTATTAGCCTTATTAAATGAATAAGATACTTCATTATCATTCAATTATCTTCATTTATCTAACTTATTCCTATACAATTTAGTACTTTATGGACTTTCAAAATAGACTAGTATCTTACTTTACTCTTTACTTTTTGATTTTTCAATTTAGTTAACTTTACTATACATTTGGCTTTTAATCTCTAAAAGAAGTGAATCTTAACTTTTCTCGCTCTTTTTAATTCTAACTCCTAGTTATCTATTGAAAGGATAAAGAATGGTAGAATTAGATGATAATCTAAATAAAATCAGATGTACTTTATGTTCATAATACCTATTAAGATTATTGACTATTTACCTTTAGAAGTATCTTATACAGACTTATCCATAATTTAGTTATATCAGTTATAATTAACCTAAAATTTTACATTCTAATCTACTTATAAATTAACTTTACAGCATGCAAAACTAAAGGAAATATTTTATATTAAAAGAGAGTATTTAAATCCTTGTAAGGAGCTTTAATTATTTTCTTATCTATTATTTTTATTTTATCCTTAAACTTGTCTCATCAAATAATATAGATAGAAAGCAATAAAGGACTCTAATCTCACTTATACCTTATAATCCTTTACCCTTTCTTTCTATCTCTTTTACTTTTATCTTCATTAACATTTTTAATCTTTTAGTTTCAATCTAACGAAGAAATAAGCATTAGCTTTAATTAATTTGACTTGATGGACTAACTAAAATAGAGCTAGGTAATGATTTCATCATAGAATGCTAAAAGAAATCCAACTAGGAGTTTAAATGCTTAAGTAGTTTAAGTATATCATCATATCATTAAGCTGAAAGCATATGGGTATAGAAGGAGATAACAAGAAGTATTAAAGTTTTAGTTATTAAACTATTAGTAAAGTTATTTGTTTTTTGTGCTTCAGACTCAAGCTTTTGGTTTTCCAGTGAACAAGTCTACTCCTCTGCGTTCTCTATGTTCGAAATACTTTCGGAAGTTTTAGTCTCTTAAATTATTATTAATCCTGACAAATCTATATAGAGGTGGAACTGCTTTAAGAGTTGCTAAACCTTTTTCCATGTTTACTTCACATTCATGGAAAAGCCAGGAATTCTCGTTCTAGTAGCTGAAAACTTCTCTAGGAAAAGCATGAAGCGTATTTCCTTTTCTTTTCTCAGCAACTGCTGTACGATATGCAGCCTATGCCTATTGTCTTCCAGAGGCTAACCAACCAATACCAAAGGTGAAAAGGAAGTAAAGAGGTAAGGCTCTTATCTTTCCTGTCTGGAAGTAAGGCAAGAATCTCCAAAATAGCCAAGCACTTGGACGATCAACAAGTCTTAGTATATTTTTAAAGTATCTCCATCTTTGTGCCTTATCAGGTTGGTTGTATAGCTTTTGGAAGTTGTCAATATCAAAGTTAGAGCTCCTCAATATCATATACATTCTTTCATAGGAGTTAGGCAACGTTTGGACGAAATAAGAATGACCGTAATCTCTAAATTTAAGGAGTTCAGGATTATCTGTCAAGTGAGACATTTATTTTTTTAATATGGTGTCTTCAACAACTCCTGAAGAAGTACTATAATTTAATAAAATAACGGAAGGTTTTTTGTGTTCTCTGTCTGCTAACGTCTACGGTATTGAGTTTGGATCATTTAGAATTAGAGATTTAGATTCAGGCGTAGTTCTGTTTGAAGTTAAGAGAGATCCCTTATCAGTAGAAGTTTAAGAATTTGAAGATGAAGATTAAATCAGAACCATTCATTACCACTTTGGACCTGATTTTTTGAAATTATAAAGCGTGGGGACTACATTAGAATTTGCAGTAGGAGAAAATCCAGTCACTAACTTCAGGTAATATTTTACATAGAATGATAGAAAGACATTACTTTAGAGAAAAATTGTTAAAATCATTTGATTTTAATATAGAATTCTGTATTCCAAACACTGTTAATACATGGGAAGCTTTATACGAGCTTCCTCCTATTCCAGAAGAATAGCAACTCGATATGATTGCTAGTCCTTGGGAAACAGCAAGTGACTCCTTTTATTTTGTTGAAGGAGTCTTGATGATGCATCATAGAGCCTTCTACAATTTTACACCTCTCAGTAATGAAGAAGAATCTTGATTTAACAGAAATTTTAGATTTTATTTTGCTAACCTTAAAATATCTAACTAATATCAATCTTTGCAAGTCAGAAAGTTTAATTTATTCATCACTTTCATGACTTAATCGATAATCAAAGCTAATAAAACAGCTTTTTATCCGCTAAGTTGATTCTTAATAAATCATCTATAGATATAAATTTATTGGTCTTTAGATATAAAACCATATTTAAATTGACAAAATCATGACATATTAACTACTCAGTTACCCCAAAATTCAGCATAATTTATTACTCTTCCTTTATCTTTAAACTTTGACCATTTACATGATAAATAATGAAATAAATCTAAGTTTCTTATAATAGTTAAAATAAAAATTGATTCAATAATTTGAAATAGCTTTAAGCTTAGTTAGTTGTTTTTTAACTTATTTAAATATATATTTTTAAATAAATAAAGACTGAGTAGCATTGGATTGATAAAAAAAGGGTATATCTAATTAAAGCTTATAAGCATCATTCAATTCATAGCTCTCTTTGTATTCCACGATTTCTTCGCAAGTTTAATTAGGTATAAGCTATTGCCTTGAATCTTTAACTTATATTTTACTTTAGGTTTCTTAATATATCACCTGATTTAATTTTATATAAGCAGGCTATTCAAATCTTTGTTCTCCGCTAATGGATGATCTTATTATACTAATATATTAGACCAAGTCTAAAATTCAAATATTGATATATTCTGTAATTAAAATACTATGAATAACAATTCTAGCTTTAGTTGTAACTCCTTTCCATTTCTTAGTTTAGTTCTTAATATTTTATAATGTGTTAAGGTCAAATAATTAAGATGCTAATAATTATCAAATGTAAACATTTCTGAGAGTATTAGAATTATTTACTATCTCATCCTTTAGCTAGCAGGCTGCTGATACTTCTGAAAAAAATATGAATGAAACTTAAGTCAAATAGTTTTAAGATTTTAGTGCTTTTTATCAATTTTTTAATTGTTTTTACAAATTTTGATTTCTTCAAACAAATGAAAAGTTCTTACAAGATCAAACTTACAAACTACAGATTTCTTATTAGTAATATATAAGCTTTATTAATTCTCCTTTCAAGTCTTAATATCTTTTGAATAGCTCTTTAACTAATTATTATTTAACTATAGTATCTATTTTAATGGTTCTATTTATATAATTAACTAACGAATTATTATATTTAATCTTCATAATTTTGTTCATACTATTCTAATTTGTCTAACTAACACATTTATAATCCTATTTAGTCTATTATCAATATCTTGTTAATCTATTATCATTTTTCTAAACTTTCTATTCAATGTTTTAACCTTATTTTAAGAGTCGAATCATCTGCTATTATTGTCTATTTGATATCTAACTCTATCTACTTTAGTTTGCTATAATATCTACTATTCTTATATTTTATCTCTATTTTTAAGGTAACTAATTTCAAATAATAAAGCTTCTTATTATATTTACAGCATCTTGCTACTTCAAAAGAAGAAAGATTTCCAGAAAATATGCTTTTTTATTTAACTTCTATAAATTACCTTAGGTTTAGTCTTAATTATTCAGGTTTATGTCTTTTCTATTTAGTCTCTTTACTTTACCATTCTATTCTTTTATTATTTTTCTAAAAGAATGGCAAATACCTAATTGATTGTAGTTAACCTCTCAATGCATGCTTTATTTTCCTTTACTCTATTATTCCATTATACTCCTTTATTTTTTATATTTTATGCCTTTTGTTTTTCCTGAAGCATAATATTGCTTCTCTATTTATTACTCTTATAATACCTTTTCTCTTTTATTTAGAACGATAAATCTTTCTCTTGGCTTCAGAAGACCCAACAATTTTTAATCTTTAACTATGAAAAATTAAGCTAATTTATAAAGTAAATTTTCCTATTTTAGTTTTAAACTTGATTATTAAAAGAATTTACTTAGAATATAGCAATAAAAGAAGACTATTAAATCCTTAAAGTATTAATACTAAGTAAATTACTCTAGAAGTATAAAAATTACTAGTACTTACTATAAGCTTTAACTTGCTCCTTCTAGCTTTTCTTTTCAATTTAATCAATTTAGTAATCTCTTAGCTTCGAACTTTCTTATTACAAACCATGGAGTTGCTATATTGGATATAGCTAACTGTTAATCTTGATGTATTTACTAGCTTTCTTAAAACAAATAAGTTTAGAGTTCAAAACTAGATAATTCTAGTGATTCTATCATAAGCAGCCTTATATGTAATTAACGCTATAAGCAAGTAATTAGCTTTCTAATAGCCTTAGTATTAATTAAAGCTTAAGTAGTTAATATCCATATCCTTTATTATCTTAATACTACCACTTTAATTTATAAGTTCTAATATTATTATTTATTAGCAGCATTATATAAAGTGAGTAAAGCTTAGATTCATAAGTAATGAAGGTAGAGATAGAGAATAAATAGTAATATAGGTTTATAGCAAGGCTATTAATAAGTAGCTTAGAGCTATTTAATCAGTGCTTTAACATTTATAATATGAGGATTATTTTATGAAGTTATATGAAAGTAAAGCTATGATGCTTCTTACTACTTACTAATAGATTAAAATCCTTTACTTACTAATTCAATAAAAGTTATATCTTAGAACTTATTTAAGGATTATAGAAGATTTAGATAAGCTTGTACTATATATAATAGCAAAAGCTGTATAATCCTTCATTTCAGGCTAGAATGAAGATAAGTAATTTACTATTAACTAAGTTATTCCATTTAGACTATCCATATAGCTAAGAAAGCTTTTCTAAGGAATTATTAATTACAATAAACTTAACGAAAGGAAGAATATAAAAGAGCTATTATACTTTAAAGTAGCTATAGCTACCAGATAAGTAAGGATAATTTAGTTAAAGAGAATATAGATCTTATTAGCATTAGCTTAGTATAGTAATATTCTTAAGAAAGCTACTTGTATATAAATATCTTCTAGTCATTAATATATTATATATTTAGTTAAAAAAGTAACTTCATCATTAGAGATCTTTACAAGCGATAAAGAATATTTTATTGCTTAAGAAAAAGGTAAAAGATTAAGTATTATTAAAATAGAAGGTTGGATTAAAGAAATAATGCTTATTAAATTGATAATTTTATGAGTGTATTAAGTATAAATAAAAGTAAAGTTGCTAGTATAAAACTAATTCTTAAAAAAGCTAATATCAAAGAAAGGAAACTGAAGTTAGTATTAATTAGAGAAAGAAAATAGTGATTAATGCATAAAATATAGAGTAAACAAGAAGAAAAGAGAGCATAGATGTGATAAGTGAAATATTTAAACTTCTAGATAAAATAAAGGAACTTAAGAAAGAGATTTTTAATATATAGATGTAAAATAAAATGGATACATTTCCTTAAGTATTAGATAATTAGAAGAAGGAAAGAAATTATAATTATAGTTAAAAGAAATAAAAACGAAAGAAACTATAAGAAAAATCAGCTATCAAGTAGGAAGCAGCACACAATAAATAATAACTGTAAATTCTTAATTAGCAAGATTAAATAAAGAGTAAGTAATAAAATGAACAAGCGAAATAGCTTAGAGAAACGTGATAAAGCATATTTCTAATAAAGCGTAAAAAAAGAAAATAAGGGTGAATAAGAAAAATCGAAAGAATGTATCAAAACTAAAAAAAAGTAAAAAGTAATTATCATCTAATCTGAAAAAACGCGTATATTCTTTAGTAAATCTTCCAGTTCTTAAAGAATAGAGATATTTCTTAGCTATAATAGGTAAATAAATACCTTTACTAGTTTGATTACAAGTTTAGAAAAATAGATTTATTGCATTACAAAGGGAATGTAGACTACATTAAAAACAAATTATAATGAAGCATTAAATAAATTACCTTTTCAGGTATTAAACTAATGGGTATTCATTTGATGAAGTTTTCTAAGAAACTAAGTAAAGCTATATAAGCGTCTTACTGCAGAAGGCTTATATAGAAGAGTTAAATTAGCAAGAAAAGCTTAATTCATCTAGAAGAAATGTCAGTTCAAGTGAATAAAATCTATACAGGATTACTATAAAACATATAGCTTTGCTATAATCTAAAGAAGCTAAGAATTAATATCAGTTATATAAAAGAAGAAGATTTAAGCTTTTTAAGTAAACTAGTAAAATTAGAATTTCTAGAAGCTAAAATTTATAATTCTGAAGTATAGGGAAACTTCTTGGTTGACTACTGCTAGCATTTAAATTTAAAAACGCTTATATTTTATAGCTAATCAATACACTATAAATTAATTAACAGGTTTTTAGCCTAAAAAGGAAATTTACTAGAGAAGCTTGAGATAGATGACAATAAAAACATATATTAGATGATTGATTATTGCTCAAATTTAATAGAAATAAAGCTAGACAAATGAAAAAGAAATCTAAATGAAGATTTTTTAGGCAAAATTAATAAAAGGAAACTATAAATTTTTTTATTTGAAGAATACACAGAAACTAAGTTTTCAACCAAAGCATGAAGCTAATTTCTATCTCAATGCTTCATCAATCTAGAAAATGTGGCCTTATATGGATGCTAAAATTTAGAAGATGAACATTTCAGTGCTCTACTGAAGAACACTCCTAATCTAAAAAATTTGTGACTAAAAGATCTACCAAAGGTTTCAAATAAAGCTCTTACATAAATAGGAAGCTATGGATATAATTATGAGGTTATTTACTTTAGTTGAATGAGACAAATGAATCATGAAACCTTGAAGCATATTTATAAAAACTGCAAGAGATTAAAAATGATTGAAATATATGAAATGCATTTTATAAATATGAACAACGGTATTTTTGAGGAAGTAAGACACAATTGCTAGCAATTGAAAGAACTTTATATAGACTGATGTGGGAGAATAGAGGATAATACGTTAGATGAAATAATGTAAATTGAGAGTTTATAAAACTTATAAATAAGCTGCTGTGATTTAAAAAATGACCAAGTAATTAAAATTTTAACTAAAGGCAGATAACTAAAAGTGTTACAAATACATCAAAATTAAAATATCACAGATGAAGCCTTTCCACTAGTAGATTAATAAGGAATAGAATATCCTATTTATAAACAATTAAAGATTCTATCTATATACTAAACAAGTGTTACTTCAAAGAAAGCTGCTTAACTTGCTCAAAAGTATAGAAAAATGGAAATTATCGGATAAAATATTTGAAGGGATAAATCTATTAATTTCAGTTTCGATGAACCTTTGGATATAAGTTCTAAAAATATAAAAGAGATAGAAAAATCACAGCTTAGTTGAAATGTATAAAAGTTATATTAGTAAGAATGGAAAATTATATATAACAAATATTTAATAATTATAATACTAAATAAATGAAGCAGCAACAAAACTTAATACTAATCATTTTTAATATCTTACTAAATATAATCCTATCAATGTAATAACCTTTTTCAGTCATAATTTTTATATTCTAGATAATTCATGTATTTTCATAACTAATAATTTAACTATCTGTGTATGTTTTACTCTTCACTAAATGTACTATAATCTCTATTTAATATTCTTACTTTATTTTAGTCTATTTGGTTGTAACCAATTAATTTCATATAATGCGAAAGAAGAGACATCTGGTTAAAAATATAAATGAGTTAGTCTTTATAACTTCTGATTGCTTGATTATGTCATGATTAGTGAATGCCACTTAAAGCATCTCATAGCTAGAATAGATAATAATGAAAGACTTAGTAATAGAAGTAAAAAGTAAGATAGTTATAATAGGTATAAGAAAGCTTTAATTGAAGAGACTTTGTTAGGAGGTCTTAATTAAAGAGTCTTTGCTAAGATTTTTAAGTTTTAGTCTGATTAAATATAGCAAATAAATCTTTAATATTCAAAGTTAGATAAAATAGAAGAACTATAATATACTTATAGTATCTGAAATATTCAATCTAAATTATGCATACTATATACCTATAATTAAGCTTATCCTTTCTTTATTTATGAAACTGTATTTATTCGAATATTTTTATTAAGCAGCGAGACTTGATTGAAATTGAAGCATTTTAGAAATTAATTGGACTAAATTTGATAGGAATCAAATAGTCTTCATCTCTAGTATTTAAGCATTATTTATAATTGCAGCAATATCCTGAAGAAAGAAATATTTATATTCATATTAGCTCAATAAGTGTTCAGAGAAAGAAGATTAAGTATTATAAATAAATCTACTTATAATAACAATCTTAGAATAAGATCTTTAAATTAAGTTTTACACCCAAATTTACTAAGAAAACGAAATTAAATTTTGGAAACTATCATATAAACTTAATTCAGCAATAGGAAAGTGATTAAGCTAGAAAAGATGAAGGACATAAAAGGACTAAAAAAAGTATATAAGATTGAATATTTATGTTCCAAAGCAAAATATGCTTTTAGTATTATTTATTAAAAATGAAAACTGCATAAGTTGAAGTTAGTTAAGAAGATATACTTACAAATATGAAATGTTTGATATAATGAATCTATATCATTAAAATTCTAATTACTTTATCTAATGACTAAATAAGATTCTATGATGTCTTTAAAATAGCAAAATTAATATCTAAAGATAAACTTAGTTATTAGCACTTATAGCTTTGAATAATAGTTAATTGATAGAATAAAAATCTTAATTTATAAAAAGAAAATATATATTATAGTGCTTCTTTATTATTTTACTAAGACAGAAAAAATAGTAATTAAGAGAAAGTTTAAAGTGCTAGCTAGAGAAATGCTATCTTAGCTAATATTACATTCTATTAGTCTTAGTCTTTTAAGTTTAGAATTTCAGCTTGTTTATATAAATAAACAGCTACATTTCCTTATGAATAAATACTTTTAAGATATATGTAGTAGTACAATAATTACTAAGTTAATCCAAATGTAAGGATAAATGAAGCAAACTTAACTCATTTAAGAAAGCTTAAATATTCTTTTATCTAACATAATTCTAAGACAATTTAAACCTCATTGTTCTAACTATCAATGCTTAAGGCAAAATTAAACCTTAACCCTATTATTACTAATTCAAAGACTACCCTTAACATTCGAGTAAACTATTATAAGGAGATTATTAAAAACTACCCAATATAGATATATTTCAAATAGAATTATAGCTACAAATATTTAGAAATATATTGCTTTAAGCATTTTATGAGGGCTAAATTTAAATAGTAATTTAATATATTAAATCTTTTATTTATATATAAGAAGCAAATCTTTTAAAAAATTTACTGTCCTCAACACCTCTATCAAGTTCTACTCATATCCTATAGATACACAATCACTGCCTTTCTAATTAATTCCAGACCATTTTGTGTCAGATTCGGAAGAAATTTTACAACAAAACCATTCGAAACTATGAGTTATTATGGTTGACAGTTCCTTATGAGATAGCTAATACTTTAATACGTCAGAGTATTAACTACTATTTATTCGATTCCATAACCTTCTTCTAATAAATATTTTACTAATTCTGAACCTTTTGTTAAGAGATAAATTATTGTCTCATCTATGGTTTCTTGAGAAAAAATAGTCTTTTGCTAATTTAGACTGCCATTTAAATCATTTATTCTTTTGAAAAACGCTTTATCTTTCTTCTTAACTATAGACTTTATTATCTCCTTTAGCTTTTTGTATTCTTCCTTGCTTAAATTCTTTCTGTTCAAGCAGCAACATTCATGGCCTATTTCCTCTAAATCACCTTTCAAGTTGTTTATTGTCTGTTCGTAAAACTAAGAAACTGATAACTCTTTAAAATTCCTCATAGAATCTTCCACAGATTTTTTAAATGTTTTGTTGTAAAGATAAACTTTTCCAATTTTATCTTTTTTATGCATATTCTTATCATAAAACCATTAAGGACCCTATTTTAATAAACTACGCTAATATCCATAAATTGTTGAACGTACCTCTCCCATTTCTTCGCAAATTTCATCCTTTATCATTACTAGAATTTTATCTTCTGTTTTATTTTCTTCAAGTTTAGTATCAACTCTATCTTAAAATTCTTAGATAATTTACTGTGCTTCTTCAACTTTTCTCTATTGCTTTTTTTATTTATTTTATTGATTGCTAGCATTTGGCACATTCTATTCATTTTAGGAAACTGCTTAGTCAATTGTTTTTTATCCATCAAATTCATTTTACGAAACTGTCCAATCAAAAGGTGTACTATTGCATCCGTCTAAAAACGAATCACTGGAAGGGACGATTGGACTTGACTAAAGTTGATATGTTTGATCTTCTATATTCTAAAACTGTATTTCACTTGTAGTCATATTCTTGTTATTATGAAGGATGAAGATGGCTTTAAATACAATTCTACTGGAATTGCCAAGTGTTTAATTTTTAAACAACGCATCGTTGAATAGATTGTACTTTACATCGTATATAAGTTTAAAAATAACAGAATGGGTCAAATTTATGAGTTAGGATTGTACAAGGATAATATTACTAAATAGAGCTAATTAGTTCTTAATAAAGTTTAAATAGCATGAAGTCTTTATTTAACTTTAATTATTATGTTTTTTACTTTGTATATGTTACTTTTATGATTAATACTGCTTATAATGATGAAGCTAACTTTAATGGATAAAACCAGTCAACTTTTAAACGCTTTATTGAAAGAACTTTTATCATCAATTAATTTGTTTACCTTTTCAAGCATTACTAAGAAATGCTGTATAGTACAACTTCGAACTTTACTTTGCTAGAATCTATAAATCTTTTAAATTTTTCAAGAATATTTGGTATGATTAGATATTTCTAACATTTAATAAATCAGTATTTTAAAAGTATAATTTTTTATTAAATGGAAAGAGATAAGTATCTCTAAGATTCTTTTAGAGGCTTTTATTTAAACAATGGTAAGACATACATTTTCTATTCAGTTGTTAAAGTGTAAGTCTTTTACCTGATATTTTAAGGTTTTAGCAAAAGTAAGTCTACCAAGCTTATAAAGACAAAAGTGTTTCTGATAAGCAAATACTGTAAGCTTAATTCTATAGATGATATATCTATTTTCTTAACTAACTATTTATGTCTATTTTACTCTTTTTGGTTGTAACAAATTATAATTATCTGATGCATGATTAAAATAATTCCTTTACATAATACTTGCCTTCTATAAATAATACGAAGCTTTAAATACCAAGAAATCTAAACAAATTTCTTATGCTAAACGTATTTTAAAATGAAAGCATCATTTAGTGCATAATAATACTCAATATTTTATACATTGCTGATAGTTAATTTTTATCTTTTTATATATTTTTGCAATCTTATTCGAGATAAAGTATTAACTGAGAAGATTTATAAATTACTTTAGTCTCAAATAAGTATTATAAAAGTTTTACTTCTTTAAACATTTAATCACACTCTTCTCACCTCCGTTTCTTTTGTAACAGTGTCCTTATAAGCCTAATTAACTCTTAGTAAATATTTTTAATTTTTATTTGCAATACCATTATAACACTTGAATTTTATGTTGATTCAATTAATTTTAAAAGTTTAAAGATATTTATTTATAGTTTTAAGTTTTTTGGTTATCCATAAATCATTGGCTATTTGGTTCTTTTTATTTGCTTTATTCTAAATATTTTTGATACGCTGCTTGAAGCATTGCTGCAGCTTCTTTAAAGGTCGGCCTCTAATTTTCTTATTAAGCCCAACACATTTCTACTACTTGCTTTACTTCAGGATAACAATTTACTTTCCATTCTGGTCTTTCTCCTTTAAGAACCTTTTTTAAAGCTTTCTAAGTCTGTTTGTCGTTTCATATCTAACTGAAGTTTATAATTTCATATAATGCCATTCCAAAAGAGTATACATCTGACTTACAAGTATAAATTAATTTGTCTTTTATAGCTTCTGGTGCATAATGCCTTAGATCACCTCTGATTGACATATCTTTATCTGTCAAAAAATGACTGCAACCAAAGTCTGATAATTTAAAAGTTATTTATGTGTTTTGACTATTCTCTTCATCTAAGAACAGTAAAATGTTATTTACTTACAAATCTCTATGAATTACTTAATTTTCGGCCATACAATCCATTCCATCTGCCAAAGCTGCGAATGCTTCAATCCATTAGAAAGGAAATATTTCTATCTATTTATTAACTAGAAAGTAATAGTAATTCTAATATAGTCACTGCCAGAGATTTGGCTGATTAGTTAACTCCATTACTATGTAAGCTGATCTCTAGTGAAAACCAGCACCATAAATTTTAATTATGTTCTTATGTTGGATTTTGGTTAAAGATCTTAGTTCTCTTTTAAAAGTAAAAAATCTTCTGTTTTTTTAGACATTAAATTCGTAAGTTTTGACTGCAACCACTTTCTACTCTTCATTCTAACCTTCTCTCTTTCAGATCATTTTGTATACTTTAGCTTGAAGTCCCTTTCCTATTAAGTTATTTTCAATATTTCCTTGATCAAAATACTATAGTTCTGAGAAGTTAATATAGTTAAACTCAAAATCAATACTAGGCCACATGTTTTCAAGGTACTTTATATCTTCCTATAACTACTTTTAGTTGAATAACTAGACTTCTTCAGGAGTTGCAAAGCATTCTGAAAAATCGGTTTTGCTATCAGCTATATAGTTTATAACAGTTTCATCTAAATATTAAGAAACATCTTGCTTGTTAAATATCATCTTTCTTATTATTGTAGAACTCATTTCAATTTCAATAGATTTATCTTCTATGTGCATGAAATTTTCCATGCTTTGCTAATCTGTTTCTTGCTAGAGAATACGTTGAACTTCCTATTAAAACTCCTAGTTTTACTGAGGTCTGTTTTATACAAAAATATGCAGTTATTTATTTGAATGTTTAAAAATTGAACTTATGCTATCTACTCCAGACACACTTATTATCTAAATCACGTCTCTATTGTATTTAGTATACTAACTAACTTTCAATCCGTAGTGTAGATTCATTAGTCTTTAAATTTTATCCTTTCCTTATGACACTCCATAATTACCTTATGCTATATACTGGGGATCTACAGAAATTCATTCATTCTTTTCTACAGCTAATTCACACATTTTCAACCTGCTTTTGTTTGGATATTGCTCCTATATCATGAAGCTTTTCATCTTCTTACGAAGACTCCTTAAATTTGTTGGTGCTAAATATCCACCTAAAATATTATATTTGTTCGCAAAATTTTCTTCTATATATTACTTCGCAATCTCTAGAGTACGAATATGATTCTTATGTACTGGATAGAAAGTTCCATATAGATATAGCACAATATTCAATTTATAAGGACAAAGTTTCTTAAGTTTGTCTATTGGAGTCTTAAAGTTAGGGTTAGTTTCCAACTTTTTAAGCTTTTCCTATTTCTTTCTCTCAATTTTTTTTTACTTCTTGAGCTAGCTTTTTGATATTTTTTAAGTGTTTTTACTTTCTTCTTCTTCTTCATCTTCAAATAAATAATCTTAAATATTAAGCTGCTCTAAATTCTCCTATTTTTCAGCTTATTGATTCTCCTCCATTTAGCTTAATTAATATATTCCTTTAAATATTAAGTTTGTGATCAAATTTCTATAGAAATGGCTTATTTTTTATTCATACTGGTATAAATTAAAAATGCCAGTTTTCAAATGCAAGTGACCCAAAATAAAGGAGATATCAGATTTTTTAAAGACTATTCTTTTCTAATAAAAACTAGAAAGAACGGATATTCAATCTAATTTTTATCAAGAAAGGTAAAAAACTTTGCTTAGTTAAAGAAATTAAAAATGCTTTGATTTTTAAAAAGATTAAGCATCTCAAATCTAAGTAAATCAAAAGTATGAAATACAATACCAAAGTTTTATTTTTTTTATTTATAAATAAGTAATATAGTCATTTAACACTTACTTC
Organism: Loxodes magnus; assembly: GCA_946699065.1. NCBI lineage: Eukaryota > Ciliophora > Karyorelictea > Loxodida > Loxodidae > Loxodes > Loxodes magnus. The sequence continues at coordinate 186,332 of CAMPDV010000327.1, forward strand.
TACTGTTGTGGTGGTTGTTTATCTCAATTTTTTTAATCTAAGTAAAAAACTTAAGTTCCAAAAAGATTTCCCTAAAGAGTATTGAATACAATGCTATTACTGAAGATATTAAGCATAGTAAAATTAACTAATATTAATTTCCTTTTAATTAAAATTATTTAAGTATCTAAATAGCTTAAAGTAAGCTGTATTAGTTATAGTTTAATCTTCGGATTTAGTTAGTCATTTGTAGCTTTCTTCTAAAAATGTGTCTTTATATCTTAATCCTTTAAAATGAGGGCATTATTTGAAAGATTAGGCTTTTTTAGATATAGATTTTAATTATATTTATAAGATATTAAACGTAAAATGAGGTTAGAGGAAATTGCCTAAAGTTAAAATTTAAATATACTAGCTTTTATTAAATTTAGATATACAATTTATAAATAATTTACATAGTTAAAGTATCAAGTAATAATAGACTATCATTTAAGCAATACTTGCTAATAATATCTATAGTAGTTTGGGAGATTTACTAATTATATAAGATACAATTTATAAAAATAGTCTGAAAATATTAATAAAAACATAATAGATAGATATATAGGCTTGAGATTAAGGTTAAGAAAAGAACATTATTAATTTCTTTGGAATTTTAATTTTGTGTTATGCTTTTGCTTTTTTAGTATCTTAAGACTTAATTTTTTGTATGGATGATAAATAATTAAATTGAAATTTCTCTTTTCAAAAAGTTATCTAAGGAAATCTAATGAGTTAGATAATTTGGTTTAGTATTTTATATAATCAATAAATTTTAAATGCCAGCAATAAGTTATTATATCATTTACATTAAGAGATCCGAATGGGAAAAGTTAATCTTTATGAATAAAGTTTTAATTATTTAACATAGTTTCTATTAATCTCAAGGTAATTTTAAGTTTCAGTAGTTTTGAAATTCTTAGTCATAGCATTTTTAACAATGCCATTTCCAAAATCATTTATTTCTTTTATCATCTCTTCTACTCATGCAATATCTTATAAAACATTAGCTAACTTGCTTGCAGGATATAGTTTATCTATTATACCATCGTAGTTCTTCTGTATAGACTTTAAAAAATTACACTCATTTTAGAGCAAAATATCTCTGCATTCACGTCATTCTAAATTAGGATTTTGTCAATGCTATTACGGTTGATTCAAACAAGGGTTTTAAAAATAAGATGCTGAATTAAACTTACAAAAACAATTAAATTTTCGCTCTAAAATAATTTTCTGAATCATCTTTGATTGACAACCTATAGGACAAAATTTAAAATAAAGGATTTGGTGATAATATTAAAGATTATTAGAATTATATCTCTATTCCTATATGATTACAAGCTTACATTTTAAAGAACCCTTCATAACTAGAATATATTCTATTTTTCTCAAATTATGATAGATAGTTACAAGGAAGAATTTTATTGCTCTTTATGAAAATCTCATTCAAGTAATATAGTAGCTGTCTAGGAGAATATTTAACGTTATTATTTAATCGTTGAAAGAATAGTTTCATTGTAACCTTTAGGTTCTTTGTTTATTAATCAAGATACTTAGTAGTAATATCTTTCTTATTTTCTTTTATGATAACTCCAAAATCAAAACTTTTGTCAGCTAGTATTTTATTAAGAATCTCACTGGTTAATGAGATTAATCATTTGTTTGAAATCATTTAGTGGTGTCTTATAGCATCAATCAAGTCTTCTCCATTAGCACTACAAAGCTTCACAGTTTCCTCAAAAGTTTCATTTAATACCATTTCTCTTTACATCTTCTTATGAAAAAAATGACTTAATCCGAAATCTTTCAAATATTCTAATTAGGTATATTCACTTTAGTTTTTTCTATAGTTATTTGACACTCCGCTTTAGCCTACTTCTTAACTTTTATCAATTGTATATTCATTTAACTTCTGCAAAGCTTGCTCATACTTTAAATCCTTCTCTTCAGTAAAATTATTTTCCGGAATTTCTTCTACTAAATTGGGTGAATTAATTTCTTCCGTTAAGTTAACTTCTTATTTAGGTAGTAATTTAAATTTTTTCCTCAAAAGAGATTATTTTTAAAACTCGTGGTTAGATTTCTACTAATCTTCTGCAATATGCATTTCATCTTTTCAAGATCTAGGTTTTTGAATATTCTAGCAGTCATTTCCTTCTTAAACAATTATATTAACAATGTTTGCATTATTGAACTTTTACTATTCAAGAATTACAGACTTGTTATTTTGTTTCTAAGGTTAAAAAATCAAATTTTCCTTTTCTATCTAAGTAGATTACTAAAATCTTTTCTTTTTAATAGTTTTATATCTTTTGACCAAATTAAGTTTTTAATGATCTTTTTTGATTGAGTCTATTTGTGAAATATTATTTTTATTATCCTTTTCTTAATTATGAAAAGAATCTTCTTTCAGGGTCTTATTATGGTAAAACTTTTGAGAGATCGTAACATTTTTTTTCTTCCTTGTAGAGTAATTACTTGATTTAGCTGGACTATTTTGGGCTAAGTTTATTATTTTTTTGATAAATTCTGGACTTTTTGCTCTTAATTTTTATTTCTATAAGCACATTTATTATGAAGTATTCAGTCTCTTCATTTAGCTTCTTTCTATCAACTTCTACCAAAGCTTATCCTTAAATTCCTTTTTATCACTTTTTTAAGACGCTCATTTTAGGTTTTAAGGAGTTTTTGAAAATGTTTGTTGAGTAAATAATCTTTGAGGAGAGTTTAAAGTTCAAGGTACGTTAGACTCTGTTTATGTTACCTCATCAGTCCCACTATACTCTTTTTGTTAATTAATTTAAACTAGTTACTTTATATCAGCTGCATGCTTATAATTTTAAGAATTTGCTTTAAAACTCTTCTTTTCAAAGCATTTTTCGGTTAAAGCTTTGCTATTCTCAGATTAATTTTTAGCCTTAGCTTAAGTCTTATTTAAAGATAGTTACAACTTATATTTATCTTAGAATACAATTTGATTAGTTTTGGGTCTATTTCAAGATACTTGACTATTATTAGAATCAATTCTTTCAACTTTGAGTATTGCTGAACCTAGTAAATCTTTAACTTTCTCCTTATTAAACTCAACGCTAAAGTTTTGTTAATGCTTACTTTAATTTTTGTATCTTTAATGACTTGAAAAAACTCTTCTATGTTGATCTCTTTTTATAGGAGAAGTAGGAGTTAAATAGATGTAAAAGGCTTTCTAGTCTTCGTTATTTGCCTCTTTGCTATGATGATCAATATCAATATTGAAAGTTATTTCTTTAAACTACTTACTTTACATAATCAAGTCTTTCTTATTAAATAATTAAACTAATAAATAAGTAACTACTCTTATCTAATACTTTATACTTTTTATTTGCTACATTTAGTGAAAAACTTTAAGCTTCTATATTATCAATTACCTTTGCTATTTTTATTTATAGCTTTTAATATAGAAAATGAGAGATGGATTCTTATTTTGGTATGATTGATTTAGATTTAGGTTATTATAGTTATATGAATATTGTGTTACTATTAAATTATTGATTTTGTATTATTTATCTGCTTATTAACCTCTCCTGTCCTTGTGTTTATTCTGTGAGCATATCCTATATGACTTGTAGCATCTCCATTTTCAAACTGTATTGCATATCTATTCTAGTCCTTGAAGTTTTTGCTTAAGGCTCTTTCCACGACAATTGGTCTTGTTATCACTTACTTTTTTAAATTGTTTTTTTACCCAAATTGCGCATAACTTCCTAGCTACTTTCAGTGCTAAACATTATTGAGTGATGGATCAAAGTTGAAGCCATATCATCTAGTTCCTCTTAAATTTCAAATGACATAGTAAGTTCAGTTCTGGAACTTTTAAGGATCATTTACTAGTAGTCCTAAAGAAACCACTTCAAACTTAACTTGATTATAAGGCCACAAGTATAAATTGTTGAGATTTCTTACTTAAATTATGTTAAAATTTTGCTTCATAACACCAACAGCTGGTTTAAGTAGTGGATCCTTGATAAAAAGGTAATCATCTTGAGTCACATAAATGAACTATGTCTTAGTATTTCTATATCCTACATCTATGCTTCGTATCTATCCTAATTTAGGATTATTTAGTATTACTTTCGTATGTTTTCAGAAATGTTATGGAATACAACAATCTAGTATTTACTTTTCAGTTATATTTTAAGAGTCATCCACAATAATTAACTAGTATAAAGGATAAGTATTTACCTAAAAAAAGGAAGTTAAAGTTAACTTTAGGAAGAAAGGTCTGTTGCAAGTAGTTAGAAGAAGAGTAACTTCACTATTCTTGCTGAATTTTGTAATGAGAGGCTTTTAATAACTAAAATTGTGGAATTTTAATACATCTTTTCAGGTTCATCACTGAGATTATCTCTCATCAAACTAATTTTTAAACCTATCAAGTATCTTATGCATTTCCTTTCTTGGTATTTTCTCTCTATATTAATTAAATTATGCAAGACTGTCATTACGTACATCTTATATTTATTGCTGACTTGCTCTATTAAGTGATATTCCTTGATTATTTTCATTTCTTAGTGATTTCAAACTGCTGCTCTTTAAGTCATGCAACATCAAGGTATTGCTTCGCATTTAATTTTGCTATACGATAGCATATATCATTAGAACAGCCTAGGAAACTATGTAAGTGAACAATATTTAATTTATTATTTTAAATCAAGCCATTTATTCTTTATTTATGTGCCTTTAATTCTAACTTTTCACTTTTTAAAGCAAGAAGGTTTTAGCATATTATATTAATAATAGCACGAGTAGCTTCTTATTTTTATGGATAATAGTCAAAGCTAACTTTCCACTAATCTCTAATTAGTTTTCAATAAAAGTAACTATAAAGATATTGAGCATATCCTTAATAAGCTACAAACTCTTTTTTATATCCCTCTTCTTAATGCTTTACTTCAACAATATTTAAATTTGTAGAATCTATTCATTTCTTTACCTTAAAAAGCATTAAGAAAGTGGCAATAATATGAATAGCGAGACTTAAATGAGAGAATGAATAACATAAGGATTTATTAAAGTTAATTTCTATTACTATAACTGTTATTTTACTACTATTAAAGGCTAAATAGAGCTAATAATTATATAAATAGCTTTTATATTCAAATATCAGTTAGACAATAGCAAGGATAAAGTTAGGTCTTATTCCTATATGTAATTACTACTATCAAAACCTAAAACTGCTGTATAGTAGAAGGAAATCTTGTGCTCATTCTACTTTCTAAAACATGGAAAGGAACTAAAGATTTGACTATTTTAGAAGAATTAAAGCAGTTAATAGTGTAGAGATAGTTTAAATAAAATAAACTTTAAATAAGTAATAATAAAGCAAAACCTAGCTAATTTAAATAGCTTATATTGCTTTTAATTCTAAACACTTAAATTAAGTCTCATAACTAAAAGTTTAGAATCCAATTTAAATCAAAATTATTTTAAAACAAGCATCGAATTATTGCTAGTAATAATTAATACCAAAGCTTAAGATCAAAATCACAACATTTACTTTTAAACTTCTAAAACTTAATACTTTTAGAAATCATTAGCAGTTAATTAATTAAAATTAATCTATCTCATCTAGTTCATTTAAAATAGATAGAATTATAGCACTAATAAGTTTTGGGCTTTTACTTCCTTAGTTTATAATAACAGAATGAAAGTAAATATCTAAGTTAAATCAAAAGGATATTTATTGCTTAAAATTAATATGGAATAAGATAAATAAACAAAGTTAATCAAGCTTTTCACACATTCAAAGGTTGCTTTAGATTTGAATCAAAAAGTACTGTTCTAGCAATACCACTTCTTTTTTTTGAGCATGTTATAATAGTACATATTAATAGAAGAGCAGCAGTCAATCCTATTAATATTCCTAGCATTAAAACCTCGCCTTCTTCTAAATCCGTTTTCAGATGCTAAAATGCTTTTGCATCTGTTGAATTTCCCAAACAAGGTAAATCAGTAGTGTTAGGCTAAAGTTATACCATGAGATGTCCAAATTTAACTGCTATCCACTATTTACAACCATCATCAATACCCAAATAATTTTGTTTACAAATATTTTACCATAAATCTTGATAAATGTCGTCATAAACACTAGTTGTGCATCGAGATATTCCTTACTAACTAGGAACGCACTCACATTTTTGACTTTAACATTCTGAGTTATTTGTACAAACCGAAAATTGATTCTTTCCTTAAGGTTTATGTCAAATAGAAGTAACAAATTAATCTAAGTTGCAATATCTTTTCTATCTTTTTCCAAATCCTTTTGTATAACACCAACGACTGCATTAAAGCAAAGAATAGAGGTTTAAGTTACAATGCTTTGATCTCAGATATTTTTCTAAGTAATCTTCCTCATTTAGCCTATTGCTTTCTACTTACTTTACTTGCATACTCTTAATTTAAGCCAAGTTCTCAACATAATCAATAACAGAACAATTAGCATGAAAGTTTTGAGCAACTAAAACAATTTTATCTGTTTCATTGTATTAAAAGCATAAGTTATCAGGAACTTATTTGTCGCATTTCCACTTCAAGCATTCGGAAGATTCAGCTAAGTTCAAAAGAGTTAGAGCTAAGGATAAAGCCAAAAGAAGCATATTATAAAATAGATTTGAAGGTAGCGTTTTAAAGAGAATTTTCTCTTTGAAAAGTTTGAATTTTCTCTTTCATTAGCTTTAAATATTTAAATTAAAATTAAAAATCCACTTAAATAGAAGATTAGTTCAAACTAACTAATCTACCTTAATTTCTAACGCTTTATCTTATATTTATATTCCTTTCTACCAACTGGAAATTAACTTTAATGGATAATAAATATCTTTATGCTATTTATTAGATTCATAGTTCCTTTTTATATTTTATTAGTAGAATAGAGTAGAAAAATTAACTGAAATAGATAAATTTAGGAATAAGCTAAAGAGCCTAGCGAGTTAATAGTTAGCTAAAAGTGATGCAATAAATAAATAAGATTAATACTATAATAATCTAGATTTTCATCTACAATTGGAATACTTAACTAACTAAATGATACTAGAAAGTGCAGATTTTTAATATGATAGTATAATTTAAGCAGATTTCTATATATGCTTTTTTTCTTGATACTAGTACCAGTCTATTAGAATAGATAGAAGGAAATGAATAAATAAACAAATATATAAGACTGTTATAGTTTGATTATGAGCTAGCTTTTGTGAATTAAAGGTTAAGTTAAAGGAAGGCATATTTATAAGCAGACTAAAATTCATTTGTTCACCTTTTTAGAGGTTTAATTTCTCTATCCTTTCAATATTACCAAAAGCAAACATACTAAATTACTCTTAAAAGGGCTTTCAAAGTAATGAACCTTCATAAGGTTATCATTAATAAGTTTTTACTTATAGTTTATTATATAATGAACTTCTTAGTTTACCAGTCATTAGATACTAGAAGCAAAAGGCTAGATAATAGTAAAATAAGCTGAAATAACATGTGCTATATTTACCTAGCAAAACTAGAAAAATGAGTATAACTCTGTATTCTGATCTAAGTCTTTATTTAATTTAAAGAAATCATTTAAAAGCTCTCAATACTTTTAAAATTTAAAGTTAAGCATTAGATAACTTAGTTATTGAATGAACAAGCATCAAGGAAGTTTAGATAGCAAATAGTAAACTCTTATACCAATGAAAGCTTATTGATTTACTATTGAACTTTCCAAATCTTAGCTATTCGTTCCTATAATGAGTTAAATAGTTAAAGTAAATAAGAAAATCCAAGAGCATTTTTAAATAATTAAGACTTTAAAAATAGATGTAAGCTATTAACTTAATGCAGCTTATGTCATAATGCATTAATTACTATTAAGTAAAGCTGAATATAAACAGCTATTAAATAGAAAATAAGAGGAAAATAAAGGAACATAACATCATAAATAGATTGATTAGAATTGATATTTCTTTACTCATTATTTAGCTATAAATATATCAGAGCAAATTATTAAGTCCTATATTTAAAAAAGTTCCTAACTATTAATCAAGAGATGCTTCTAAAAAGAAGTATCTTATAACTCTACTAATAGGGATGAAATTATTAAGAATTATAAAATTAAGTATAAGATTAGATAGCTAGACACTTAATTAAAGTTTAGAACTATAAATGTATGTATTGCTATAAAGATGTGCTATTTTATTTAAATTTGATATAGCATGCTTTTTAACCAAGGGCATTTTGAAAAGAATAAATAAGCGTTTCATTACTGAAGCCTTATGAAAGCTCTATCTTAGTCTATAATATGAAAGATTATAATATAAAGCTTCTGATTTTAAATATAAGGTTCCTACTCCTTGTTCTTATTTTTGCTAATGAATATTTATCTTCCTGCTATAATGGTTATCATTCTATATTCCATGTTATTTAGTAGTTACTTTGCTAACTATTAGAGCTGCTATCTTTTTTAATAGATATCTAACTAAGCAGATCATATACAAATATTCCCTCTATTTAAGAGTCTAGTTTAGTGTTATTTCTTACTATTAGCTTAGTCTGGAAAGTGCATATCAAAACTTAAAGTTTTTGCCTTTCTGCTCTATTTCATAATGAGACTAACTAAAAAAAGAGGTAGCAAATAGATAACATAAAGGGATCTAATGGATAATTAGATAACTTAATGATTCTTAGGCTTAGTTTTAGTACTAGTATCATTAGTAAAAATTAAAAGACATTAAAGGAAATGCTAATTTTAGTACTTAAGTAGAGATTATAGATATTATCATTAATACTATTAATCTTTACATAAGAGTTTACCTAAAACTCCTATTTAAGAGTGAAGGCTTCGTTACAATCATCACTATTAATGATAAGAGGCTAAATAATTAGGTGCTGCTATTAATCAGTGAAGTTAGAAGCATTATCATAAAGATTAAAGTGTCTACATTAATCAAAGAGTAGCAAAGTATTGATATCAATAAAGCCTATAAAGCAGTGGATATATGCTTAAAGTATAAGAAAAGTAGAAATTATACTAATAAGATTAAACTAACGTGTAATAAGTTAATTACTACATATCTACATTTTATTTATTATATCTTTGACTTCCAATTATAAGATGGAAAGCTATTCTCGAGATGCACTTAATTGGTAATAAGAAAACTAGAATCTTACAACTCCAGGCTCAAATAACAAGAAACATCAAAAAAAGCAGGATGCAAGAAGTTAATCAACCTACTTATTGTATGCGCAGAAAAATAGTCCATCCAATAAAGTTCTATTATAGAGAGATCAAGAACTTAACAAACAAGCTGAAGAGTAAACTAACTACTAAAGTTCGTCTGCTGAAAACTAGATGCTTCCAAACAAACGCAAATCAGAGGTAGGAGACTAAAACGGAGAAATAGTAGAGACTCAATTTAACTTTAAAAGAGCAAAGAGTAACCATCATACATTCTGATAAAGCACTAGCATTCTATAAAACGTCTCTTTATTTTTGAAATAAAGAGATATAGCTTAACTGTAGTAGGTAAATAAGTATCTCTCAGTATTTAATTACAAGTTTAATACCTTGAAGATAAAAGAATATAGAGCTAACCAATAATACATAAAAAGCAAGTTAAAGTGGAGTTTGAAGCATTTATTTCAATCAAGTGTTAAGATACTAATAATGGACTTGTTCAAATTTTCATCCAAAATAAGAAAGAAAATATAAGAAATAACCTGAAGAAACATTATGATGAGGTATTAAAAGGATAAAAATAGTCTGAACAACATAGAGGAAATACAAATTATGTCGAAAGATATCCTCCCTGACTTACTTTAAACTATCTAGTATTGTCAAAATCTAAAAAAGCTACTACTAAAAGTTATGTCTATAAAATAAGAAAATTTGAGTTTCTTAGAGAAGCTACAAAAATTAGAGTATCTAGATTTAGATTGTTGGTGCTAAAATCAAGTATCAGGTAGCTTTTTAATAGACTATTGCTAGCAATTAAATCTAAGAACTTTTAAAGCCTTTAACGATAAAATAAATTATGATCAAATAGAGAGATACCTAGAGTTGAAGGGAGGCTCAATAGAGGAAATTTGTATAAATTCAAATAAGGAAGTAGAAAAGTTCATTTATTACTGTCCTAATCTTAAGAGAATAAATCTAGAAGATTCATATGAAATCAAGCAAGATTTCTTAGAGCAAGTAAAATGAAAAGATGTAACAATCTTAAGAATTCGCGAAGCTAAGTTTGTAGCTTAATCATGGATTAAGTTCTTCTCTTAGTAATAAACCAAGCTTTAGGTTTTATAAATATTCGATTGCAAGTGCTTTAACGACAAGTGTCTGCTAGCTGTAATCTCAAATTCTCCTAACTTGAAGTCTCTTGAAGTATCTAAGCAGCCTAATATTAGTAACTAAGTTATTGAATAGATAGCGAATTATGGTATAAACTATGAAGCATTCAACCTCTCTTACATGAAGTAAGTAACGGAATAAACTTTAAGGAACATTTTTTAAAGCTGTAGGAAACTCAAAATCCTCAAACTTTAAAAAATTTGTACGCTAAGAAGCGAAACATTCATGTCAATGAGACAAAACTGCGAGCTATTAGAAGAGATTCAGGTAATATAATGTGGTAGCCTAGAATTGGGTTCTATTTGTGAGATAGTTTAATTAAAATATCTTAAGTACTTGAATCTTAACTTATGCTGCCTAAAGAACGATTTAGTTATGCAAATAGTAAGTAACTGCAATCAAGTTAGATAACTAGATCTAAGCTTCAATGATAACATAACTTAAGAAGCATTTCCATTAGTAAACATTTAAACAGGAGATGAATATCCAATCTACAGAAGCTTGAGATTTCTAAACGTTTATAGCACTGAAGTAAAGGCGTAGTGAGCTATGCAGTTAAATTAAAGGTTTAGGAAAATACAAATAAAGTGTAATGGATATTTAAGAAATGAAACTATTAGTTTTAATTTAGACGACATTGAGATCAATTAAACTTAGAATACTCATCCTTTATTGTAATAACCAAATATTTAATTTGATTAAACCTATTTTTATAGTGCACTTAATTAAGCTTTAAGTTAATAACTAGCTTTATCATATACTCTGATAATGTAAATAAACCTCCTTTATAAGTAAAGAAGGCTTAAGATTTTAGATTTAAATTGATCTTAGTTTAAAATCAAAAAGTGTAGGTAAACTAATTATCACTCTTAAGGATTTAAATTGCTCAATTTTATATTTAAAAGGCTAATTATTATTCCTCATAATGATGCTTCTAAAGAGTAGGTTTTACCTTTCAAATAATTAAAAAGGGGAAGTTATGAAAATAACTTGCATAACTGATAATTCCTAATCTAAGCTTCAGATGACTATCGATAAAGAACTTAGCCCCATTATATACAGCTTTCATATCATATCTTCCCAGAAATTATCCCTCACTCCTTTTAAGCTTATCAGATATACTATACAATTAAATAAACTCATTAGCTTTAAATATAAATATACCTTGTCAAAAGCTTCTAGACACTAATGAATAATGAAGCTAATTAAACTAAAGAGTAAATAAAAGCTTCAATTACTACATAAGTAAGTAAATAAAGAGGGTATAAGGCATATTTAATGGATATAGGCGTAAAGGTTAGTTTGTAGGTCTTTAATTAATAAATATATGGAGAGTTAAGAATATTAATATAAATGGAAAACGAAATAATTAATGTTAAGTAGGCAATTGCTTTAGTCTCTAATGAAAATACTTTCAACAAAATGCTGCTCAATTTTCACTAAACTGTTATAAAGGAGAAAATTTAGCAATTGAATTAGTATATCAAAGAAAAGGATTGGTTTAATATTAGATTTGTGGGGCATTAGTATAAAGGTACCTGCTCGTATATTGCAGCAAATAGACTTGCAGATGCTTGCTATAAACTCTAGCTTCTATCTGATTAGTAGAAGAATGAAATAAATCCAGGTCTTGTTTATAAGTATTATGTAAAAGTAGTTTAGGAAACCCAATCAGTAGAGGAGTTTATCTGCAAAAGGCTTAAAATTCCAAGAGATGAATCATTGTAGGCTGAATATGAATTTTACAAGACTTTTGAATATCAAGTACAAAAAAGCTTAAATGAAAATGATCTTATAAATAAACTAGCTAAGAAAGACGAAGATGAAAAGAAGAATAAGAAGATTATAGAGCAACAGTAGTAGTAATAATAGCAAGTTGTTATATAGCAAGAGCAGCAAAAAAAGAAGTAGGACTAAGATGAATAGACATTTACAGAGTAAGATGACTCTTTAAATTCTCTTGATTAGAGTTAGCAGGGAATAAAAATTAACTTTTATAGACCTCAGCCTCCTCCTATTAATACTAGACCTAATAAAGATTCCTAATAAAAAAGTTCTATTATTGAGTAAAAGAAGCAAGAAACTCAAATTTAGCCAATTTTAGTTAGCTCACCTTCTTATTAGGCTAAATCTCAAAAAAAGAGTTAGAAGCCAAGTGTTAATTTTTAAAGTGATATACCTTAGGATAATGTAGTAAGCCCAAGTGACTATCTAACTATGGCAAAAAAAGTAGCTGAGGATATGACATTTAAAGAAACTGTTTTGAGTGCTGGATTAACAGAGAGAAGTGTGAATTCTTCACAAGTTAATCAAACGTATTAGCTTTAAGGTGTAATCACTTTATACGATATGGAAGATTATGATACATACTATCAGAAAAAAACATGTCACATTTTTTGATTATTTTCTGCTTACTTAAACTAAACTTCTAGCATCGAAAATTAAGAAATGATATAGCAATGCTTATACTCAACATATGTAATGCCACTCTATTATCAATTATATTATATCTCTATATTAGCAAAAAGGGACTATCGTATTTAATTTGACAGTAATAACCATCAAGATCTTTATAGATACATAATAAATTTTTATACTATCTTTACTATGAAATATTAAAATATGCTAATATAGTTCAACCTTATTAGTAAAGATAATTAATATGATCAGCTATAAAAGTATTTTACTTTCAAAATTCAATTTTTGTAATAGCAAAGACTTTTACTTGTCCTTAGCTTTAAAAGTCTATTTCATCTATTTATGCTTAAAGATTTCTTTGATTTATCTAAATCTTATCGATACTTAACTAATAAATAATATAGCTTAGGCAAAAAGCCTTGAGTAATTAGGCTGTTTTAAATATAATTGAATAACCTAAGATATATAATTAGTGCTTATCTTTTAACTTATTTGAATCCTCAAATGTAGAAAGGCATTCTTATTATTTTGGGATTTAATTATATTTTAATTTAGCAAAGCTTATTTGAGGCTTTATTCAAGACATAGACTATTAAGGAAAAGCAATAGATAATAGCTAGGAAGCTTAGAAGTCGCAAGTTGGAATATTAGGTAATTTGTTAATAAAGTGCTGAAACTATAATTCAAAGACATAAAATTAAAAGTAATTTTTCAGTCAAGATTAGGAATCATTTCCCAGTTATAACCAGGTATTTTTCTATAAATTTGTATCAGTATCACTAAATGATAAATTCCTGGTGTAAAAACTAGAAATCCCAGCAATAAAAACGGCCAGCTTTCTTAGATCCCTTTCTTGCCCCATTCAGCAAGGCCAGTTACTGTGAAAATCACACCTGCTATTGTAAGAAATATGATCTGAATTATTAATACAGTGATAAAATAAAATTACTATTGCGAATGTTTTGTAACTAAGAGGACATACTTCGCGCAGAGGAGGGGGATCAATATCAAGTTTACTTCGTCAAATTAGATTTGCTTTTTCTTTGTTTGTTTTTTCCATTAACTTATTATTTATAAAAACAATTAAAGAATTAATTATCAACTTACCTACCACTTTTAAAACTCATTTCCCTCATTTACTATTAATTCTACTAAATCTGCTCATATTGTACTTAGTATTAAAATTATATGCTTAGCTTTTATATTTTCAATCCTTTCTTATTCTTCAAGTTTGAAATTACCAATAGGTTATTACCTACTAGAATATAATCAACCCTTATTAGTTAAATGGGTGAATAAACACCATATAAAAGACATCTTAAGCATAAATTTTTGCTGCATGCAGTCATCGCTTTATTGAACTGTAAGTCAAAACTAAGTAGTCAGAATAATTAAAGATATAGAGGTTGATTAAAAATGAGATGGTGATAATAATATAAGCCTAGACTGCTATTTAAATGTACGTCATTTAATATTAAAGAATAGCTTTTTTCTAACTTCACAGTTTTTTATTTTCAAATCAATTTCAAACTCAAAACTTATAAAAATGAAAACTTACGCATTGTATTTACTAGGAGTGCTGATACTGACATGCTTTTAGAAATCTACTACTTGCTCTTTTTACGAAATTCAGTCTCAACAGATCGAATAAAAGTAATTCTATTAGAGTTAGGATTTGAATACTGAGTAGCTTCAACCTTTAAAAATCCAAATAGATTATACATTCAACATAAATGAAATACCAAGTGACTCTATATCTAAGATAAAAGCAGCATGGGATTAAGTAAATAACTATATAAGACAAGTAGTATGAATAAAATACCCTTTACGTAATTGGAATATAAGCTAATCAAATATCACTCAATGTGGGAATATTGGAATTGATCTATAAAACTACAAAAATACTTTGTAGAGTGATCTTATTCTTATAATAGGAGCGCAAGAATCCAATAAAAAAGACGATCTAATGTAAACTCATTTATGTCTTTAAGATTCGACTACGAAAAGACCTGTTTTGGCAACTGTAGCTTATAACATGACTATGCTAAATAGTTTTAGCTAAAATTAAGTTTTTCTTGCCTCACTTCATCAGCTGATTCATGTACTCGGTTTTTGGCAACCTTTATTTTAGTATTTCAAAGATTAAAATGGAAATTTACATTAATAAACAACAAAGTCAGCAAAGATAAGAGGGAAATAAGTTACTTAAGTAGTAACACCGTCAGTGGTTTATACAGTTAAGCAACATTTTAACTGTTAAAATTGTTTTATAGAGCTTGAAGATTTAAATAATGACTCATCTCATTGGGAGCAAAGATTAGTTGGCAATGAACTAATGACCTAGTCATGGATTGATGATGATGTAGTACTAAGTGGTATAACACTAGCTTTGCTGAATGATGCTGGTTGGTATAAAATTTAATGGAAATATATGTAATTTCTAGAATTTGGACATTTTGAGGGAGAAATCTTCTTTACTGATTTATGTGCTTTGAAAGACAATTTTCCAGATCCGAAATTCTAAGAATTCTGTGGAAAAGCTGACCCTGTTTGCTCATCTGATTATAAGGCTAAAGCTAATTGCAACGAAAAAACTTATTAAAGCGTTGCTGAATATGAATAATATTGAACTAATTCTAAAAAAGGAGGCGAGTTCGCAGCAGCAGACTATTGTCCGATAGGATAAAAAATTTCTAACAGTTATTGCTTCATTCCTAAAGCAGCTAACAATTAAATAAATAACCTTTATCAAACTTACGAATCTACTGGAAAGAACTCTCGATGTTATACTGGATATTTAAATGTCAGTGCAACTGCTTTCTGCTATGAAACCTTTTGTCGCAATGACACGCTTTTTATTAAATATGATGAGGTAAATTAAGATTAATGTCCTCCTGGCGCCTAAATAACAAATAGTGTTAACCCAAATATTACGATTATCTGTCCATCCAATTAAGAAACTTATTGCACTTCTCTATAAGAAGCAGCTTCTTATTGTCCTGATAGTTGTAGCGTCTGTTATGGAAAAGTATGTGTTCAATGTGATAATAAAAAGGATGCCTAAAGCATGTGTTGTGATAACTATTATGAGAAGGAAAATAAATGCTATACAGAAGGATGTCCAAGCTATGCTAGATACCACGAAGGAAATTTCTGTGTATAAAATTGTTCAAACCTGATTCAAGAAGACAATTCAACATGTCATTAAACTAAATGTCCTTCTGACTATTTTCTTGAAGGAAATAAATGTGTAAAATAATGCAATTCAACGAATGTCGAACTTCAAAACAAAACTTGTGCAAGTTCTTGTCCAAGTGAAACTCCTTTAACTAATGGCCTAAAATGTGTAACTACATGTCCAGCTAATTTGTTCGTTTCTTAAGATAATGTATGCATAAATAGATGTCCTCAAGTATACGTAAAAATCAATTAAAATAATTACTGCAAAGACAGTTGCGTATAACCTTCAATTTACCTGATGAACTAAGAGTGCGTACAAACGTGTCCTACTTTATATTTTGAGAATAATTGCGTCAATACATGCCCTAGCTAAGCTCCATTCATCAATAATAACTAATGCATTGCGAAATGTCCAACAAAGTTTGTGTTTAATAATGGCATCAGCAAAACATGTGTCGATGAATGTCCTGAAGGATAACCTAATTAAGAGTATAATGCTAATGACCAAATAACTTACTGTGTCTTAAAATGTCAAAATAACTTATTATAGTAAAGCAAGACATGCGTTAACACATGCCCAAGTGGAACATGGAGTTATCAATAAATATGCACAGATAATTGTCCAGTCGATTATTTCAAAAACAATTAGACTAACATATGTTGGAGATGCAGTTTCAAGCAAGATTAAATTTGCGCTAATTCAAGTTAATTATGCTGGGATAAAAATGGCAATTAAATTTATCCTTATACTGAAAGCTGCTTAAGCTCAATTTACAATTTTTGCTGTACTAACTCAAACGAAGGATGCATGGATTTTAGAAAAGACACATAATATAGATTTACATCAGACGATTGTTTGGAAAGATTGCCTCCTTAAGTTGAATCAGTATATTTAACCTAAGATTTCAACTAAATAATTACTGAATTTACGCGAAAAATAAAGCTTGTAGGATATTCAGACTGCTAATTACTAGTTAACCCTGAAAAATTTGGTAAAAACGTTATTTGTAGCTTAAATTCTGATTCTGATTAATTTTCTATAAAACTAGGAGAAGAATGTACTTTTGCCTAAGATATGATTTTACAATTTAAGCCAAATATTATATAATCAGTTCATTTATATGGTCTACCTTTATAAAATCTCACTTATAAGATAGAGATGAATAACTAAGCTAATATTAAGATCTCTAAGTTGGATGCGCCTGCTACATCGCATTATACTCAAGATATTAAAATTACAGCATCTGTGGCTAATAGATTTCATTGCACTGTTAAGTACTGGTGGGATATTTAATTAGATCCTCAAAATAATGACTTCAAGTAAGTTTTCTAGAGTTGGAATAGTTCTAACACATCACCAGTTAAATACAGCTAAGAGAAAACTAATTACAATATATCTAGCTATTATTTAAAAAATGCCAACTTTACGTATATTTATGTTTGGGCTGAGTCATGTTACAAAACACTCAGTGCGAAGTAATATTTTGTAACAGCCATATATGGTTTGCAAGATCCATAGATTTTCTTTTAAGGTGGGAATAATTAAACCTCTTTTGCAAAAGAAAGCTTCGATATCATACTCGTTATTTAAGACAATGTAGTATAGCTTTCTCATTCTATAAAATGGAGTTTAAATTCCACAAGTGAAACTAGTAGAACTAGGAGCTAAATTGAAACCTCAATATTTGGAGATCCAGTTTCAAGCTCTTACAACAAAAGTGTAGTTGCTCTAGCCCCTAACACTCTTATTTCAGACAACTGATATTATATAAAAGCAACAGTTGATGATAAATTTAACGTGTTTCTAAATTTAAGTACCACAAGCTACCCCATTTACGTCTAAATATAAGGAGATAAGTATAGGGAGTTAAGTCAATAAGATAGTATAACATTAGAAGCTTAAGTTATAGATGCTGATTAATAGAAAAAATCCTAGAAGTGAAATTGCTCTATATTCAAGGTAGAGGGAAAAAATCATACAGACGAATAGCTTTCCTACTGTCCTACTTCTACAGACTTAACTCTTAAACTCACAGGTTAAAGTCTTATTGCTGGAATAACTTACTAATTTAATTTTGTGGTAATTTCGAAATCAAATAAAGAAACAAAAGATACAGTCTAAGTTAAAGTTGTAGAGGCATACTCTTAGAAGGTGAGTGTTTAAACAACTGGGTAATCTAATTTGATTAACTAAGAAGGAGTTTTAGCTTTATATGGAGTTACAAATTTGGATGAAGACGAAGAAATTGTAAGTATCAAGTGAACTTAAACCCCTGATAGTATCCAAAAAACAGCTTTAACAAGCTTAGACACATTATATATATAGATAAACGCAGAGCTACTTAATTAAGGTTAAAACTACACTTTTAAACTAGAAGTAACTAACTAAAATAAAACCAAATACTCTGGGCAAAAATGGATATATATCAATAAATCTCCAAATCCAGGCAGTTTTGTTATAAATCCAAACGAAGGAACAGAATGAAATACCTAGTTTACTCTTTTTTGTAAAGATGCTTCAGATACTGAAAATTAAATCCCTCTTAGTTACTAGTTCTTCTATAAAAAGGATGGAAAAGAGTTTATGCTTAACTAAAAATCTATAGATAATGAAGGCTAATTCAAACTTCCTTAAGGAAAGTAACAATAAAATCAGCTGACAGTAGGAGTTTATGTTTATGATGTTTTAAATGGATCTAGTTCACTGACTTAAAGTATAAAAGTAAATAAGCAAAGTTAGCAAAACATAACATCTGCATTGTCAGAATTGTAATAAAGCTCATTTAATTCTTAGCTAGAGAAATAGAACTATATTAATTCATTGCTATCAGATTATTAAGAACAAGAAAAGAAATTGGATGATGAGACTGTTTAAACTGTTTTGGAAAGCATGTCATAAGTATCAAGCTAAGAAGAGTTTGAAATTTCATCTAACTCACTTAAGTTGATGTCTCAATATATAACTAAAAATACCTTGTAAGACTTCATTGATAGCATAAACTAAATATTAGGCTACAATTAGGAATTTAATGTAAATTAACAATAAATCAACGAATTCTTTGACAATTTCAACTCTACTTTTGCCATATAGCTTGAGGATGATTAGACTTAGCAAGATTAAGAGTAGGAATAAGAATCTAATGATCAAGACTAATAAGCAAATGAAACTTAAAGATAACTACATCAATTTTTGTCAAAGACAAGAAATTTGTAGAATGATTAGGATCAAACGTAGACAATTTGGAATGCATTAAAGTAATCATCTTTATCTTATTCTAGCAATAACTAAACTCCTAATCAAAATCCTTTATCCAATACTAGTGCTTTCTTTTAAATAGAGGTTGCAATGTATGATAAAGAGTCTCTCCCAAAGGTGTATAATCTGTCAAATTCTTAGTCAATTACTCTATTAAATACTGAATATGAAGGCTGCTTGACTGTAATTCAGGGCATCTTTTACGTAAACCCTGTTCAGTCTTCTGATACAAGTAAAGGCAATTTTGTCAGCATTGAAATATACTAAAATTGTGAAATTACTAACTAGGGAGTGAAAGAAATTAACCCCGCTAATAAGCTTACCTTAGAAGCAGAATATAAGATCTTATATGACTAAACAGCATCTTCCGAACCATTATGCGAAATGTGAGACGAAAGTATCTAAATATGGGATTCTTCTTTATGTTAGCTCGAAAACTAATAATCCACATTTGCTATTTGCAAATGCTCGTAACTTGGTATTGTAAGGATTGAAGTTGTAAAAAATTAAGATGGTAAAGGAGGAGGTGGAGGTGGAGGAGGTAACAGCAGTGATAAAGCAGCTGCAATAGCAGCTCCTATAATAATAATTTCTTTCATTATAATTGTATTTGTTGGAGTGTCTTACTGGAGAAAATGTAAAAATAAGAAAAAAAAAGATAAAGAATAGAGTAAAAAAGCATAATAGAAATCAAAGAAGTACATTGAAAGAAATTATGGAGCTGAGATTAATCAAAATTAAAGTTAGCAGAACTACTAGAAGAATGCATCGGAGATTAGGAGCATGGAAGTTGATCATGAATAAACTAATCATTTATAAAAACCTCGATAAAAATTCTCAGAAGGAGAAACTCCATCAGTGGTTGAAGATTCATCCAGTAACACTCCATCCATAAAAAGCTAGCCGTAAAAAATAACTAACGAAAAAAGCTAGGCCCAGAATGTATATGACTAACACTAGGAATAAGAATTTGACTCGATATATGCTTAAGCATAAAATTAAAGCGACACAAACTTGCTCTAAAAGATTTCTCAACAAGAGCTATAAGAAAAAAGCACAGCATAAGAATAAAACTTGTTTGTCAAGGCTAACTTCCATAAGAACTAACCCAAAAAATAGAGTAACGAATAAAGCGACTTATAGAATAATCAATAGAAAAAGTGATCACAAATGACAAAAGATATAGAAAATCTGATGTAAGAAGATGATATTATTTATGAAGTGGAAAACATAAAGATAGAAGAGGAAAATTCTGAAGAAAAAAAATAGTAAGCAGGTTTTAGTGCTAAGGGAGAATTCTATTTGCCTTTTAGTGAGAAGAATGATAATTCTATAATAGGAGAGTAAGATACAAAGTAATTCGATTTTAGTAAAGATAATCAATTAAATGCGGGTAAAATAGAAAACAGCTAATTCCAAAATATTGGAAAAGAAGAAAAATACTAGTTCGAAACTAAGTTCTAGTAGAATACTCAAGAAGAGCAAAGCAACAAAAATAATTATAAAGAGATAGGCAAGCAAAAAGATAAATTTTAAGATAAGCAGTAAATTAAACAAGATGCAAATATTGGTCTTAAGCAAGAATTTTAATATGAAGATTTATAATTTAGCAATTTTAATCTTAGCCAAGTAAATAAAGAAATAATATAAGATAAAAAAGAAGAAAGCTAGGATGAAGAAGATTCATTTGATAATTTCTCAAATTTATTCTAAGTTTCACAGGCTAAAAATATGAAGATATGGGAAGAAGAAACAAAGCAAGAAAACAAATAGAAAGATAATTTAAACCATTTTAAGCAATAGCAGAATGAAAATGTGTTTCAACCTTAAATAGTAGGATAATAGGAATAGAAGTTGGGTAATATATTAAATCCAACTCTAGAAAAATACCAGCAAGTAGAATAAAAAAATCCACTAGCTCAAAAAATAAATGCGTAACAAAATTAGAATGAACTACTATTTGATATGGAAACAAGTAGCTAAGAAGATTAGGTTCCTTCCAAGTAATAGAATAAGAAAAATACTGACTTAGATATTTTCAAAGATAAGACAGTATAAAAATAATTGCAAGTCAATTAATAAGAGCAAAAGTAAGAAGCTGAGAAAGAATTAAAATTAGATTTCATTTAATAAGAAACGCCATTGAAGGAAATTAATGCAAGACAACCAGGATAAATTATTAAAGAGGAAAAATAGGAAAGTTAAAAAGAATTAACTTCCAATGTTTTTAAAGAAAGTAAGCAAGATACTAAAAAAAATTAACAAAGTGAAGAAGATTAGGCCTTAAATTTTGATTTTTTAAATAAAGCTAAATAAGAAAACTAACTCAAGGAAATAAGCCAAATTTAAAAAGGATAATAATAATTAGATTTTACTTCTAATTTATTCGAAGTAAAATAAAAGGATACAAAAGGAATAAATTTAAATATAGCACCGTAAGAGAAAAAGATAGAGATTAAACAAGATAATACTTTTGATTTGTTCTCAGATTCTTAGTTTGAAAGATAAGAAGAAAGAAAAGCATAGAAAGTTTAGTCGTAATAATAGAAATAGCAAGTCCAACAATAAAATGTGATTTAAGAAGATTTCTTTGAATTCGACTTTAACATAAAGGATTAAAAGACTTCAAAACAGCTTGAACTTAAAAATCAAGCAAATATGCAAGCCTTTGAATAACCTTTTGATTTCTAAATATAAGATATGGCTCTAAAAGACAAGCAGGAAAAAGGTAAAAACTTAGTAGAGCAAGGTCAGCCAGCATAAAGTAAAAACAAGAACTAGATTTATTAGGATGCGGAGTTTGCATTTTAGGATTGAGATATTTCGGTTTGATAAACTTTAAATTTATTCATAAATCAAATTTGTTGTTAATCATAATCAACCTTCTTTAATTTCCCTTCATTATATTATAATCATTTATTATGCCTCTAAAATACTAATTCAGACTAAGTATAAAAAGCATTGACAATTATCAGCTTTAGTAAGCCGATACAGCAGATGAAACTTAAATTCTACTTTAATATAATTAAGATTTAAATATCTAGTCTTTTTTTCTAGTTAGAATCTAAATTAAGAGCAATCAGAAAAAAGCAATCTCAAGTTGAAATATTTACTCTAGCATTACTTAACTAATTTTGCTTTATTTAGTAAAAAGCATCTAAAAACTTTAGAATTTACATACAAAAGCAAAGCTAAGTTATGATGCTTCTTACTGTTGATTATTCATTCAATTATCTCTTTAATACAGAAAATGATACCATGACAAACAGTTTTTAAAAGATTAGTTTGCTAATAATTATCTAAGCTATGTACTTTTATTACTTCCTATCCAAATTCAACTATGCTAATTAAAGATTAAACTAGGGAATATGCCAATGTAATTAGAACCTATGAAATTAAAACTAAATTCTGCTTTTCTAGTTCTATACATTAGATGCTTCACTTTCTATGATTTAGGCTGTAAAAGAAGAGAGAATATTAGAAGTGATTAAGAAGGGATAAGAGAGGAAGATTAGAGGTAAGAGAGTAGATTACAAAAGCAATTTAAGCAAGAAAGATAACATAGTATAGCTTTCCTTTAGCTTAAATGATATTTAATTGATTTACTATCTTTTAACCTTATTCTTTATTTCAATAATTCACTGGAATTTAAACAAAATGATATCTGAGTAGTTTGAAGGCAAAGCAAGTCAGGAAAATAAAAAGAATGATATGGGTAAAGAAGAGGAGTTTTAGGCTTAGCAAGGATAGAATGATCATTAAGCTAATAACTCTAACTAAAGAGAGACGGTATAGTAGAATAATTAAATAGCATAGGGATAAAAATAAGGATAAACTGACTACATTAAATCTATTAATTGTGATAATACTCCAAGTTCAAGTCATTAGTAGTAATATATGGTGATCAATAATGAAGCGTTTAAGTTACAAATGAAGAACGATAAATTGATTTTCTAATCAGCAGGATACATGCTACCTCATCCGAAGCACAATTCAAAGTAACCTAAACTAAGTTCAGATTATTTTTAGTTCACTTCAAATTTTTGTGGAGTAACAGATGGAGTTAGTTAGTGGAAATAGTTTTCTATAAATCCTAGAGTATTTGCTTAGTAACTATTAGAGAATACTATAGAAAGCTTT
Organism: Loxodes magnus; assembly: GCA_946699065.1. Taxonomy (NCBI): domain Eukaryota; phylum Ciliophora; class Karyorelictea; order Loxodida; family Loxodidae; genus Loxodes; species Loxodes magnus. Next base: position 209,698 of record CAMPDV010000327.1, read on the forward strand.
TATAATCTATATGATCAGCTATAAAATTAGTCTCTAATAAATGAACCTAAACTAATATAAAATTTAGGGAGATTAGCTATTTAAACTGCATTTAATAAAGCAACAGTACCTGGTAGTTGCACGATTATAACGTACTATTTAATTCATGATCAACTTAATATTGATGTAATTGGTGATTCATTACTTATAGTAATTAGACCAAAGAAGAATAAGAAATATGAACTAATCTATGCAGCAAAGCCAAAGTAATATGAGTTTAACAAACCATACTAGCTAATTAAGGTACCTAATTAGGAAGAGTAAGCTAAAATTCTAAATAAAATTAAGTAAGACAAAGTTAAGGAATTTTAGTCTCTTATTGCTTAATTTTAAATAGCTGAATTTGCATAGGTATCTGAGTCTAATCATTCAATTGTAAGAGTTAAAGTAAATGACCTCATAATCTGTGGTTCAGATGGATTTTTCGACAATCTTTACTGCTAAGACATTATATAAATAATTTAAGATCACAGAGATTGCAGTTTAGAAGAGCTTAGCTATATCCTTTGCCTAAACGCATGGGAAGCTTCCTAGAATGAGGAATATGAAAGTCCATTTGCAGAGTAAAATATTAAATAAGTGAGATATTGAGAAGGAGGAAAGGAAGATGATGTTACAGTGCTAGTTTCTAAAATAGTTTCTCCACTTTGAAGTGTATCAGTATTTACTCTTTACTCTTTGTTTTTTAATAATAAATTTGACTCTCTATTTTTAAATAAAATTCCTTAGTAATATCTAATCTACTTTCTAAACCATACTTACTATAATTGAAACTAAATGATGGAAACATATCTCTTAGATCAATAATATGATATTTCACATTCATAGCTTATATAATATATCTCAGTTTCTTACTTGTATAGAGAATGTCCATATGCAAATAAATTAAGCTTAAGCTAATTAGATGCTCTAAGCGTAGCTCCTTATTATTTTTGCAGCTTGTATAGAGAAAATTAGCTTATCTAATATGATTATTATTTTGGCTTAGTTTGAAAGTAAATCTTAATATAATTATAATTATATCAAATAAAAGGCTCCACCTGTTGATATGAATAACTCTAGCTGCTAATCCTTAGTAAATAGACTAAAGCTTACTTATAACTAGGTAATTACAATACCTAAGTATTAGTTGGCTTATAGATAGATCTTTCAGATAGATATATCTACCACTGAATCAAATGTCTTATTTAATGATGCTAATTAAAATATAGTATATCCTGCTTTCTGTATCTATAAAGTGATATATGTTCAATTACTAATTGTTTAGAATCTAAAAAGCTATTTTAAAAAATAGTATCATTGCTACTAGAAAGTTAAGTAACTTGGAAAGCTTTTATTATGACTAATCAAGACAAAGAGAATGAGATTGAGGAAGATGATAATAGGGCTATGAGATAATTACTTTAGCTTTGCTAATTTTTAAAAGGCTTAATTACTCTAATCTTGCCTATAACAAGTGATTTCTTATAAAAAGAATCATTATTTAAAACCAGTATTAGGCAGCTTGATTAAAGAGTAAAACTTGATAGAGCTAGAAGGTATTGCAATTACCCCAGTTAGCGTAGATATTTTATATTTTAACTAACTGATCAATATTTTATCTAGCTAAAGTTATTAGTTTACAGCCTCATATTATAAAAAGTATTTATTATGCTTAATAGAGAATAAATGGATCTAGCATGTTATTAGGTTATCAAGAACTTAAATACTTTTAAAGTAAGGGAAAATAAATAACGATAAACAAATTGAACTAGAACTAGAAGAAGTAATATAAGGTATATTTAATAGAATTATTGCTAAAAGAGTATTTCAATTAGCCATGCTTAGCTTAGCATGCCTAATAGTAATAAAAATTCCGACAAATCCAATTTATTCTGTATATTTGGTAATTATTATAAGGTATGAATATGATTTGTTACAAGTTAAAATTTATAAAAATTACTTAATTCAAAGTTATACTTATAAACAACTATCAAACATATAGCTTATGAGCTAACTAAAGCATCTATTTAAATTAATCTTATGGTACCCCTAGCTATGCCAATCACCTTATTTAATTAATCTATCATATATTACTGAATGCATATAAAAGTTATTTAGATACTTATCTTCTATTTATTAGTTGTAAGTAGTACTTTGATTGCTAATTTTACTAGCTTAACTATTATAGTTATTAGTCTGATAAAATAAAGTATTTACTATTGAGCATAATTACTAATACTGCTTTTACTTGTATTATTTTACTTTGGATATACTTTATAGTTTAAATTTGAAGCCATATTAGGTTAATAGTACAAAGTACCTTGCATTTAAATATCTCTTTTTAATATTAAATGCTAGGAAATGGATTACATAATGATTCTTAGTTATAGCTTCTTTATTATTATCTATATCTTTTGTGATAAATATAATAGTTAAAAAATCTAATTCCGCATATTATTAGCTTGATCAACAGTGATAAATACCTAGTTAACTTCTAGATTTTTAACATGAATGAATAAATCTAAAAAGTATAACTTTCACAATGTTTTATGCATCTTTTATCCTTAAAACCCTTTATTTAAGTTTTAATTACTTAGCTTGGCAATTTGAATACTAATCAAAAGGCATTTTTATTTTAAAGTTTCATCCTTTAGCTTTATCAAACTATATTCTATTAATCTAATCATCCTATTAAAGCTATTAGATCATTTTGCTTAAGATCTATTTAATCATTTTTTAAATGATCATTGCTGGGAAAAATAAAGAAAATTCCTTTTTCAACTTCTTAGTATCTTGTTATTTTCTTTTGTTTTCGAAGTAAATTAGTTGGACTTTAATCCATAATTCAGTGTAAAATATAGATAGACTACTAGTTGTGAGCCTTAATTTACTTAATCTATTTCTTTAGTTTATATTATTTAGCATATAAAGGAAAAATTTAATGAAAGATCAATTTCCTTCAGACGCTAGAGCTTATTAGTCAAAAAATGAAGATATAAAAAATGATTTTTTTATTGGTTAATCAATTAAAAAATGTTTAGCCCTCCCATTATCAACACTTCTAATTAAAGTATGTACATTTACTGAAATTTACCCTATTTTCCTGGTGAAAAGTCTAAGTGGACTCTAATTCTTGTTTTGCAATTTTTCTCTTGTACACTTATTTCTTATTATTCCATTGTTTATCTGGGTAATTGCTGCTTCTTGGATTTCTACTTTAAATTGGTCTTTAAGAGCTTTAAAATCGGTTTAGGATTTCTTTTTATCTTGGAGTTATTTAGTAATTTTCAACTTAGCATTAGTAACTTTATTATGTCTATCAATTTTTATCTCGAGAATTAGAGTTAAAGATTTTTTCCGTAGGCTCTTATCCCTAATAAGAAGTTTTTGGGAGTTGACACGACAAATTTGCCGCAAATTCAGGCTGTTGCTACTAAGAATAAAATTATTCTTGTATCTCTTACCTCTTTGTTTCACTAGATTCACTCATCATCTTACTATCTAAATACTTTTGCTTATTCTCATTTTCATTTTGGTTTTAAGTTTCTTACTAATTCTTAGATTAGTTTTCTGTTTAAGCCACATTTTATTCGTTCTGCTTTATCAAGATGACATTATCCTGGTCTTCCTTTTCACTTAGATTATCCTCATTAAATGAAGTTTATGTTGAGTACTTTTGTAAAGTTTTCGAGTCACTTGAGTCAGAATTTTTTCTAGGTTTTCTTGCATAGCAGTATTTCTGTTTAACTTGCATGTATTCATTTTTTCTCATCCATAAGTCATACATTTCGCAGTATTTTTATCCTTATATATCCTCTGGTATAAGCATAACTCTTGGTATCAGTTCAATATCAACGTGGTTTTTATCTAAATACTGAGATTTGGTTAGAAAGCCTTTGAAATTCTCAATTGAATGCTAGATAGCATAAGTAGCTTATGGGTTAGCTTATAAGTTATTTAATTGATTTTTTAGCTTTATACCTATAAAGAAAGTTCTGCAGCAGCGGTAATAGAACTAGATCTTATAAGGACGAGCATAGGATTAAGTAATCAATTTTATCTCGTCAAATTCAGAACGAAACTCTTCAAGTTCATAAACCAACTTTCGCAGTTAAGATTCTACAAAAATTGTCCAGTGATTTAGGTTTTAGTAATTCGTTGCTATTGTATTAATTTAAATAAACTGAGAGAAGTTTAAGAAGTTGTCTTACTTCGTGAATAACTCTGTCCAATCTTATTCTCCTGCTAATATGCCTTATACTATATTGGAGGCTTGCTCAAATTCTTTTTTTATCTGATTAAATGAAAATAAAGAGACTGTATGAGATGTATTCATCTAAGGATATGCTGTTGTGATAATGGGCATTATGTTAGACCTGTAATCAAACTTAATCTAGTCTTAGGTCCATTAGGTTATTTTATATTTGTTTGGTTTAATTTCATAGTTTTAATTGAGTACAATGGGATTATTCCAATCCCATTAGCTATATGTCTTAAAAAACTCTTTGATAAGGTCACATAAATTTAAACCAGGGTACTAGCAAATTATCTTAGCTACTAGTATTGCAAAGGAGATTCCACCTAAATATCCTTTTGCAGAGGAGTAAATTTCTCTATACTTTGCCCATTATTTTATAATGATCAGTAGCTTCCTAAACTTTTTTATTCTATTCTCTACTTTCTCTAGTATAAGGAATGAATTTCTTAATCCGTTTAGACTTAATACACTTTATGGGTCTAGACACTAGTCTAAAATTGAATCGTTTAGGTAAAATTCTTCATTCTTAGGAACAAACTAGGAGTCTAACTAACAAAATAGAAGATCCACTTGTACACCTCCGATAAGGCATTTAATTAGTGGAATTTTGGCATTTTTAATAGACTTAACGCTCTAAAATTTGCCGCTATTTTGTAAAGTTAAAATGAATTCTTAGAAAAATGCAATCCTTGAAAACTAGATTGGAGCAACACATAGCAGATCCATGTCAGATTCAAAATCATACACCCCATATCTATAACTGCCAAAGGCAAAAATCTTAGGCGAATCAACTTCACTCTAAACTCTTTTCTAAACATCTAAACGCCATTATTCAGCCATCGCTTAAAAGAAATCTAGAATTTCCGCTCGTTGCATCTAGATTTAGTAATTGGTAGTTGTCCCTAAAATCTAAAGGAGAAGTTCTAAGTTATTTTTTAGACTGGAGCGAACGTAGGAGTCTTAAGCATTTACTGAATTACTTTTTTAACCTTCCATATTATAAAGCATGGAGATTTGTTTCTTTATAAGTATTTTCTAGCTAATTAACGTTAATAATAGTTGCTATATTTCTAGTACTATACTGCTATACTAGCCTTATAAACTATCTACCTTGTCTTTACTGTATTCCATCCAATATTCATTCCCTTATAAGTTTCTTACCTTCTTTCTATCCTTTTGAAACTCTACTAATATATAATATATATTAACTATATACTTAAATAGCGTAAATATCTAGGCTAAGGATATGAAATAAAGAAGATGGTGGATAAGAGATAAGTCAAAATTACTTGAATTAGGTAAAATAAGCAAATGGAGGTAAATTAAACTAATAAAATGTATATTAAACTACCTTTTATGTATAAAAGCAACCTAGTCTTGCCTCTCTAAACAAGCTCCTAAGCTATTTAAATAGAGTATATAATTCAAAGCAAATTAAGATAAGAAAGGAAATGCAAAGAGAGGTAGTCTATAAGAAGTTAAATAATATAAGACACTAGAGTTAGACTAGAGTAAGTAAACTGTTAAATTGAAATAGCAAGTTTATAAGCTTAAAGCTTTAATTAAGTTAAGGAACACTCTTAGAAGTTTAAAATTGAGATGTTTAGATTTAATTTAGTTTTGTTTAGATTTAATTAAGAATGTCCTCTTTATTAAACTAAAGTCCTTTTCAAAGGGTTAATTAATCCTACAAGTAAACTGGAGTCATTTCCTTGTAAAATCAGATTAAAATACTGAAAAGCAAGAAAAGTAAGTCGTTTTTCCTTTAGAGTATAAAATGCTGATTTAAGATAATTAGCTTATAAAGTTGTAGGAATTCATTGATTAGTTGAGCTTAGAAACGGGTATAGATGCTTGTACAGTTAAATAGCTATTGGATATTCTGGTTTTATAAAAGCTTGACCTTGATAATAAATAGATCAGAGCAATACTTAACTCTAGAAAAATAAGCTTTCACAAAATTTTCCGTCCTGAAGCAGGAGAAAATAAAGAGTTTAAAAAGTAAAAAAGAAGAAGGTAAGAGGATTCAAAAGGCTTTTAGGGTTATTTATACAAAAAGAGACTGAAAAGCCAGCCAGGGTCTGATTCGAAATTCGTTAAGTTGAAGCAAGGAGTATAGCTCGTTGCTCAATCTAAATAGTAAAAAGTTAATACGTAGAGATTTTACAGCTAGATCAGCTAATTTAAGGAAGACGATCCCTAATGATTATATTCATAAATGTAAATAAAAGAAGCTACCGATATTTCTGACCTTATTGATGAAGATTCCTTCCTAGATTTGAAGGAAGATGCTCAAATGAATTCAAAAAAAGAGAGTAATTAAAGTATTAAAAGAAGCAAAATTAGATAAATGGATAGCAAGAACCAATAAAACGAAATTTTATTTTTCGATTAAATCGAATTGTGATGTTAAGAAGTTCCTGAATAGCTCAGAGAAATAAAATAAGTAGACCATGCTAAATAATAAAGAAATAACAAATCTGCAGAATAAGCTTTAGAGTGAAAAAGATAAATATCTTAGCTTCTATAGAGTTAAGCGTAGGAAAACAAGTGAGAATTTAAAAGCTAACTTTAAATAAAGCTGGTGCAAACTGTCTTGAATGATTAAATATTTGTATTAATGAAAAATCTAAGCCAGAAAAATTGAATTAAATTTGAATGCTTCTTGAATGAAGAACATTTAGTAGAAGATTGTCAGTCCAATCCTAAAATACTGCTCTGGTATGCTTAGAGTGTTAGTATTAGTATGACTAAATAAAATAACTCTTCAGAGGATTAATAAACAATTAGTAAAGGGGTAATCTTTAAACTTATATTAAATGATGAAGAAAAAGCATAAAAATTAAAGAATATTTACATTAAAGGGATTTAAAAGGAATGCCTGTAGAGATAGAATTCGTTTTTTTCGTCTGAAATGGAGAATTCTGAGAGTAATTTAATTTCGGGTGATGAGAAATTCTAAAATCAGATATAAATGTTCGAAAACGAAGATGTAATAGAAATAAATCATTAAGACAGCGCTACTCAAGATAATGGATAATAAACATATGAAATCCCTTTATTAAATCATCCAAAATCTATTGAAGAATAATAGGTAAATTAGCAGATATAAGAGGATAGTAAAAAAGTATCTTAGATCAACTTTAATACGAATTAAGATGCAAAAGCTATACCACAGTAAACCATATAGTCATAAAATAGCGTTATAAATAGGAACTTAAGTAAAGAAAAAAAACCTGCATAGTTCTAATAAAATAGGAAAGAACTAAAGCAAGGTAAAATCTAGACTTTAAAAGATTAGCAATGCATAACTTAATGTTATTAAGCCAAACCAAAAGAAGTTTAGCAATAAGAAGTAGTAATTTAAGAAAGCAATAGGGAAACATTTTAGAAGTTAAGTTCTATCAATAAAAACTAGAGAGAAACTCTAAAAACTTAATTATCAAGCAAGGATAATTTATAGAACATCTGCAACTAAGAAAATTAAGAAATAAAACCCTACGATATAGACTTGGATTACCAAGATATAATACTTGAAAATTAGTTCTAAGTTAAATAGCAAGAGTAACAGCCCGAATTAATAGAGGAAGATAAAGTTACAGATTTAGAAGCTAATAAAAGTGATTTAAAATAATCTGAAGCTAGTATTAGAGATAAGATCCTTTTACTTCCATAAGCAAATTAATAGTTAAGTTAAGAAATAGAAAGTATTCACTAGACTGATTAAGATTCCTAGGATTAAAACTAAGAAAGCTAAAATTTAATAAATTCATAAAATAGTGAAGAATCGCAATCTTAAAATAGAAGTAATAAAGAATCAAATGAAATAGCTAGATGCTAATAAAGTCAATAAAGCATTCAATAGAACATAGAAAATGCGTTATAGATATAAGATAAATAAGCAATACCTCTTGACAAAAGAGATCTTGTACTATAGAAAGAGCAAAAATTTTAAAACCAAAATTTTAACTAAAAGAGATATTAAAAAAACAATAAAATTAGCTCTAAAAAAAAGGAAAAAAATGATTCTTAAATATAAATACGAGCCAATAAAAATTTTAATGAGGAGAAATAAGCAGTATAAGAATAATCTTAATACTAGAATAGCTAAGAATATAAAGAAGAAGCTACACTTGTAAGAGATGTATTAACACAGATTTAGAAGCTTAACGAAAGTTGTACGTCATAAAATAGAGATTAAATCAACTTAAATTAGGAAGGTTTCCAATCTTCAAGATTGAGTAGAAAAAACAGACGTATAAAGTAAGAAAGGCTTCATTCCAAACATCAAAATAAAATATAGTAGTAAAGCACAAAAAACAAACCGATAGAGTATTAATAAGAAAACTTTGAAGAAATCTCAAATAATTGCGAGATAATTTAGTAATCAAAAGGGAATAATTAAGGTAAAACGATATATTAAAACTCTATGTAAGAAGAGATAACATGCGCTTAACCTCCTGAGGATTCATTCCAAAACCAAGACCAGGAGAGCTTTTAACAAAGTGCGTAAAAAGAAATCGAATCATCTAATCTTTCTAGTTCATAGGAAAGTGAAGATTTAAATGAAAGAACAAATTAAAAGAAGATAATTCGGATGGGTACCCTTGATTAAAGCTAAGAACATTTATAAATAGATAAAAAATCCTGAAATGGCTCTTTAGAAAATTCAGAAAATTAAAGTGGCCCGTCTACTTAAAATAGACCATCAAAAATTAAGCGAAATCTTTCAACTTAAAAAAAGAAGGGCTTAAAAGTTAATCCAAAGGATTTTCCTAGTTAAGAAATCTAAGAACCATAATCTAACGAATAAATTTCTGAGACTTCGAATTAAGAAAATTAATCGGAAGAGATTGAAATGCAAGAAGTAGAGAATATAGCTCAAGACTGAAAAGATTTAGAAAAAGTAATTAAAGAAAATTTGGAAAAACGCTCTTAGAGTTAGCAAAGTCAATATTCATAATCAACTGACTCCTAGAGTTCAATTTTATCCATAAGAACAAATGATTCTAAGCTGAATATGACTTAGTATCAGTAAGAAGTTTAAAAGAGTTTCTAAAAGACAGCAGAGAATTTATTTTCCAAAGAATGATAATAGAGCCTTGAAGAAATTTATACTTAAGAATCCCAGTAATAAACAAATTAGCATAGTCAGTAAGTTTAATAAGCTATACCTGTTTATGATATATAGGAAGGAAATTAATAGCAATAAAAAGCTAATTAGCATCAAAAAAATGATAATGATTCTAAGATTGGAAAAGTTTAAGGAGAAGCAATTCTGATAGAAACTTCTTCTAATAGTGATGTTTAATAACAGTAATAGAACTTAACAAATCAGATGTATTAAGATAATGCATACTAAGTAACTTTTAGTAATGATCTTTTCTTTTCTAAAGACAATTCTGATAAATAATAAAAGTGTGACAAGAGTGAAAATATAGTAATCAATGAAATTCAAGAAAAAGAGTTTGGCATCTCTTAATAAATAGTTAATTAGGATAGTAATCAGTATTAAATTCCTTCGAATAAAGTTTATAGTGAAAAGCCTACATTAAAAGAGGTTAGATAAATCTATGAATAACCATTGATAGCAACCTCTTAAGAAAGTAATTCTAAAAAATCATCGTAATAAGCTTCTAAGAGTAACAAGTTAGTTCAAGTTAAATAATCCGAGTAAAATAAAAAAACTACCAAGAGCATAAACAAGACTGAGTCTAATTTTTTGGCGAACAAGAAGAATCAGAATTTATAAAATGAAGAAGAGAATCTTATCTTGTAGAAAAATAAGTAGACAATAAACTAAAGTAAGACGTAAGTCTGAAGTTAAAATCAAGTAATAGAAATTTCTGATAATGATTCCGAGAACGAAAGAAGCATTATATCATAAAGGTAGCAAGAAGTAGATATAATAAATCCAAATCAATTAACATAAGTTTCTTCTTTCTTCAATTAAAAGCGCATGCAAAATGTAATATGCAATATAAGAACTAAAATATAAACAGATCACTAAAGTTTGCTTGTTTAAGGGAATGATTAATAGGACGAAAGGAATACTTTTTCATATATAAATTAGCAATAAAAATAGAATTAAACTTAAGCTTAAAATTTAAGCATGCAAAATTAAAGGAAAGTATTGAATAGCTAAATTCATACAATTTAAAGACAAAAATTAATTTCATTAGAAGCTTAATTTAATTAAATGCAAACATGTAATAGAAATTTACAAGAAGCTTCAAAACTATCTAATTTAGTTTCCTAATCTCTTTCTTTATCTAAACAAAAATCCAATTAAATAGAGATAGCAGATTAATCGTAATTCAGCTAATAAGAGCAAGAAGAAAAAGATTAAATATAATTAATGGAAATTAAAGAATTTGATAATACCATAGACAATATTATTCTTCTAGAATAGCAAAATAAGCTTGAAAAATAAGTAAGTGAGCAATAAAATAACGAGTCAAATAAAGCACCAAGCTAATATAAATCTGTTTTAAGATTTAAAGCAAATTCAGTTTTTTTATTTGAAACATAGAAGGGAATTGATCCAGAAATTAGCTGAAAGTATTACTACACTTCAATTAATTTAGCAATCTTTAATAAGACTGAAAAATAACTTATCTGTAATTGTAAAAAATCATAATGTGTTGACGTCAATTAATGTGACTGCTCTAAATTTCTATTTGAGGCGAAAAAAAAGCGTTTTTCATACTCTTATTAGTAAGGAACTAAATTTCTGAATCCAATAATCTAGAATTAAGATCATATATACGAATGTAGTTAGTCCTGCTAATGCAATAAAATGGAGTGCTAAAACTATTTTTTTAATGAAGTCTAAAATGAAGAATTTTGTAATGAAAACGAAAAAAAATTTATAGTTAAGAAGTTGAAACCAGTAACAAATAAACTTTGCTAGCATGATTAATACTAGAAATATGGACTGATTACATAAACTGATTTTAGTGAAGGGTAATTTGTGATGGAATTTGTGGGAGAGTTTATAACGAAGTATGTCTCTTAGCAATAAAAAAATAAAAACAATTATGAAATTCTAACTTTGAAGCCAGCGGACTATAAAACCAATAACTAAATTTTCTTGGATTACTCTAAAATATCTAACCTATCAAGATATATTCGCCATAATACGTAAAGTAACTTGAAAGTAGTTTTTGTACATATGGGAACTTGGGATCCGAATAACTTCAAAATAGGTCTATGGGCAAGCAGAAACATTTAAGAAAAGTAAGTATTGCTTTACAACACTAAATATATAGAGAAGAGCTCTTTATCGACTATAAGCAACTATGGACTAAAAAGAGAAATTTTATCTGTAATTGCGGTTCAAAAAACTGCTTGGAAAAGCTGTTCGAATGAAAAATAATTTAATCTATTTTATTATAAATTTTAACATTAAAATGCTAATTCTTCACTAAATAATACTAAAGTCTAGGATATCTTATTTATACATATCATAATGAGAATATAATAGTAATAAGTAAACATAGACTATAAACAAAAAAGTGGTTTATAGTGGATTAGACTTGAAGGTGTTTGAATATTTGAATTATTCTTATTTAAATTAATTTCTTCATGTCTTTAAGTATTTAAATTTGAATAATTAACGGATTTTTATAGAGTATAAATTCAGCCTTTCGCTTTAGTATATATTAAATGGTAAGAACTAAGCAATCAGCTAAAAAGTCTTCTTATAGTAAGAAATCCAAGGACTCAAAAGCAAATAATATGAGAAAATCGAATGCCTCTGAAGAAGGTGAAAAGTAAAAGAGAAGAAATAGACCAGGAACTGTAGCTATGAGAGAAATTAAAAAATATTAGAAGTCGTCTGACTTATTATTGAGAAGAATGCCGTTTTCAAGACTTGTTAGAGAAATTTCTCAGCAGTTAGGAGATTATAGATTCTAGCCTTCAGCTTTAATGGCAATTTAAGAGGCAGCAGAAGCATATTTGGTAGGACTTTTTGAGGACACAAACTTGTGTGCTATTCATGCCAATAGAGCGACTATTTTACCCAAAGATATGCAACTAGCAAGAAGAATTAGAGGTGAGAAACACCTCACCGATATGTAATAATAACATATTTTTAATTCTATTTCCTTATAAATTTAAAAAGCATATTTTCCGCTAATAAAGATCATTAAATACTCTCAAACAAGCTATATAATTAATAGCATTTTCATTTCAAAATAGCCTTAGGGTTTGAAATTAACTTATATTCAAAAAAATCGAGCATAAATACCCATTAATAAGAATTTAAGTAACCATAATAAAAGGAAACTTTATAATTATGATATTTATAGTATGATTGCCAGAAAACAATAGAATCATACTATCATCTTACTATATAGTTTTCTTTTATAGCAAAAATAATACTGTAAAAATTGGCTGTTGATAAAAGAAAACGATGTTTTAGTATACGAGGAAAGCGAAAAGAATATATTCGGTAAAAATGATTAATAGATAAAAAATAAGTTTCTATAAGTGCTATTTTAGCAATTGATACTATGTTTATAGTATGTACTACATTACTTCATTAGTTTAATTATAATAAATCATAATTGTTTATAACAGTGATTATAATGAAAGAAAATCAATTAAATTTAAATGATAAAATTTGCTTTATTGAAAAAAGCGAAATAAAACCCCAATAATTAAAAAGGATTATATTAATTTATCTGTATTTATAACTCAAAGTATTCAACTTTAAAAATGGCATAGATATTATAAAGTAATATATTAATTATCTTTAAAATATAATTAATATAATTGAAGGATTACTGCCTAGCTAGAATCTTTAAAATAAAGTTGCAAAAGTAAAGAAACAAATACTGAGCTTAGACTAGAATTAGAAGTAAAAATAACGAGTATTTTAATATTATGTAAAGATAACTTTATAAAATAAAATTAATCTACTTTTCTCTAAAAATGCTTTAGTTAGAATCTCCTTTTTCTTAGCTTATTTAAAAATTAAGTATACTAGCTATTAATTCAAAATTATAAGGAGTAAGTGGGAAGTAATATAATTAATTATAGTTGAAGGAAAAATAGTTTTAGGTTGCTTTGTAAGAATTAATTTGAAACCAAATAGAGCTAATAATTATCATTAAGAGTGGCTTACTACTTTGAAGATTATATGCTTCTAATGCGAATAATCTGAAGTTGCAAAAATGTTGATAAAAGTAATTATTACCACTTGCTAATAGCCTTTATTGTTTATAATCCAAAATAATTGTGTTTAAATAAATAGACTATGAACTGCAACAGTTTTTTTATAATCAATTTAGAAATAAATGTCAAATTCCTATTTTCAAATAATCTTCTGAATTTCAATTTGTAAAAAATATCTTTTAGTTTACACTACCATTTTGCCAAGAATCAATCTAAAGAAAATTGAATTAAAGGCAATTAATATTTTCCTTATTTAAATAGTCTCAGACCTTTCTTCAATAGAAATAATTTGATAAAATCTAAAATTTTATCTATATATTTATATTTTCTTACTAAATTAATATTCTTTAACTTAGCTGAGTATTAGTTTAGGGTAATAAGTTTCTGATATCTTCTAATCTTTAAAGTTAACTTTTTTTAATTTTAAGATATTCACTAAAAGAGTTTTTGAAGTCTTTAATTTCAAAAATTGTTTCTTTCAATTATAGATGCTAGTAAATACTTTTTAAATAGCCTTCAATTTGGTATTTATCTCATCGTTTACACTTACTTCTGATTTCTTCTCATTTTTTATTTGCTATATAGAAGCTTTTATTAAAAAAGAAGACCTTCATTAAAGAGTCTTCGCTGTAATTTATTTAGTTTTAGTATAATTACAAAGTAAATTATTAAGCAATCTAGAAGAACTACTTTTGATAAGCTTTCTCAGAAGATTAGAATTACCAAATAAAGAAAGTTAAGTTATCTATTAAAAGAAATATTTTAATATAGCAAATTAATCATTAGTCATCTAAACTCTATACTATTAGAAAAAGCTTAGTGGAAATAACTTAAGTCTAATTAAATTTTATAAAGTATTGAATAATTCTTGGAGAACAATAGATAGATGATAGATAAAGTGATTAAGTAACAAATTTTACTAAAAATTAATGAAAGATTCTGTGTAAAGAAGAATAATAGATTTTTATTTATGCAAGACAAGTAAAAGGTTGATTTTGAGAAAAAACTTATAGTCAATTAACTAAATATATCAAAAATATTAATTCTTAGTGGGATCATGAAATGCTTATTTCATAAAAAAATAAAATTTTAATTAAAAAAGAAATGTTAAATCTAACACCTTCTAGCATACAGGAATACCAACTATATTTCCTCGAATATATACTCATATATTTATTTGTAAGCTTCTTTATTATCCTTTTTAATATTTATATATAAACTAAGCTAAAGAAAGAATTAGAACAATTTTATTATAAACTACTCTAAAATAAGGAAACTTCCTGCTTGCACAGATATTCACATAGTAGTTTTAAATAATTTTAGAAATTAATTACATTAAAACTAACAAAGATTATAGAAACTAGCAATTAAATCTATAAAGCACACACTAATCTTTTTATACTTTAAATATGATTTACATTTGCATCATTATCAAGTGAAAAAAAGTTTTCAATTGTGAAGTAAAGATATGGACATATCTTTGAATAAGTCTAATATTTTGATTAACTTTTAAAACTTACAATAGATTTCCTGGTAAATTTTAGAAAATATATAATTTATGATTAAATCTACTTAAATTAGTAATTCATTGCTATTGCTTCATATTAATCTACTTTGCAATAAAATTAAATTTTTGGAACAATCATATAAAATTTAATAGACTTTTAGGAAGAGCAGCAAGAAAGTTTGGGAATTTATTAAGAAAATTAAGAAAAAAAGAATTAATTAAGTTAGAAAAATGAGTAGCATAAAAATACTAAAATGAATATAATTTTAAAAGAGACTAAATAAATAAGATTTAATTAAAGTTAAATATAATGTTATTAATAACTCATTTAGATTAAGATAAATTAATTCAAGTTTAGTATCCAACCTTTGGATACTTTTAAGTTGGTATACAATATAATAAGAAAATTTTACTTATAATGCTTAGCTTAAAAAATATCATTAAAGCACCTTAAAACTCTAATTACTTTATATAGTAAATAAATAAAATTGATATATTTGCTTTATAGTATTTTTTATAGTTTCATTCAATTTATCTATATCACAACTATCAATATACATACTATATGAATCTTTAATTATTATCCCTCTATTAAGTCTACAAATTTAATAAGTTTTATATCTACCAAATGTGATAAAATGCTTTAAGTATTTTTCTTTAATCTTCTAAATTAAAAGATCATAGAGTCGTTCGCTTATAGTGCTAAATCTTGGTTAAAGTATAAATATTATTCTATTTTTTGCCTTTAAATTGCAAAATTAATATCTAAAGATAAAACTTATTTCTTAGTTATTAGCACCTATACCTTTAAGTAAGAATAATAGTCAATTAATAGAATAAAAAGCTTAGTTTATAGAAAGAGAATATAGATTACTATATAAAGCATGCTTGATTGTTTTGCTAATCCAAGAAAAAAGCTGGAATAGTAGAGTAAATAAGAGGAGTTTAAAGATTAAGCAAGAGAACCTTTATAAGGTTAATATAAACTATAGACTAGATAGCATACTATGAAAAAGTTAAATAATTATAATTTTAAATTATATATAAAGCATTTAAATTAAAATGTTGAATCAATTCCATAACTAGGAACTATAAATGTCTAAATAATTAGATGAGTTACATATCTTTAAATATAAATCATCTATTTTAAGCTATATGATTGTGCTTGTCTCTTTTAGTTTTTAATTATTATTATCTTCAAGATCTTCTTAAGTATTTGCTCATATAGTCTAATAATTAGTAAGTTAGATATCTAAAATAGAAAATAAGTAAATGTGCTAAGAATAAGATTTAAGGAATTTACTATGTAATAATCTGATATAAAAGCTAATGATATCAAATAACTTTAACTAAAATTTAAAAATAAATAATTAAAAAAGAGAACTTAGTGTAAAATTTCACTAATCTATGAACCTTTTATATATATCATTTATATTATTAATATTATAGTACTGAAAATAAAAACTACATATATGTCTATCATTATTAATAAAAGACTAATATAATCTTATTCAAATAAAATATTAAAAGGAGATTATTAAAAAATACCCATTAATGCCAAAAGATATACTTTACATATATCCAAATAGAATTAATTATTGTAATTAATATTAATAATAAAATATTTACTTTTATCATTTTAAGAGTGAGATATGAATGGTATTTTTTAATGCTTTTTAAGTATATTAAAATACTTTAAATTATATAGGTAAAAGAAAATAATCTTTAATCATAATAATTTTTCAACTCATCAACTGATCTATGAAATAAGATTGAAATCTCTCAGCACATATCCATTCTATAGATAATAAATCACTGCCTTTCTAATTAATAATATGTCTCTTTATGTCAGATTTGTGTGAAGTCTTAAAACATAATCTCTTAAAGCTTCAAATTGTTATGGTTGACAGTTCCTTATGAGATAGCTAATATTTAAACTATTCAAAGTATTGCTTACTATTTATTCTATTCCAAAGCCATTTTCTAATAAATTTCTAACTAACAATTAGCATTTTGTTAAGAGATTAATTATAACCTCATCTATATCTTCTTGAGAAAATTAAATAGTATTTTGCTAATTTAGACTGTCGTTTAAATCATTTATTCTTTTGAAAAACTCTTTATCTTTCTTCTTAACTATAGACTTTATTATCTTCTTTAACTTTTTGTATTCTTCCTTGCTTAAATTCTTTCTGTTCAAACAGCAACATTCATGGCCTATTTCCTCTAAATCACCTTTCAAGTTCTTTAATGTCTGTAAGTAAAACTAAGAAACTGATAACTCTTTAAAATTCCTCATAGAATCTTCCACAGATTTTCTAAATTTTTTGTTGTAAAGATAAACTTTTCCAATTTTATCCTTTTTATGCATATTCTTATCATAAAACCATTAAGGACCCTATTTTAATAAACTGCGCTAATATCCATAAATTGTTGAGCGTGCCTCTCCCATTTCTTCGCAAACTTCATCCTTTATCATTAATAGAATTTTATCTTCTGTTTTATTTTCTTCAAGTTTAGTATCAACTCTATCTTAAAAGTCTTAGATAATTTACTGTGCTTCTTCAACTTTTCTCTATTCCTTTTTTTATTTTTTTTATTGATTGTTATTATCTGACACATTCTATCCATTTGATAAAGCTGTTTAATCAATAGCGACATTATTTTATCCATAAAATTCATTTTATAAAGTTGCTTAATCGAAAGGCATATTATTACCTTCGTCTAAAAACAAATCTTTGTTTAATGAAGAGTTGAATAGGCTTGACTAAAGTTGATATGCTTGATCTTCTTGATTCCAGCAATGCTCAAATGAGTTATTTATTTAATTTGTATTCATATTCTTATTATTATGAAGGTATAAAGCAGAAGATGGTTTTAAATACAATTCTACTGGAATTACCAAGTGATTAATTTTTAAACTTTACAATGGATCGTTTAATGAGTATATTGTACTTACATTACATAATAAGTTTAAAACTGACTAAATAAGCCATATTTATCAGTTATGATTGTACAAGAATTATATAAAATAAGAGAATTAAAGGAAGTAATTAACTTTAGTTCTTAATAAGGTTTAAATAATATTAAGTCTTTATTTAGCATATTATGTATTTTGACTAAGAAGAGAAGTTTCTTCTAATTTAAACTTACATATATTACTTATATGATTACTACTGCTAATTAAGATTCTATCTATAATAGATTAAAAATTAATTAGTAATTTAAAATGTTTCTTCTTATAAGTTGAAGTTAATTTCTGGATTTCTCTTGTAGCCCTAACTTTCTATTTTAATCTTTCTATACTTTTAGTTCAACTAAACCATTCATTCTTGAGTTACTTGAGTTTAAGTTAAAAATAGACTTCTTAATTTTCTGTAAATAGGATATTCATTTCCCTCTTAGTCTACTAATGGAAAAGCTTTTTAAGTTATCTATAGAGAAAAATCTAACTTCAACTGTTTTAGATATGCACAATTAGTAATTATTTTGGCTACTTGTTAGTCATTTAAAGAGCAAAGAAATATATCTAGTTAT
Source organism: Loxodes magnus (assembly GCA_946699065.1). NCBI lineage: Eukaryota > Ciliophora > Karyorelictea > Loxodida > Loxodidae > Loxodes > Loxodes magnus. The sequence continues at coordinate 228,204 of CAMPDV010000327.1, forward strand.
TTTAAATTTTTTATCTATATTAGCTCATTTATTATATTATCATCTAATTCATTCTAGGCTATGCATAACTTTTCTAGCCTTTAGCAATTTTATCTTATAGTTCTTACTATTTCTCAGTCTAAGCTTAAATCATTACAAAAACTAATATATTTAAGCTTCTTACAGTTCTAAAAGATATACTCTAAATCTTACTTCATTACTTATCCATTTATTGAAAAGCATAATTCTTCATAGTTTCTTCCATATGACCCTGTTTATCTAAATGTCTAGCTACTTATATCCTGCCTTACTGTTAGAGCTTTTAAATTAGGAGCATTCTTTATAAGAGATATAAAGTTATCATCTTTGAAGTTTTAGCAATCGACTATCTGAACTCTTTCAAGTTTTAAGTATTACTAAGATAAGAAACTGCTTCATTGTAAAGTAGTAAAATTAGCTAGGTTTAATTAGTAAAGTTATAAATCCTTCTTCTTCATTTTTTGCAAAATTTCTGGAGGTAATTATTATGAATCATTAAGATACCACCTTCTCAGATTAGGACAGTAATCAACCAGGTTTTGAATATAAAAGTTTCAGTTAATTTCTAACTATTCAATTGATTGTCCTTTCAAAGCTAAGTATTACTAAATATCTTCAATAAAGTCCTTTTTACTTTTCAAAATAAGAATCTTTAAGTTTTATTCTAAGCAATAGTCTAGCATAAAATTTGCATTCTCTATTCAATTAATTTCCAGATGTTCCAGTTTTTCTAATTTACTCAAGAAGCTTAAACTTTAATTAGCTATTTCTTTATAAGATTAAATCTTAAGCTTTTTGAGATTTTTACAAAATTGGATACTTTCTAGTAATTCCTTTTAGGGCTAGACAGTAATTATAATTAAAATTGTCTCAAGCTAGCTAATACTTCTTTTATTTTACTTGTATTTCATTTAAATGCTTCTACCACATATGTTCTATATTGTTTCACTTAGTTAAGATGAAAAGTTTTAAAGGTTTATTCCAAGGCTTTTGAAGTTGGAATAAACTATTTATTTCAAGTTTCATATTAGCTTGCTTTTAACAAACTGTTCATTCCCTCTATACTCTTATATTTTTATGGTTTAGAAGATATAATTAAAATCTTAGAAAAACTTATTAACCTACTACATTCTACACACATCTCTGTCTTATAGAAACTAGAATATATTACGGAGAACGTAAACATTTTTTCAAAAAACCGGCTAGTTAGTTAGAATCTTCTAAGTAGTTTGTATCAATTAATTTTATTAAAGCTATAAAGAACTGTCTATTTCAGTTAAGTTCTATTATGCATTATTCTCCATAGTTTCATTTTTAGTTTCTAGATTACTTTCATTTTATTCTTTAGATTGCTCCATACATAACTATGCCTTCTGCTTGTTTTATGTTTAAATGTTTTGTCCCTTTACTTAATGTTGATTATAATTGCTATTTCCGTTTTACATTTAATACTTTTATTACTTTATTCAATATTATTAATAGAGGTATATATTAAACTTATTTACTTATATTTATATATACTTTGCTTTATGACTATCTAAATCTATATAGCCAATATTAGCTATTTTAAAGAAGGTAATCAATTAGCAAATATCCATACATTTCTAGACAAATGATTGAAAAGCTGAATCAGAATAAATTTAGTTTGCTAGTTCTCTATTAAATCCTAGATTTGTGTTTACTGCTTAGTATTAAATACTAATTTATTTTTGCTGCTAAGATTCATAAAAAAGGAACAGATAGATTCCTTTAGTTCTATCTTCTAGCATAAGAAATATAAATTTACTAGCTTAAACTAAAGGATTTAAGCAACATATACTTATCCTTTATATAATCACATTCATAATAAAGCTTTAGATACTTTAGTCTAGATTATTTAAGAATCTACTTACTACTTAGCTGATTTACTTATGAGAGCTTATTAAATATAATTAAATAAGAACTATTATAACTTTAAGCAAATAGCCTTATTCAAATTAGCTTCAGATTAAAAAGCAATATTTGCTTTAGTTTATTACCTAATTACTAAGAATAATGGTGTATTAATGATATAAGCCTTTATATTATATTTAGTTAGTTATTTTGATAGTAATAGTTTAATTAAGTATTCAAATAGATTTATTAAATCTGAATAGGTTAAAAAAGAGCTTATAAGTAATTTTAGATAAGTCTATAAATAACTTAGTAAGGAATAATCATAGTTAGAGTCTAAGAAAAACCAGAAATATAATTTAAGGGAGAAACTATGGTAAAGTAGATGAATGATTGCTCTTAGATTCGTAAAATGTTGATTAATGAATATTGTATATTAAATAAGATACTCTAAGCTTGTTTTAACCATTAAATCCTAGGTATTATTGAAGTATTTTAAGGCTTTTGCCAATAGTTTCTTCAAAAATTGAGGAATAATTTAGTGCAATGCTTATTATACATTTAACGACTTGGTTTTACAAGTTGTATATACAATAACTAATATATTAGGTATTTCTCTTATTGAAAGAGATAAATTAGGTGTAATGTTAAAATTGACTGTAAAATGATAATATTAGATGCTATAAAAAGAGATTAGTAAATAAATAAGTGATTTAAAAGATTAAATGATTTGAATGAATAAGTATATCTATAACGAATAAAGTAGCTCCTTAATGAGTATCTATGAAAATAAATATAAAGCATAGCTCAATTTAATAAAAATTTACTAACTTCATCTATTTTGCATTTTACAATTATTAGATTAAAGTAAATAGATAGCATTAGTATTTATAAAGGAATTGATCATAAGATGTAGAAGTATTTAAATGAGCAGAGCTAGGTATAAGCACTGCTATTAATATGAAATAATTTATTTATTTTTGCATAATTAATAGTTTTAGCTCATATTAAGCAAATTAAAGCTCAAATGTTTCTTTTTTTATTTATTATGATGAAAGAGCCTGTCATCTGAGCAGATAGGTATCTAAAAGAACTACTATTACATTACCTCTCCTTATCTTTGATTCCATCACTAAATAGCTTATAAATTCAGAATTTCTAAGCTATGCCAATAAAAGAGAGTTGTATATAGATGAAAATAAAGGGAAATAGAAGAAAAATAGAATTTTAAGTTAGAAAATAATTAAGAAATTAAATTAAAACATTCAAATTTATTATATTCAAGCATTCCTAAACATGACAGAATATCATTCAGAACAAGTAACACCTAAGTATTAAACAGCTGAAATTCAAGCTTTGAAAAACGCTTATAATTAGAGACTTGAGTCTATTGTCGCTAACTTATAATAAGCTCTGGATAAGGTTTAATAAGATGATTTAGCCTTAGCTATGAAGAAGGATTCTACTTCTTAGTAGTTTGTGTAATTGAGACTAAAAGAAATACTCGAAGAAGGAGTTTTGATGGAGAAAGAAGATTATATTGACCGTCTTTTGGAAGAAAACGCAGAATGTAAATCTTTACTTATTAAATATCAAGATAATCTACAAACCTTAGGCCATAAAATATAGTATTTATAAGATGAAAAACTTAAAGAGTAAGCAAAGCTGGAGCTTTCAGAAAGAGAAAATAAAGAAATTAAGCAAAAAATTGAAAAATTGAAGACGAATAGTGGATAAAATCTTAGAGAAAAGGAGATGTAATTTTTAAAAGATTTCGAGGAATTTAAGTATGAAAGCTAGAAAGTCATTCAGGACCTTTAAAACTAAATTAAAAACAAGCATATAAACATAGAAGAATAGTCTAGTTAACTACTTCAGTATAGTGAAGAAGTTTAAAATCAAGAAGCCCAGATTAAACATTAATAAGAAGAACTTATTGAAGTCAAAAGTAGACTTAAAAGACTATCTCAAGAAAATGAACATAATGTATAAGAAATTAACAATCTTAACTATGAAATCTAAAAACTTCAGGAATAAAATTACTCTGCAAATGAATAGTTAGCTTTAGAAGCTAGATAGAAGGAAGAACTCATTCTAAAAGTTAATGAAAAAGAAGCAAAGATAAAGTAGATGTAGGGCACAGAGTAAAGTGGTATTGAAAGCTTTGATAAGATAAAGCATGATTTCAAGACAAAAATAAAGCAATACAAAAAAAAGCTTCTAGACTATAAGAATAAACTTAGTACCTATGAAAATGAAATAACTCTCTCTAAAAGAAATTTGGAAGAAAATAAGTTTTTATATGAAAAAAGCTTAGAAAGCGTTTAAAGTGATTTAAAAAAAGTAAAGGATGAATGGTAGAATAAGCTAAAGTCTGAAGAATAGACCTATAGAAAAAATATGAGTGAAGCTAGCATGAAATATTAAAACTAACTACAGAATATGTAGATTTAGTATTAAGCTATTCTGGATGAAAAAATTAAAGAAATACAGACAGATACTGAGTCCTAGATTAAGAAGGCTTAGAGCCAAACTTAAGATATTTAGAAATTAATGGAGAATAAACTCAAGAACCTTGAAAAGGAAAACTAAACGATATAAAAGAATTATGCTGTTTTAGAAGAAAGGTTAGCTTAAAGCTAATAATCATTTGAGAAAGAAAAACAGTAGAAAGAAGAAATATTTTAGTACGAACTAAGCAAGAAAATTAAAAAAGTGTAAACTGAGAAGTAGTAAGAGATAGACAGTCTTGCTCAAAGGATGCAAAATCTAGAAATTTAACTTAATGAAGCAAATAGTGGAAAAGCAAAACTTGAGACTTCGCTATAACATGAAAAATTAGTTTCAACAGAATTAGCAGAAAAGGTTAATAAGTTCAAAAATGAATTGATTGAACTAGAGTAGAATAAGAAAGTTTTGATTCAACATCTAGACGAAGGAAATTAAAATATCACAAAGTTGAAGCAAATAACAGAGGATGAAAGAAGAGAAAGGAAAAAGATAGAAGAAGAAGCTAGAAATTTTTAAAATTTATTGGCTTCTTAAACAATGAAACTTCAGCAGGCTCAGAATGAATTTGATAGGTAAGCCTCATAAATTCAAAACGAACTAATGCTAGTTAAACAAAAGTCTGAAATAGATTCCCAAAACGAATATGTTAAACTAAAAGAGTTTAAGTAACAATTAGAGGATCTTTAACTCGAAAACGTTAAATTAAGGCATGAAAAAGAAACATTAACTAAATAACTTGATGAAAACTAAACCCTAAGTAAGCAATAGATTCAAGAACTCAAAAAAGCGCTTAATAAAACGAAAGAAAGCGACTAAGAATAATTAAAGTAGGAAGCTATGTTACATACTGAAACCAAAAATGTATTAATTAGGACTGACACACTTAATAAGCAGCTGAAAAGCTATTCAACTGAAATCGAACAAAAATTATAAGTAAGCTAAGAACAGTAGAAAGTACTTGAAAAGCAACTAAAGTAGCAAACGAAGCAGTTTACAGAAATTTAAAATGATCTTTAAAAATACAGGGTTATGAATTAGGAATTACACAAGAAACTTGAATATTTCTAATTCTAAAATACTGAGAAAAAACATAAAATAGCTAAATAGTTAGCAAGCAAATTGAACAACCTAAGAACGTAACTCTTAGGAACTAAAACATTTTTACTTTCTTAGATTGAAATATAAAATAAGGAATATTCAGTAAAACTTTAAGAACTTGTATTGCTTATCAAAGAAAAAACAGAGGCTATAAGGAGAGGATATAACTATAAGCTTAGGAATTACGACGAAATTCTCTAAAAGGATTCCAAGGGAAAAATTCAGGAGATATAGGGAGAACATAAGAATTTCATAAAGTAGATTTAATCTGAATATGAAAAGAAACTTAAAACGTATAAGCAAGAAAATGAAAGCTTATATTAATAAAATGCATCATTCTAGTAATAACTACAAAATACATTAGAAGCAAAAAAAAATATAGAAGAAAAAGTCTCTCAGTATGATTAGTCTAAAACTGAATTATCTATGATAAATGAAAACTTAAAAAGAGAGCTAGAGCAGCAATAATAGCAGTTTGAATCTTTGAGAATGGATCTAAAATATGAAGCTGATAAACTAAAGCAGGAATCTGATAATCTAGTAGAAGTAATATGTAACAAATTGGACAAGAAGCATAAGAAAGAGATTGAAACAATTTAAGAAGAGTTGTAAAAGTAGAGGAAGTAATTTTAAGAATAAAATTAGCTTTATTAGTCCTAAATGGAATAGATTGAAGTTACTCATAACTAAGAATTAGAGAATCAAATTACAGAAATTGAGGAAAAAAATAGAAGAGATTTATGAAATCTTGATTAGTATTTCAAGACACAACTTAAGCAACTTTTGAAGAGCTTCCAAGAGATTATGTAAAAGTAAAATACCACCTTTGAAAATATGGAGCAAGAGAGTGATTAAATTATACTGAGCATAAGAAAAGAAAGAGAAGAATAAAATAATTAAAGAAAAGAAAGGGAAAAGGAAGTTAATCAGTTAACTGAGCATCTTAAGTAAGTTTCAAAAGAATTAACCAACCGAACTAAATATTGTGAGGATCTGAATAAGGATAGAGAGCTAGCTAGAAGTTAAATGCGAGAACTTAAAAGACAAATAGATATTAAAGACTTACAGTTATCTTAGAAACTAAAAGAAATAGTATTAGCACGTACAGATAAAGATAGAGAGCTTTAAGAGCTGAAGAGCTTAATCAATCAAATACCGGAAAGGCAAGCAATCTCGGAACAATAATTTGTAAGCTAGCAAGTAGGAAGAATCATCCAAACTCCGAAGTATCACGAAGAAGGAGAATTATCTGTCAGTTAGTTACGAACTAAAGATCAATGATTCAATAAACAGTAAATCTATTTATTTTATTCTTAACCTAAACTTTTATTTAGCTCTATATAATATTATATCCTTTATTTATATGCAAAAAATTAATTACATGATAAGAAAAAATAGTTTTCAGATAATTAATTAAAAAGGACGAAAATCTAAGGCATTAAGCTAATCTAAAGCTTTAAGATGAGAATATGAAGTTCTCATCTCTACAAGATACAAAAATTCTTAAGTTAAGTTTTCTTTTTAGGAGAATGACTAGCAGTAATTATTCTAAAAAATCAATCGCCATAAATACAGAAAGATTTATGCTAGCTATTCTAGATCTATACCTAGCAATTCTAAATAAATTAGCCATTATTAATACTTCACAAAATCCATTAATTTCTAACCACTTAAGATTGAAGCACAAATCAAAATTTAAAGCTATATAATAGACATAATAAGTTCGTGTAATATAAGTTGATTCACGGAAAAATACTTCTAGTTTACTTAGAGAATATTGAAAAAATTAAGCACTAATGAAAAAGTAATTTAGTAAACTAGTAATTAAAATTAAATTAATTATTTAAAATGAAGTGATATTTTCGATTAGTTCATTCTGAAAATCTAAGCTAATTCTACCTTTTTTCCAGTATCTCATATTACTTATAAATATTCTTTGTTTGAATAAATTCTTCCAAACTCTTGATTAATAATTTTTAATCATTTAATCGTTAGGAAGGGTATAGCAGACTAAATGTGTTTTCATGGAAATAGAAAGAAGTTCAAAAAAATATGCACATTCTTACTAATCCCATTTAACACTATTGCTAATTTCTTCTTATTGAAACTAATTCAATAAGAAGAAGGTTTGATTTTACTTTCCGAAACCTTATTGATATCTTTCACAGTCTCATCATTTGGAAAGCACACATCAATTCTTCCTTGAATCTGTTTCTCACTATTAATCTTAAATTCTTCTCTCCATTTCTTTCTATATTTTAGTCTTATTTACTACAATATGGAGTTGAATTTAAATAGGCAGTTTTCCCGCAAGTGTTTAAATAATATGACTGAAGAAAAAAATATAAAAGGGATTAATCTTTAATAGGTTTAATTTTATTCGTTTATTTGAAAATTTCTTTTTCACCTCTATACTAGTTTAGATTTATCTTGAATAATTTTCTTTTATCCGTTTATCAAGTCTTAAATAATAAGTTTATTTAGCTCTTTTTTTATAGATCTTGCCTATGAGTTTTCTAAGATAACTTTTATTGAGAGTTTTGAAATTTGATATGTTAGATATTGATATTGGAACTTAAAAGGTCTTGAGATTGTTGATATGGAGTAACTAGTTAATTTTCTTTAATCAATATTGTAAAAGTACTTTCGTTCTTAGACAATCGCACTGTAATAAGTTTACTCTGTTAAAAAAAATTTTCTTATAATAGTCTAAAATTTTTCCATTACCAATTAGAATTAATCGGAAATTAAAAGTGGTCAATAATAATCTTTCTTTATTTAAAGATCTAATTTTGAAAGTTTACAAAGAATAGTTTTATAAGGAATCTTTTGATTTCTGTTATTGAATCTAAAACTTCTTCTCAAGTCATTCTTATAGTTTTAAACATTTGATTTGCATGCTCAAAGATATGTAATAACTTAAAACCGCAAGATACTGATCCCTTTATCCTTCTTTAAGTTTCTCCAAAAACATTTCTTAATTCATCTCTTCCTTCGCTCTTACATTCTTATTGTCTTCCAGCTAATACATATTTTATAAGCAAAAACGTAAAATATTCTCGTAATTACCTCTAGAGTATTATTGCAAAGTTTAAGAATAAAGCAACATAATAAAAAGCGATTTTTCTTATCTTATAAATTAATTTAGAAAAATATTTCATATTAAAATGGACATTAATTACTGAAGCTCAGTTTATTTTCTTATTTTTTAATTTCATTAAAGTGTAATAATCATAAAAATATATAAATATGCTTATTGTCGCCTATACCCTTTTTTAAATAACGTTTTTCTTAGTTAATCTTTCTTCTTTAACTGCTTTAAGTTAGTATTTTTCCTTTTAATTTCTTGCTTAGATATATTTTTACTGGTCACTTTTATTTTCTTATATTTCATAAGATTGTATCTCGACTAATTAATTACTGGCTATCTTATCTATTAACCTTTAGCTAAATATTATAATTTATCTTTGTTTTAGAAATATAGATTTATGGAACCAAGAGTTGCCTTAGTTAGAACATCTGAAATATAATAGAGATAACTAAGATATAAAGCGAAGAATTAAAAGCTTTGCATAGTATATTAAATACTTGCTTTATAGTCTTTAATCGTTATGATGGACTACTACATGAAATATACTACTGATATAGGTTTCATTACTATCTTTAAGTAAATCGATTTATAATAAAGAGATAGATGAATAATAGAGATAGAGAAAATCTGGTAAATCAGTCTTCAATCTGATTAGCAAAAGAAATAATGAAAATATTTAAGGATTTTGCCAACTTGCTTAAAAGGAGAGATAGATACTATGGAAAGCTTATAATAACTAATAATTGCATCTTTTAAACTTAAATATTCTTTTGAAATTCTACTATATAATAAGTTTTTATTAGATACGATATTAAATTAGTCTGATATGCATTCATATAAAGACTTAGAGTTATTTCATTCTTAAAAATAGATTTAAAATGTATCTTTTAGGGATTAGTTTCTTTAATTATTTATCATCTATCAGTAAACTATTAGCACAAGCAAACATCTATCTAAATAGCATATCGCTAGAATAATTTAATTTTAAAATAAAGATTGCTTACGAAATTCAAATCGAGAAGTCCCAAAATATTCAATAATTTTTCTCTTTTCTCCTTGACTAAATTAATTCTATGTACTCTGGATTGGTTTATTTTTATTCTAAGATATTTAGATTTTTATTATTTCTATGATGTGCTAGACTTAATAAGCTTAAAGAAATCAAAAAAACACTTTATTACAAAGGACTTACTATTTTAATATAATCTTTTATCTTTCTCTTTAAGCTAAATGATTTATCAAAGTAATTATCAAAAAAGGTTGAAAAGTTTTTCTAAATATCAAATTTCTCTATTTCTACATTTTTCAATGAATTTCATGTTCTTTAATTAAATTAATTCTTAGATATCTAAACTTCATCCAAACTTAACTCTAAGAAATAATTTTAACAACTAATTTGAGGAGCTATTTCTCTATTCTTTAAGCAAGTATTTTTAAATATCCATGTATAAATCCTATAATATCTTATTGAAGCTATTATTATAGTTAATAATATAGTACTAGGAATATTAAACTTTTAAGCGTTATAAAAGATTTTACTTCGCTTATATCTTCTAAAATATTTATTTTGTTGTTCTTATAGCTTTTAAATAAGGTTAAAATAGTAAAAAATAAAGAAATAAAGATTGAGAATTTGAAAGTTAAATTGTTTATTTATTTAATTATAAAAGAAAAGGATAATTAAATAGGGATAATAGTAGGAAATACTTTTAAAGCCTTCAATCTTATAAATGCATAATATCTTTTTATATAATAGTATTCATACGAACTAACAAAAAGCTTCATTCACTAATTATTCGATGCTTTATCTTACAGGATATGCTAATCATATAGTATTTGTCTTTATTTTCTGTCCATAATCAAATTGCTAATATAAAGGATTTAAAATAGTTTTATGGTTATTTTCTCAGATTATGGCATATAATAAAGTTTTGAACTAACCTATTTATTTAATCACTTTTGATTCTAAAATCACTAATAGTTCTAGTTTTATTTATTAGATAGCCAGAATCTAAAAGTATTTAGCTTTATTATTGTAATATTTAAGAAGGTAATCTCCTGTTGCGCTATTTTTCATAACCTTGTATTTAAAAATTATCGATATAAGCCAAAATAATTATTAAATATCACTCATGCTACTTCCTTTAAAGGTTTAGCTTTTAAATTGAAGAAGAATTAAGATTTTAACAAATCTAGTCTTAAATATATTTTACTTCAAACTTTTTCTTTTTAAGTTAGGTTTTTTACATTCAACTTACTTTTCTATTAACTATTTCAAAATTTAATTATAATCTTCTTAATTTATCTCTTTAATAGTTTATTCATCCACCTTCACATTAATTTTTAGTTGTTGCTACTTCTATTTTTATATATTCGCTTTGCCATTTTTCTCAGAATTATTAATATCTTCAATGCTCTTTTATTTTATAGCTTTTATTTAATATCTTTTTCCATCAAATTTATTAATTTATAGATTTATCAATTGCTTTAACTTTTAAAACTAGAAAATTAATTGGAATGATAAATCTCTTTTATTAAATTGCAGTGATAAAGTTTTCCTTTAATAGATTTCTTCATTTTAACTTAAAGTGTTCAAAATTTCTATTTTGTATTAATTAAACATTTTTATCTCTTCCAGCTTTAGTCAATTTTATTTATTATCTTTAGATAAGCTTTTACTTTATATTTAGTTTGAGATTTTTCATTCTTCATATTATGATAATATGAGTCGCTATAAAATTGAATTAAATGAAAAGGATTTTTTTATTGATATTAAGGAAAAGCATTATATAATTATTTAGCTTCATTTGATTTATTAATTATCTCCAATTTAAGTAATAAGAATAGAAATTCCCAGTAACAAGTGGATAATACTATTCTTTGTCTACAATAAGCTTAATAAAATTTAAAGTATTAGAACCTAGAAAATAAAAATGGAAAGACTTTTATTTCTTAAGGAAAGGTAATTATATATCTGGTGCTAAACATAACTAAGATTATATTCTATTTGATTAATTAAACTTTGAAAAATTAAAAAAAATTGAGAGATTATATCTACAGCCTCACTTTGAGTTTGATAAAAATATATAACTTAAACTTAAATATTCTGTTGTAATTCTTCCAATCTTTGAACTAAATTTCTTCTTTCTGTAAATGGTTGCTTATCTTTAAATTTTATGCTTTAGCTTAGAATATTAGTTTGATTGGTCTATTTTTGCTCTTTTAGACTTTTTTAATTATTTTTTTCACTTTAAAGTAAAGATCTCACTCAGTCATTTGTTGTTAAATCATTTGGCTTTAGTTCATACATTACTAAGTTTTTTTAGATAAATTCTCTCATTTACTGTTTAGTAAATTCGGCTTTTCTTCCTAATCGTTTTTAACTAGAAAACAGTTAGTCGCTGTTTTTAATAATACTTTTAAGCTTTAAAGGAGTTTTGTTCCTATGAGAACATGACAGTGAACTACGTTAAGAACTACTTTTAAATCCAGGAGAATAATTAGAATTAAATGATTGAATTTTTACTTTTTCTTGAGAACTTTCATTATCATTTAGTTTTCAATTTTGTCTTTTTAGCTTTATAAACTTCTTCTAATTCTAAGTATCTTAGGAGGTATTTTAACTCTGATTATATGTTTGCCAAACTTTATTAGGAATTATCTTGAAATTAATCTTATCATTTTCAAAATTTGTTTAATCAAGTGGCGATTTATCCATTTTCGTTATAAAAGCTTCACTAGCATAAGACCCTGGCTTTTTCTTTAAACTATTTTTGTACTTCTATTTCATCATTTTTCAATCCTACTACACTAAACATTGATTTGTAAATAAATCACAATCTTGATTCTTTCTAAATAATAACTATGCGTTTTTGTTCTGCTTTTGTATATATTTCTATGAGCATACTCCTTTTAATAGTAATTCCTTCCTAGGTATTTCTTTTTTAATTCATTATTTGCATTAATTTTATAAGTTCTATTCTGGGGTCTATTGATTTTCAAAAAAGTTAGTTTGCTAGCTAAAATCTTACTGAAATAGCTATTTATTTTGGTCATTGCTTAAGTTCTTAGTTTATTGTCTTCTACAGCCTGAATAATAAATAATATGAACTTACTTAAAGAATTTTCTTAAGTACGAGGTCTGGAAAATATTTATCTCTAGCTCAAACCCAAAATGAAATTATTTTGTTTTATTTCTTCCTAGTTTTAACTCAGATTTCTCTATATTCTTTACCTTATTTCTCAAGTTTAAGGCAATAAAATATCTGAAACAAAATCTTAATCTTTCTCTATTTGAGTTCTTATAATTACTTTCTTTCTATTCGCTAACTTTTATAAGCGTGCTTATTCCTAAATATACTACTGAGATATTTTATCCAAGATTTCTGATTTAGGAGGCTAAATGACTAAATTAGGATTTTCCTGGTTTTGATTTGTAACTTCTTTGATTCTCTTGGTTAACTAATTTATCTTTTGCTTAACACCACTAATCTTATCACTTTTAAATATTCTTATTTTAGATTGCTTTTCTTGTATTTTTTGCTTAATGAAATCGTTATTAATTGAAAGTTAATATAAATTTTCCCGTAATTTTTATTTGAATTACTAGAAGCGATTTTAAAAACTTGCTTGATGTTGCTTTTACCACTCGTTTTTGCTGATTAAATGACTGAAGAACTTTTCAATAAAATATACATTGCTAAGAGTTTGCTGAGATTTTTGTAATCAATTATTTTAACTTTCTCCTGTGCATTTGCTACAACAGCATGATTTCCGCCTCGTTGTTTTTTTAATGAGATTTTTTTTAATCTTAGCAGGTTACTAGAGTAAAGAATCTGGATCTATTGGAGTTTTTGAATCAATAAGAATTTCAATTAAATGTTTAGTTCTTAGTTAATCTGCTGAATGAGGTCTTATACGTTTCCTTTGCTTTTTTCAAATTTAGTTGGTTAAAGCTTTAACTCTTTCCTTAGACCAAGGTACTTTAACAAACTTCAATCATACTTATTGCTCATTTAATATTTTCTACTTAGCACTAGAGTGCTCAAAGCCTTAATCTTTAACAAAGTTGAACAGCTTTTATTATCAAATATCCATTTCACTTTTATAGATTTAATTTTCCTTTTGCTACTAATTAAATAGTTAAAAATCATGCGATTTCTTTTTAGCAGCATTTTTTTTGACAATAGTTTATTTTTTCTAATTTTCTTCTTATTTGATAGTAATAGTTCTTCGCATTATTGCATTAGGGTGGACTTAGATATTGATGATCTCAGTAGACAAGCTTTATATTATTTTCTTCTTTGGCTTTTATTTTTCTTCTTAATCCATTTAATTATTCATAATCTGTAGTTTTAACTAAAGATATTTAAATTTAATTTTCTTTGTTTAATCTAACTCTTTATGATAGCATATATAAAGTGCTTATTTAAAGTTGGACTATGATCTAAGATCACTTTAGTCTAAGTTTAGTATTACTTGAGTATGGAGTTTTGATTATAGATAAAAGTGAAATTTAATCTCTTTGAAAAATATAAGAATCATTGATAAAACTTTATTTGAAGCTTAGACATTTAATGACAATTTTGCTAAGAAATTATATACCTGCATGTATCCTTTTTTACAAAGCTAGTGAGATATTAAATTACACTTAGTAATTAGACTAGAACTGCTTAAAAACTAAACTTTTAACTTTAGATAAGTTTGTATAAGGTTCTAGATAAACTTGTAATTAAAGAAGCGTTTCACATCTATTAATAGGTGTTAATTATAATATCCATTTATTTACTTAGGTTATTATTATTAACCAGGCACCTAATCTAAATATAATATTAATCTAACGTAGAGCTTTGGAAACTAAATTTATCTAATAAGTCTTAGTTTTATTTTAGTTATTATTACATCTAAAAAATAATCAAGATCTTAACTTTAATTCTCTACTTTTAAATATATTTTATAATATACTTCTTTTGGCTTTATCCTTAGCTTTAGTTCTTTTGAACTTAGCTGAATCTTATGAATGCTTGAAGTGGAAATGCGACAAAGAAGTTCCTGATAACTTCTGCTTTTAATACAACGAAGCGACCAAAACTGTTTTAGTTGCTCAAAACTTTCATGCGAATTGTTCAGTTATTGATTACGTTGAAGGTTTGGCTTAAAATAAGAGTATGCAAGTAAATTAAGTAGAAAGCAATAGACTGAATGAGGAAGATTACTTAGAAAAATATCTGAGGTAAAAGTATTGCAGCTCAAACCTTTATTCTTTCCTTTATTAAGGTCATTGTTGTGAATATAAATAGATTGGCAAAAAATAGGACTGATCTTGCAACTTCGATTGCTTTGCTAATTCTATGGGACATACATATGCAGGAAATAGATGATTCATGGCTTGTACAGATAACGCAGAATGTTCAAGTAAAAAATGCGAATGTGTACCTAGTTAATAAGGAATATCTCGATGTGCAGCTAGTGCTTATGACTAAATATATCAAGATTTATGACAAAATATTTGTAAAAAAAATTTTGGTGTTTATGATACTTGTAATTAATGAATAGCAGTTAAATTTGGACATCTCATAGAATAACTTGAAAGTAATTCTGATGATTTACCTTGCTTATAAAATTCAATAGACGCAAAAGCATTTTCGTATCTGTAAACAAATTTGGCAGTAGACGATATTCTAACAGTATTAATAATAGTAGGAGTGGGAGCTGCTTTTCTAATAATATTTTGTTTTCTAATATGTAATAGTAGAAAGGGTAGAATTGCTAAAGCAAAGCTTTTTGATTCAGATCTAAAGCAACCTTTGAATGTGTGAAAGCTCGTTTAATTTAGTTTATTTTTCTTATTCCTTATTAATTTTAAGTAATAGATATTCTTCGATTTAACTTAGATAACTTCATTCTGTTATTACAAACTAAGTAAAAGCCCAAAAATTATTATATTCCTATATATTTTATAAGAGATAGATTAATTTTAATTAATTAACTGCTAATGATTTCTAAAAGTATTAAGTTTTAGAAGTTTAAAAGTAAATGTTGTGATTCTGATCTTAAGCTTTGGTATTACTTATTACTAGCAATAATTTGATGCTTGTTTTAAAATAATTCTGATTTAAATTGGATTCTAAACTTTTAGTAATGAGACTTAATTTAAGTGTTTAGAATTAAAAGCAATATAAGCTATTTAAATTAGCTAGGTTTTGCTTTATTATTACTTATTTAAAGTTTATTTTATTTAAACCATCTTTACACTATTAACTGCTATAATTCTTCTAAAATAGACAAATCTTTATTTCCTTTCCATGTTTTAGAAAGCAGAATGAGCACAAGATTTCCTTCTACTATAAAGCAGTTTTAGGTTTTGATAGTAGTAATTAAATATAGGATTAAGAAGTAACTTTAGCTTTGTTGTAGTGTAACTAATATCTGAATTAGAATGGATACAAAAGTTATTTATTTAATTATTAGCTCTATTTAGCCTTTAATAGTAGTAAAATAACAGTTATAGTAATTAATTTTAATAAATCCTTATGTTATTCATACTCTCATTTAAGTCTCGCTATTCACATTATTGTCACTTTCTTAATCTAATCCTTTTCCCTCTGATACAAATCCCCTTCATTTCTCGAAACTTTCTAACTGCTCTCCTAGGCTCTATTTAATGTTAGTATATAATAATCTGCTAGTTCTATTTGCTAAAAGCATTATATTAATACAATATATAAAAATAAAGCTTATAATTTCAATCCTGTCACTTATTATTGACGCCTCTTTTTAAAAAATAATAATCAGTTAGCAAATAACAAAGAGGTAGTGAAGCTACAGAGATAATGAAATATGGAGGATAGGAATTACATAATATAGTTACATGCTTTAGTAACAATATGCTAACAACACTCGCTATACCAAATCAGTTTAAAACTATTTATATTTTAACTATTAAAAATAAGTCAAAATATTGTAATTGACATAGCCCTATTGAATTGCTTGCTTCAAATATATGAAAAAGCACTAACTTAAAGACTATTAATTATATATATGAAGGAGATATTATTCATCAAGCTTAATTTGCTTCGCGAAAAATCTAAATTATAATTAATTTTAGCAATTTAATTATTTACTTACATCGTAGATGGTCAAGCAGTTAATTTCTACTCTAATATATGTGCAAAAAATGTAGTATTTCAAGTAAATTACCACCATCTAATAACACTTATATTAACTCTGGGATTCATAATGGTATTTTAGTCTTTTTATGAAAATATCGATGAAAGTTCCTTTCTGATACTCTTACTACGAAATCAATTAAGTTAAATAACGGAGTGTTATAAGGAAGCAGCCATGGACCTGTATTTGTAATACTTAGCATTGTAATTAGATATATAGAAGTAAAATAGTATAAATATGTCTTCAATATCTTTTAAGGAAATTTTGTGACTTTGCTAATGACTTAATTGAATTACTAATTCATAGTGAAATGCATAAAAATTGCTAAACGTCACTAAAAATAGTGTTTTGAGTAAAACTAAATATAAATGTATAAAATGTGAAGTAACTTAGAAATAGGATCTGATTAGGCCATAGAAGTTGATTAAAGTAAAGCAAAAAAGATTATTGCATAAACGAGCAACACACATAGCATTAAAATAAAATAATATGATAGTTCTTAGAAAGAAAAGATAATTTAAATATTAATGCTTTCCTATTGCTTAAAAGGACTAAATTTTGACACAGATTGGCAAATTAATAAAATTATAAACTACATTGTGCAAGCAATGTATCTTTCCTCAAAGTAGCAATTTTGAAAGCGTCAGCAGTTCCTTCTAAGTACGGAGTAATATCGCCAATCAATTTTAAAACACTTTACAGAACATTTATTTTTGCCAAAATAGAGTATGGAAGGGATATAAGATTATAGATATTATCATAAATACTATTAATTTTTACATAAGAGTTTACCTAAAACTCCTATTTAAGAGTGAAGGGTTCGTTACAATCATCACTATTAATGATAAGAAACTAAATAATTAGGTGCTGCTATTAATCAGTGAAGTTAGAATCATTATCATAAAGATTAAAGTGTCTACATTAATCAAAGAGAAGCAAAGTATTGAAATCAACAGAGGCCTATAAAGCAGTGGATATATGCTTAAAATATAAGAAAAGTAGAAATTATACTAATAAGATTAAATTAACGTGTAATAAGTTAATTACTACATATCTACATTTTATTTATTATATCTTTGACTTCCAATTATAAAATGGAAAGCTATTCTCAAGATACACTTAATTGGTAATAAGAAAACTAGAATCTTACAACTTCAGGCTCAAATAACAAGAAGCACCAAAAAGCAGGATGCAAGAAGTTAATCAACCTACTTATTGTATGCGCAGAAAAATAGTCCATCCAATAAAATTCTATTATAGAGAAATCAAGAATTTAACAAACAAGCTGAAGAGTAAACTATCTACTAAAGCTCGTCTGCTGAAAAATAGATGATTCCAAACAAACGCAAATCAGAGATAGGGGACTAAAATGGAGAAATATAGAGACTCACTTAAACCCTAAAAGAGATAAAGAATAACCATCATATTCTCTGATAAAACACTAGCATTCTATAAAATATCTCTTTATCTTTGAAATAAAGAGATATATCTTAACTGTAGTAGGTAAATAAGTATCTCTCAGTATTTAATTACAAGTTTAATATCTAGAAGATAAAAGAATATAGAGCTAACCAATAATACATAAAAAGCAAGTTAAAGTGGAGTTTGAAGCATTTATTTCAATCAAGTGTTAAGATAATAATAATGGACTATTTCAAATTTTCATCCAAAATAAGAAAGAAAATATAAGAAATAACCTGAAGAAACATTATAATAAGGTATTAAAATGATAAAAATAGTCTGAACAACATAGAGGAAATAACAAATTATGTCGAAAGATATCCTCCCTGACTTGCTATAAGCTATCTAGTTTGTCAAAACATAAAAATAATACTACTAAAAGATATGTCTATAAAATAAGAAAATTTGAGTTTCTTAGAGAATCTACAAAAATTAGAGTATCTAGATTTAAATTGTTGGTGCTAAAATCGATTATTCCACAAAATTCCTTTCCATATTTACAGTACTAAGCATCATACTCACTGAAAATTAGTTAATTTATTTTTTCTTTGCACTCCTAAAAATTTCCACTTCCCTTAATTTTCAAATTTCCGAATATCTCAGAATAGTCAGCTAAAGTGAAAAAATACAGCTGTAGCAAGGGAAGTAGGCAATACTTTTGTCTTTATTGATATTGACAAACTCTTTAAGTAGATTAGTTAAAGTGAGATCAAATCCTAGCTGCATTAAAGAATTAAGGACTTACCATATAGCTATGCGTGTAAATTTTGACATTTTACCTACAAAGTTGGATTTCTTTAAAGTATCCTGTAGGTAAATTTTCTTAGCTAGCAAAAGCTATTTATAAACTTGCTCCTCCTAATTCTAAAATTCCTTGAGTTTACTTCATATTCATTTCTTACTTCTAATCTGGTCTTTCGTAACTTATGTAGTCTTTATGCCAACTCAAAGTTTAGAAAGGAAAATTATTAAGAAGCATATTAACACCTGTCCATGAGTAAACTCCTTCATCTTAACCAGTTATAATTTGAGCAAAGCTAGGCTAAAATAAAAACTAAGAAGATTAAAGATAAACCTAGATTAACTCCAACAAATGCTAGGCTTGCTCAAAAGTTAACCTTCTAACACCTGCTAATAGAATAATTACCAGCAGTTGCATAAAAAAATACAGGAGTATTTTAAAGCTCTTCTTGAGGGATTCACCTTTTAGCAAACTAGAATAAATCATCGAGATAACGATCAAGTCCATCTTATTCAATTGCAAACGAAGAAATTCCAGGAGATTTCTTATAGTTTAGAGAAGGAACTTGAATTACTGGAGTAGGTCCGCATACATTTCTTTAGATTTCGTACTAATAAATGTGAATTCTAGATCCTGAACTGCCAGCATCTACAACATAAGCGAACCAAAGCATTTTTATTAGGAATGAAGATGATATATTTGCAATATAAGCTTAGAAATAAGAAATATTAGCAAGAAATATAAAATTTTAAATTGATAGTAGTTTATCATTATTTAAGTTCTTATATGCTAAATAAAGAGCAAGGAGATCAAAGAAAGGATTAGTATTATATATAAAAATTATAACACTTTTTATACTGTAGTTAAGTTATAATAAGCAAAGGAAGTTGGCTATTATGAAAGAAATCAAGCACAACTATCAGAAAAGATTAGAACCGAAAGTTTAAGTTTGATTAGAGTAAAATAATGGATAAATGAAGAAACTTAAGGATATTTATATTAATTATTAGATTTAATGCTAAATACTTTAAATTAATTGAAGAATTAGCTTTCTAATTATCTGAGTTTATATATTTATATTTAAAAAAGTAAATAAATAGAATAAGTAAAGAAGCTTACAATATCTAAGATAGAAGTAGATAAGGAAAATTAGATATATAAAATGGTAAAAATAATTAAAATTTGGTTAAATTTATGAAATTCAAATCAACAAATATGATTTTGCTAAAGTAAAGCTATTTAATTTAATATTCCTATTTTAGTGACTTTAGCAAAGTAGTACTAGGTTAAAATTAATACTATCCCTTGCTTATAAGCTCAATTATTTTCCTAAAATACTCCTAAACCATTGACTCTAAAAATTCCTTTTATTTTACTTTAAATAAATTTTCTTTAATCTTCTACCTCTAGAAGCTAAGCTAGTAACATAACTTAATTAGCTCTTTAGAAACTCTACATCAATTTAAATAGAGACTAAATTAACTAAGTTTAAACTGCTAAATGTAAATTTAATTAAATAGTTTAGAACTAAAAGATAAAGGAAACAAAAAGCCAATAAAGAAAATAGCCAGACTCGTTTTGAGAGCTATATCTACTGAAATTAAACCGTAAACTTAATTATTACTACAATCTTTTAATCTAAGTGCCTGCTTATTATTCTTATCCAATGATAGATATTCTTTAATTAATTAAGCGAGTGAATAGACATGCATATGCATAAGGGAAGCTATTAAGAATAGATAAATTCAAAATTATTCTTAATAAGCTAATTAGGAAAAAAACTGAATGTCTAAATAGCCGTTTTATGCTTATTACTTTATAAATAGAGTTTACTAAATCAGCTTTATAAAAAAATTCTATCGTTTTCAACGAAAAAAAAGGGATAAAGATTATAAGAAGAAACAATAACTTTGGAAACTTTAAGTTATTAAAGAATGAGATAAGTGAGAAGAAAAAGAGGAAGGAGTTTACCAAAGCAAAAGATAAAATAGCATACATTCAATAAAAAGTCTGACTTATAGACTTTCGAACTAGAGAAACTAGTACTAAATATCTAATATAGGATTAGGATATTTAAAAATAATGAACCTTAAAATAGAGATATTAGTAGACTACAATAAGTTAATAAGTTCTTATTCTAATATAAATATCTCTATGGTTATTTCAAGCAAAGAGTTATAAGAAAATTAATAATCAACAACTACAAGTTTTAAAGTAGTTTACTGATAAAAGTTTAGATTTTAAAGGTTTTTAAAAAGAATTTTACTAATAGTCAGATTACATAATGGATAAGTAGAGTGTTTGAGGAAGTAGATTAGATAAAATAGATTATTAAATGTAAAGAAACCCACTAATAATAATATAATGTTCCCTTGTTATAAAAACCCTTAGAAATATAATTTTCTTATCTATCTTTTATAATTATATTTTAAATAAAATATAACATTTAGTTCGGAGCTATTAAGCATATTTATGATTCACATTTTTAGCAAATAGAACAAGCAGATTATTATATACTAACATTAAATAGAGCCTAGGAGAGCAGTTAGAAAGTTCGAGAAATGAAGGGGATTTGTATCAGAGGGAAAAGGATTAGATTAAGAAAGTGGCAATAATATGAATAGCGAGACTTAAATGAGAGTATGAATAACATAAGGATTTATTAAAATTAATTACTATAACTGTTATTTTACTACTACTAAAGGCTAAATAGAGCTAATAATTAAATAAATAACTTTTGTATCCATTCTAATTCAGATATCAGTTACACTACAACAAAGCTAAAGTTACTTCTTAATCCTATATTTAATTACTACTATCAAAACCTAAAACTGCTTTATATTAGAAGGAAATCTTGTGCTCATTCTGCTTTCTAAAGCATGGAAAGGAAATAAAGATTTGTCTATTTTAGAAGAATTATAGCAGTTAATAGTGTAGAGATGGTTTAAATCAAAATAAACTTTAAATAAGTAATAATAAAGCAAAACCAAGCTAATTTAAATAGCTTATATTGCTTTTAATTCTAAACACTTAAATTAAGTCTCATTACTAAAAGTTTAGAATCCAATTTAAATCAGAATTATTTTAAAACAAGCATCAAATTATTGCTAGTAATAAGTAATACCAAAGCTTAAGATCAGAATCACAACATTTACTTTTAAACTTCTAAAACTTAATACTTTTAGAAATCATTAGCAATTAATTAATTAAAAATAATCTATCTCTTATAAAATATATAGGAATATAATAATTTTTGGGCTTTTACTTAGTTTGTAATAACAGAATGAAGTTATCTAAGTTAAATCGAAGAATATCTATTACTTAAAATTAATAAGGAATAAGAAAAATAAACTAAATTAAACAAGCTTTCACACATTCAAAGGTTGCTTTAGATCTGAATCAAAAAGCTTTGCTTTAGCAATTCTACCCTTTCTACTATTACATATTAGAAAACAACATATTATTAGAAAAGCAGCTCCCACTCCTACTATTATTAATACTGTTAGAATATCGTCTACTGCCAAATTTGTTTACAGATACGAAAATGCTTTTGCGTCTATTGAATTTTATAAGCAAGGTAAATCATCAGAATTACTTTCAAGTTATTCTATGAGATGTCCAAATTTAACTGCCATTCACTATTTACAAGTATCATAAACACCAAAATTTTATTTACAAATATTTTGTCATAAATCTTGATATATTTAGTCATAAGCACTAGCTGCACATCGAGATATTCCTTATTAACTAGGTACACATTCGCATTTTTTACTTGAACATTCTGCGTTATCTGTACAAGCCATGAATCATCTATTTCCTGCATATGTATGTCCCATAGAATTAGCAAAGCAATCGAAGTTGCAAGATTAGTCCTATTTTTTGCCAATCTATTTATATTCACAACAATGATCGCAATAAAGGAAAGAATAAAGGTTTAAGCTGCAATACTTTTACCTCAGATATTTTTCTAAGTAATCTTCCTCATTCAGTCTATTGCTTTCTACTTAATTTACTTGCATACTCTTATTTTAAGCCAAACCTTCAACATAATCAATAACTGAACAATTCGCATGAAAGTTTTGAGCAACTAAAACAGTTTTGGTTGCTTCGTTGTATTAAAAGCAGAAGTTATCAGGAACTTCTTTGTCGCATTTCCACTTCAAGCATTCAGAAAATTCAGCTAAGTTCAAAAGAACTAAAGCTAAGGATAAAGCCAAAAGAAGTATATTATAAAATAGATTTAAAAGTAGCGAATTAAAGTGGATTTTCTCTTTGAAAAGTTTGAATTTTCTCTTTCATAAGCTTTAAATATTTAAATTAAAATTAAAAATCCATTTAAATAGAAGATTAGTTCAAACTAACTAATCTACCTTAATTTTTAACGCTTTATCTTATATTTTTTATTACTTTCTATTAACTGAAAATTAACTTTAATGGATAATAAATATCTTTATGCTATTTATTAGATTCATAGTTTCTTTTTATGTTTTACTAGTTGAATAGAGCAGAAAAATTATCTTAACTGAATTAGATAAATTTAGTAATAAATTAAGAGCCTAGCGAGTTAATAGTTAGCTAAAAATGATGCAATAAATAAATAAGATTAATGCTATAATAATCTAGATTTTCATCTACAATTAGAATACTTAACTAACAAATGATACTAGAAGTACAGCTTTTTAATATGATAGTACATTTTACGCAGATTTCAATATATATTATTTTTTAGAAACTAGTACTGATTTATTAGAACAGACTAGAAGGAAATTAATAAATATTCTAATATAAAAGGACTTTTAAAGTTTGATTATGAACTAGCATTAGTGAATACGAAGAAATAAATAATAAACTATAGATAAGCGCAAATGTGAAATTACCTTCAAGATATTTGCATTTTATAAATACCATTGTTTAATAAGGCTGAACATTCTATAAATTGTATAAAGATTTGAATTAAGAATTCAATCGCATTGATAGCCTTGATAAATTTTATGGCTTACTTCTAAATGAAGCTCAATTTAGAATTATAAAATGGTCATCTATTTTATTTTAATCTCTTTAATATAAACTATCTTATGTAAATAAGTCTCTATTGTTGTAGATGCTGGCAGTTCAGGATCTAGAATTCACATTTATTAGTACGAAATCTAAAGAAATGTATGCGGACCTACTCCAGTAATTCAAGTTCCTTCTCTAAACTATAAGAAATCTCCTGGAATTTCTTCGTTCGCAATTGAATAAGATGGACTTGATCGTTATCTTGATGATTTATTCTAGTTTGCTAAAAGGTGAATCCCTCAAGAAGAGCTTTAAAATACTCCTGTATTTTTTTATGCAACTGCTGGTAATTATTCTATTAGCAGGTGTTAGAAGGTTAACTTTTGAGCAAGCCTAGCATTTGTTGGAGTTAATCTAGGTTTATCTTTAATCTTCTTAGTTTTTATTTTAGCCTAGCTTTGCTCAAATTATAACTGGTTAAGATGAAGGAGTTTACTCATGGACAGGTGTTAATATGCTTCTTAATAATTTTCCTTTCTAAACTTTGAGTTGGTATAAAGACTACATAAGTTACGAAAGACCAGATTAGAAGTAAGAAATGAATATGAAGTAAACTCAAGGAATTTTAGAATTAGGAGGAGCAAGTTTATAAATAGCTTTTGCTAGCTAAGAAAATTTACCTACAGGATACTTTAAAGAAATCCAACTTTGTAGGTAAAATGTCAAAATTTACACGCATAGCTATATGGTAAGTCCTTAATTCTTTAATGCAGCTAGGATTTGATCTCACTTTAACTAATCTACTTAAAGAGTTTGTCAATATCAATAAAGACAAAAGTATTGCCTACTTCCCTTGCTACAGCTGTATTTTTTCACTTTAGCTGATTATTCTGAGATATTCGGAAATTTGAAAATTAAGGGAAGTGGAAATTTTTAGGAGTGCAAAGAAAAAATAAATTAACTAATTTTCAGTGAGTATGATGCTTAGTACTGTAAATATGGAAAGGAATTTTGTGGAATAATCGATTTTAGCACCAACAATCTAAATCTAGATACTCTAATTTTTGTAGATTCTCTAAGAAACTCAAATTTTCTTATTTTATAGACATATCTTTTAGTAGTATTATTTTTATGTTTTGACAAACTAGATAGTTTATAGCAAGTCAGGGAGGATATCTTTCGACATAATTTGTATTTCCTCTATGTTGTTCAGACTATTTTTATCATTTTAATACCTTATTATAATGTTTCTTCAGGTTATTTCTTATATTTTCTTTCTTATTTTAGATGAAAATTTGAAATAGTCCATTATTATTATCTTAACACTTGATTGAAATAAATGCTTCAAACTCCACTTTAACTTGCTTTTTATGTATTATTGGTTAGCTCTATATTCTTTTATCTTCTAGATATTAAACTTGTAATTAAATACTGAGAGATACTTATTTACCTACTACAGTTAAGATATATCTCTTTATTTCAAAGATAAAGAGACGTTTTATAGAATGCTAGTGTTTTATCAGAGAATATGATGGTTATTCTTTATCTCTTTTAGGGTTTAAGTGAGTCTCTATATTTCTCCATTTTAGTCCCCTATCTCTGATTTGCGTTTGTTTGGAAACATCTAGTTTTCAGCAGACGAGCTTTAGTAGATAGTTTACTCTTCAGCTTGTTTGTTAAGTTCTTGATCTCTCTATAATATAACTTTATTAGATGGACTATTTTTCTGCGCATAGAATAAGTAGGTTGATTAACTTCTTGCATCCTGCTTTTTTGGTGCTTCTTGTTATTTGACCCTGAAGTTGTAAGATTCTAGTTTTCTTATTACCAATTAAGTGTATCTTGAGAATAGCTTTCCATTTTATAATTGGAAGTCAAAGATATAATAAATAAAATGTAGATATGTAGTAATTAACTTATTACACGTTAATTTAATCTTATTAGTATAATTTCTACTTTTCTTATATTTTAAGCATATATCCACTGCTTTATAGGCCTCTGTTGATTTCAATACTTTGCTTCTCTTTGATTAATGTAGACACTTTAATCTTTATGATAATGATTCTAACTTCACTGATTAATAGCAGCACTTAATTATTTAGTCTCTTATCATTAATAGTGATGATTGTAACGAAGCCTTCACTCTTAAATAGGAGTTTTAGGTAAACTCTTATGTAAAAATTAATAGTATTTATGATAATATCTATAATCTTATATCCCTTCCATACTCTATTTTGGCAAAAATAAATGTTCTGTAAAGTGTTTTAAAATTGATTGGCGATATTACTCCGTACTTAGAAGGAACTGCTGACGCTTTCAAAATTTCTACTTTGAGGAAAGATACATTGCTTGCACAATGTAGTTTATAATTTTATTAATTTGCCAATCTGTGTCAAAATTTAGTCCTTTTAAGCAATAGGAAAGCATTAATATTTAAATTATCTTTTCTTTCTAAGAACTATCATATTATTTTATTTTAATGCTATGTGTGTTGCTCGTTTATGCAATAATCTTTTTTGCTTTACTTTAATCAACTTCTATGGCCTGATCAGATCCTATTTCTAAGTTACTTCACATTTTATACATTTATATTTAGTTTTACTCAAAACACTATTTTTAGTGACGTTTAGCAATTTTTATGCATTTCACTATGAATTAGTAACTCAATTAAGTCATTAGCAAAGTCACAAAATTTCTTAACAGATATTGAAGCCATATTTATACTATTTTACTTCTATATATCTAATTACAATACTAAGTATTACAAATACAGGTCCATGGCTGCTTCCTTATAACACTCCGTTATTTAACTTAATTGATTTCGTAGTAAGAGTATCAGAAAGGAACTTTCATCGATATTTTCATAAAAAGACTAAAATACCATTATGAATCCCAGAGGTAATATAAGTGTTATTAGATGGTGGTAATTTACTTGAAATACTACATTTTTTGCACATCTATTAGAGTAGCAATTAACTGCTCGACCATCTACGATTTAAGTAAATAATTAAATTGCTAAAATTAATTATAATTTAGATTTTTCGCGAAGCAAATTAAGCTTGATGAATAATATCTCCTTCATATATATAATTAATAGTCTTTAAGTTAGTGCTTTTTCATATATTTGAAGAAAGCAATTAAATTGGGCTATGTCAATTACAATATTTTGGTTTTTTTTTAATAGTTAAAATATAAATAGTTTTAAACTGATTTGGTATAGCGAATGTTGTTAGCATATTGTTACTAAAGCATGTAACTATATTATGTAATTCCTATCCTCCATATTTTATTATCTCTGTAGCTTCACTACCTCTTTGTTATTTGCTAACTGATTATTATTTTTTAAAAAGAGGCGTCAATAATAAGTGACAGGATTGAAATTATAAGCTTTATTTTTATATATTGTATTCATATAATGCTTTTAGCAAATAGAACAAGCAGATTATTATATACTAACATTAAATAGAGCCTAGAAGAGCAGTTAGAAATTTCGAGAAATGAAGGGAATTTGTATCAGAGGGAAAAGGATTAGATTAAGAAAGTGGCAATAATATGAATAGCGAGACTTAAATGAGAGTATGAATAACATAAGGATTTATTAAAATTAATTACTATAACTGTTATTTTACTACTATTAAAGGCTAAATAGAGCTAATAATTAAATAAATAACTTTTGTATCCATTCTAATTCAGATATTAGTTACACTACAACAAAGCTAAAGTTACTTCTTAATCCTATATTTAATTACTACTATCAAAACCTAAAACTGCTTTATAGTAGAAGGAAATCTTGTGCTCATTCTGCTTTCTAAAACATGGAAAGGAAATAAAGATTTGTCTATTTTAGAAGAATTATAGCAGTTAATAGTGTAGAGATGGTTTAAATAAAATAAACTTTAAATAAGTAATAATAAAGCAAAACCTAGCTAATTTAAATAGCTTATATTGCTTTTAATTCTAAACACTTAAATTAAGTCTCATTACTAAAAGTTTAGAATCCAATTTAAATCAAAATTATTTTAAAACAAGCATCAAATTATTGCTAGTAATAAGTAATACCAAAGCTTAAGATCAGAATCACAACATTTGCTTTTAAACTTCTAAAACTTAATACTTTTAGAAATCATTAGCAATTAACAAATTAAAAATAATCTATCTCTTATAAAATATATAGGAATATAATAATTTTTGGGCTTTTACTTAGTTTGTAATAACAGAATGAAGTTATCTAAGTTAAATCGAAGAATATCTATTACTTAAAATTAATAAGGAATAAGAAAAATAAACTAAATTAAACAAGCTTTCACACATTCAAAGGTTGCTTTAGATCTGAATCAAAAAGCTTTGCTTTAGCAATTCTACCCTTTCTACTATTACATATTAGAAAACAACATATTATTAGAAAAGCAGCTCCCACTCCTACTATTATTAATACTGTTAGAATATCGTCTACTGCCAAATTTGTTTACAGATACGAAAATGCTTTTGCGTCTATTGAATTTTATAAGCAAGGTAAATCATCAGAATTACTTTCAAGTTATTCTATGAGATGTCCAAATTTAACTGCCATTCACTATTTACAAGTATCATAAACACCAAAATTTTATTTACAAATATTTTGTCATAAATCTTGATATATTTAGTCATAAGCACTAGCTGCACATCGAGATATTCCTTATTAACTAGGTACACATTCGCATTTTTTACTTGAACATTCTGCGTTATCTGTACAAGCCATGAATCATCTATTTCCTGCATATGTATGTCCCATAGAATTAGCAAAGCAATCGAAGTTGCAAGATTAGTCCTATTTTTTGCCAATTTATTTATATTCACAACAATGACCGCAATAAAGGAAAGAATAAAGGTTTAAGCTGCAATACTTTTACCTCAGATATTTTTCTAAGTAATCTTCCTCATTCAGTCTATTACTTTCTACTTAATTTACTTGCATACTCTTATTTTAAGCCAAACCTTCAACGTAATCAATAACTGAACAATTCGCATGAAAGTTTTGAGCAACTAAAACAGTTTTGGTCGCTTCATTGTATTAAAAGCAGAAGTTATCAGGAACTTCTTTGTCGCATTTCCACTTCAAGCATTCAGAAAATTCAGATAAGTTCAAAATAACTAAAGCTAAGGATAAAGCCAAAAGAAGTATATTATAAAATAGATTTAAAAGTAGCGAATTAAAGTGGATTTTCTCTTTGAAAAGTTTGAATTTTCTCTTTCATAAGCTTTAAATATTTAAATTAAAATTAAAAATCCATTTAAATAGAAGATTAGTTCAAACTAACTAATCTACCTTAATTTTTAACGCTTTATCTTATATTTTTTATTACTTTCTATTAACTGAAAATTAACTTTAATGGATAATAAATATCTTTATGCTATTTATTAGATTCATAGTTTCTTTTTATGTTTTACTAGTTGAATAGAGCAGAAAAATTATCTTAACTGAATTAGATAAATTTAGTAATAAATTAAGAGCCTAGCGAGTTAATAGTTAGCTAAAAATGATGCAATAAATAAATAAGATTAATGCTATAATAATCTAGATTTTCATCTACAATTAGAATACTTAACTAACAAATGATACTAGAAAGTACAACTTTTTAATATGATAGTACATTTTACGCAGATTTCAATATATATTATTTTTTAGAAACTAGTACTGATTTATTAGAACAGACTAGAAGGAAATTAATAAATATTCTAATATAAAAGGACTTTTAAAGTTTGATTATGAACTAGCATTAGTGAATACGAAGAAATAAATAATAAACTATAGATAAGCGCAAATGTGAAATTACCTTTAAGATATTTGCATTTTATAAATACCATTGTTTAATAAGGCTGAACATTCTATAAATTGTATAAAGATTGAATTAAGAATTCAATCACATTGATAGCCTTGATAAATTTTATGGCTTACTTCTAAATGAAGCTCAATTTAGAATTATAAAATGGTCATCTATTTTATTTTAATCTCTTTTATATAAACTATCTTATGTAAATAAGTCTCTATTGTTGTAGATGCTGGCAGTTCAGGATCTAGAATTCACATTTATTAGTACGAAATCTAAAGAAATGTATGCGGACCTACTCCAGTAATTCAAGTTCCTTCTCTAAACTATAAGAAATCTCCTGGAATTTCTTCGTTCGCAATTGAATAAGATGGACTTGATCGTTATCTTGATGATTTATTCTAGTTTGCTAAAAGGTGAATCCCTCAAGAAGAGCTTTAAAATACTCCTGTATTTTTTTATGCAACTGCTGGTAATTATTCTATTAGCAGGTGTTAGAAGGTTAACTTTTGAGCAAGCCTAGCATTTGTTGGAGTTAATCTAGGTTTATCTTTAATCTTCTTAGTTTTTATTTTAGCCTAGCTTTGCTCAAATTATAACTGGTTAAGATGAAGGAGTTTACTCATGGACAGGTGTTAATATGCTTCTTAATAATTTTCCTTTCTAAACTTTGAGTTGGCATAAAGACTACATAAGTTACGAAAGACCAGATTAGAAGTAAGAAATGAATATGAAGTAAACTCAAGGAATTTTAGAATTAGGAGGAGCAAGTTTATAAATAGCTTTTGCTAGCTAAGAAAATTTACCTACAGGATACTTTAAAGAAATCCAACTTTGTAGGTAAAATGTCAAAATTTACACGCATAGCTATATGGTAAGTCCTTAATTCTTTAATGCAGCTAGGATTTGATCTCACTTTAACTAATCTACTTAAAGAGTTTGTCAATATCAATAAAGACAAAAGTATTGCCTACTTCCCTTGCTACAGCTGTATTTTTTCACTTTAGCTGACTATTCTGAGATATTCGGAAATTTGAAAATTAAGGGAAGTGGAAATTTTTAGGAGTGCAAAGAAAAAATAAATTAACTAATTTTCAGTGAGTATGATGCTTAGTACTGTAAATATGGAAAGGAATTTTGTGGAATAGGATAAAGCTATTAAGAATAAGTACGAGGTGACTTTGTGGGATTGGAGCATTTTTTCCATCAACGTAAAGTTTTAGGTATTGGATTAAAATTGTCTATACAAGACTGGATTTAAGCTGGCAAAACATAATGTAATCGTACTTCGTAGGAAAGAATGGCATAGTTCAATGGTGTTGAAAATGTTAATCAAGAAAAAGTTTTGAATTCTTGCTTTGGAGCTGCCTATATTTCTTTAGTTCTTGATAAACTTTCTTTCAATAAAAACCTATAAATGACTTGCACTAATTCTTTATACAATATACCTTTAGACTGAAGTATTGGTGCTGTCTTTTACAGTCTTGCAGACTTACACAAATCTCAAAATTTCTTCATAAAGAATGTCCTTAAGTAGTACTAGCAAGTTAATGAGAAGTGGGAATAAGAATACATCTATTGCTTCATGTTTTTGATATTGATAGGAGTATTTTTAGTTTGGTTTATCAGAATGAAAAGAATCAATTAATCTAAGGAAAGTGATAAAAAAAGCAAAGGATGATATAATTTTTAATTTGTTTAATTGATTAAAAAAACTTATTCTTAGCTCTTTCACAATATTTTACTTTGTTATGTATGTCATTTTTATCTAAATTTTGCTATAATTAGTAAATAATTATTAAACCTCTTTTAAAACAAATAACTAAAATATATTAACTACTAAAAGTTTGATGGAGCAACTGTTCTCACAGAATCAGACCCTAAATGATTTAGTCTTAGAATTAAACTTAAAATTAGGGCTTGCTATTACAATAATATATTCAAAAATAATATAATTAACTAAAAAAGAAAATTTGCAGCAAAACTGAAAAATAAGAGTAAGCAAGTGACTAAAATAGATAGGAGAGAATTTCAACTTATTTATCTTATGTTTATAATCAATAATGATAGGAAATTAAACTTATTCTTAGCTAAAAAACCAGAAAGTTTAGTCCAGAAGGTTAATACATCTTATCAGTATTGAAGACTTACACTATACATAAAATTTCTTGATAAAGAGCAATCTAAAGTAATAATAACTAAAAAAAGTGAAGAGAGAATGATAATATATATTATTTAATTTTTTTGATATTGATATGAGTATTTATGTTTGGTTTATCAGAGAGAAAAATTAATTAATCTAAAAAAGCTTTAAAAGTAAAGGCCTAAATAACTTTTTAGTTGTTTATTTGATTAAATAATTGTATATTTTACTCTTTTACATGTGCTATTACTTAGTTATTATTAAACAATTTATCTAATTATATTACATTATTAATAATAGTAGGTTTTAGTAGTTTAAATAATAAAGAAAGATAAAAAATTACTATATAATATGTTTTAGATTAAAAAATAAATGAATATTATACATTAAATAAGCTGCTGATATTTTTTACGCTTTTCAAGCCTCTTATCAACATCTGAAATTAATATTCTATAATTTCAACTTGCTTGTTTCAAGTAAACTCCATGTCTTTTATTTCTTAAATTATATCAGATCTTTATCTGTTTTAATTTTATTCAATTATTCGAACCTTTTAAGTCAAGTTTTTAAAATCTTTTTGCAAGTGCTAGAAAATGCTACCTACGTCCCCTTATTCACTTGTAGGAATAAAATTTGCTTGATTATGTTAATAATTTTGTATTCTATCAAGATTTTTCATAATATCTAATCTTATCATTTTTAGTTATTATTAAATTAAATAACTTTGCAAGTTCATTTTCTCTTTTAGATTAACTAAACTTTCATCTAATATTTAGTTTTTATATTCCATACTTTTCATCTTTTAGAATGTTTCTTCAGTGTTCGAATTTAGTAATTCAGAAAAATACTTAATTTTAAATTTTAGATCTTATATTTCTTTAGTTTTATTTCTTTGAATATTCTCTTAGTTTTCTAAACTAAAATGTAATACTTGAGTATTTCCTTAAATTTAATTCACTTTTTCTTTCTAAACTACAAATTAATTGTTTTGTGATTCTATTTTCTTATCCTTCTAGCTATTTATTTCAAAAGTATTTATATAGATTTAGTCTAATTTTTTGCTTATTTAGAAGTATTCCTCAAATAAATTATTGGTATGATAATTAAGATTTTTCAAAATAGTTTGAATTCTTTCTGATTTAGTTATTCTCTTCTATACAGTATTTAATAGATATTTATTAAGTTTATTTAAGTATGAGTTGGAATTTTAATTAGCTTTCAATAGGTTTTCACTGAAATCTTATTTAATTTTTTATGTATCTTCTACTATTTAATCTTAAAGCTTATCAAAAGCCTTTTGTAGTGATCAAAACTAATTCTTTAATCTTTCATTTGAACTCTTAGACCTTTTTTCTATTTATATCTTTTTCTGTAATTTTTGCTAAACGTTTAAATTTATTTATGACATAATAAAGTTTATTTTAGCAAGTTTCTTTTTAATTCCTGAGGGATTAATTGATTTTGATAAAGCTGATATAGTAGGATTAGCAAAAGTCGCTATAGAAGATTCACTTGGTTCCATTTAATAATGTTGATTAAAGATTTGATATTAAACTCTATTATTTTAGGTTAAACTATTATTATAATACTGATTCCTTTATAGTTAAATATCACACTATGTATTTTTAAATTATTAGACTTTTTATTTAATTTAATTAAATATCTTAAGTTAAGAGTATTTTAGTAGAAAGTGCTTTCAAAGAAAAAATTAAGACTTAATAAAGATTAAAAAAGAAAAACTTTTTAAAATAAAATGAATATTAAATTTCTAGAAGATAATCGTAATACTATCTTACTAAAACCTTCTATAATCTTGCTCATGTAAATATCAAAAAATCTATTTAATTCAAAATTTTCAAGAGTTTCTTATTGTATAGCACAAAGTCACTTATCATATTCCTTGTCTTTTCCTTTAATATTTTTGCTCTTGATTATGTAGCCAAAAAAGCCCATCTTAAAAAAGAACTTAAGGTGCCTCGTAATTCTTCACCCACGTCTACAAATTTCATATCTTTTAGATGGTTCTGAATTAATAATATGAGTCTCAAAAGATTAAAATAACTTATTGAATTTTTAGTTTAGCATATATGATTAATATCCTTCTAGTTATTTATACTCTTGATATTATTTTAATTACTTTATATATCTTAAACGTTTTAATTATTGGTATATACTATTAAGGAAGTTCAAGGTTTCTTGTTATCTCTAATTCTTTTTTCTTACTTCTAATTCATTTTCTGCTATATTTTTTCTTAGTTCCAGTCGAGACATTTCCAATTTCTAGAATCAAAATAATAGAAACTATGCTAATTATTGGTCTTAAGACATACTAAAGAAATTCAATGATTAGTAACTCCAAGCATAAAGGCCATAAATCCATAACTAGCACTTCATAATTTCCAAATTTCCTTCATTAACTATTTAGCATTCTTAGGATTTAAATTAAATTGATTAAAGGAGAACTCTAAAGGTACTATCTTACTATACTAGAATTTCTAGTAATTTATTATGTTTTTAATCTGAGGATCGTTTTCTAACAAATAATTAAGAAATTACCTTTCAAGATCACCAGACTCACATTCATGGATTGTTCATGGCCATACATTTCCTTTTTGTATAGCATTTTACTTTAGTAGTTCCTATTTTTATTTCACAAATTTCCAGAACTTTACTTTATAAAAACAACATCCTGTAAACTTGGACATTCACAAACAATCCTAAAATTAATTTCATAATTAAACGATGGCAAATAGAGCTTGATATCCACAGTTAATAGAAGGTATCTATCTAATAGCCTTATAATAATTTAGCTTTACTTTGAATTCCAAATTTTCAATTTCTTTTAATCGGAATTGATTTATAAACTTATTTGTAATTTAAGTTGCAAATGAATTGCTTCTTTTGATTTTAAAATTTGAATCAATAGAAGCAAAGTAGTATATAAAAGAATTTAAAAGCAATTTAGTAATTAACTATGTTTAGTTTACTTTGATACTAAAGTTTTTAAAGTTATTAATTGCATAGAAAATTAGTTTATTAATTAGTTAGAGTAAAGCAAGTTAAGTTAACAAATTTATCACGTTTGCTTATTTGTTTTATTAAGGTATTATTGTTATCTTTACTTAGTTTCTTAAAAATTTACCTAAATTTGCTGCTTATTAATTAAGTAAATGTAAAAAATAAATTACTATATGATAGTCTTAAATATAAAAATCAATAATAATAACCTGTCATTATAGAAACTTCCTCTATAAAATATCATTATTTTGGATATTAAATTAATACTCTTATAAATATCTGAATCATCTTATTTTTCTTACATTTTTATAATCTTCTCATTAAAGCTCTATTTTGCTTGCTTTCAAAAATACTTTCTCGAGTCTACTCTGCTTAAAGGCCTGAATCTCCTTAATTGTAATTCTTAAACTATTAAATTATAGCGATTTCTTAATGTTATTATTTGCTCAATTTACTTAAGTTTTAAATTCTTCATAATCATTAAATAATAACTTTCTTATGAATTTGTAATTCCTAGAGAAGAAACTGGTTTTTGTTCAACCTAAATACTTTTTGTTTATAAACTATTGGATTAAGCAAATTATTTTTGTCTTTGATTTACTTTTTTTTTCAGAAAGGAGTTTTTATTATATGCTAGTGAAGACAACTGCTTTATTTTAAAGAAAGCAGTTCAAGACTTTTAGAATTCTTCTTGGATTTTATACTAAGAAATTTTTTACACCAAATTGTATGACATTTTAAAATTTTATTGTTCATATTATGCTTTTACTTACTAAAATTTTCTATTAATTTCTAATTTTTCATTTTTATACTGACTTTCTCTGATATTCAAATTTTTAATGAGCTTTCCAATTTTTAAAGCCTTTTTTATTTATTTTTAAGATGTAAGAGAAAACTATTAAACTTTTCTTTTTAGTTTTAAATCATCAGAAGAAAGAGTAATGTTTTCTCCCAATTTACTTTACTGAAATAGTATCTTCTCTTTAAATTCTTATGAATCGGTCTTAAAATATAATGATTTCTATGTATTTTCTTCAAAGGTATTTTAATTCTGATATGAATCATTTTAAATTACTGTTAGTTTTCAAAATCATACAAATATCTTTAGTTTTTTGCTTTCTTAGCTCATTCTGCTCTTTTTCTTTGCATGCATTTCTGTTAAAGTAATTTTAAATTTTATCAGATCCATAGTATCTTCAGAAGACAAACTAATTCTCTATAAAATACTTATTCTCTGCTTAACTCTTATTTTCTATTCTTAGGTAGTCTTTTTAGTTACTAATAAATTCTTAAATTTACTATCTAATATATCTCTTTTAGTCAGCTTACTATTAGATAAAGGAGTTTAGAAAATTCTATAAAACATCAAAATAAAAACGTTTCTAGCTCTTTTAATTTAACCAGGTTAAAAGAGTAAAGATTTAAATTATAACTATAACTTAATCTTAACTAAATATAATAACTTAGAAATAGCTTTTGCTTTTAAATTTTAAATTGGTTTAAAAATAAAATAAGTAAAAGTTATATGAATAAGATATAATACCTTGCTAATATCCTTTTGCCACAATATAGAATTGCTAATTTTAGATTTAATTAATTATTTTAATAACAACAACCTTTTATTGGCAAAATTCTATTTTAAAAATAACTAAAAGGCAGATCAAAACTGTGTAAGGTGCTTAATATAACAAAAGAAAAGTAGTTAATGGAGATAGCTAAGTTATCATAAAGAATTTTTAAATTGTAAATCTAAAATCTCCAAATTTTTGCTTAAGAAATTTGGTGTTTAAAATAGACAAAAAGCAAAAATTAAAAAGGCTTAGCAAATAAATTAAGCTTAATAAACAATTAAAAAATGAATAAGTATAACCGATATAAAAAAGCCTTTACTATAAAATTTAGGAGCTAAAATTAATATTCTTCAATTTTATATCTACTTTACTAAATAACAATAAAGGTACTCCTTTTATAACAATGCCATGAAAATTCTATAATTTTATTCATAATCTTAAGAGATATTTAATTATCTATATCTTTACTTTTTTAATTGTTTACCTTTTTTCTTTTTTCTTTTTTACTTAAATAAAGCATTTTTCTTAAAAATATTAACTATATAAATTTATTTATATCACAGAGATGTAATGAACTTTAATCCTATTTTTATATTTCATTGTAACTTTACTATTAAAAATATTTCTTTAAATATCAATGCTTCTTACTTTATTTTAAATTTATATTTATTAAGTACTATTATCATGTGCTTTTTTAATATTCTTTGTTATTTCTAACTATTACTTAAATGTGTGATTTTATTTAGCTATAGATCTCTCTTTTTATTGCTAAGAATTATGCTTTATTTATTATCTTATTACTGTTTTAATCTTTGAATTATACATATTTATCATTTCATTTATTATCAGATTCCTTATTTTATATCATTCTCTGTATATTCTCTCTTTGTCTTCCAGCACGTTCTCATTTCATTCTATCTACTCTATAGACAAACTTTATATAACAACAATGTCTAAAATAGTAGGAGAATTATTTAAATTGTAAAAGAAAAAGTTTAACTAGGAATGAGACCTATTCTATAAATATATTAGTACTTACTGTAAAAAACTAGAATTAAGATAATGATTATATTAGAATTAATCTTCTTTATTATAATTTAAATGTTCTATACTTAATTATATAATTTTCATCGTTTTTAGTCTTCTAATAAAAAACTAATACTATTATTTCTTAATTCTTTTTATTAAAAGCATTGAATCAGCATTATAATATAGATAATTCTTAAAATAGACTCATTTTTAATTTAGCTATAACTGAAGTAATTTTTAATTAGTTTAATAGATAATGCATTTTATTTTATTCTTCTTCGAAATGATAATAGTTAAATTAATAAATAGTAAAGACACTGAAATATTAAGATTATGAATTATTTTCTATACTATCCAATGAAAAATGTTTAATTTATTATTATTACAGAATATAAATTTAGTATTCTAAATATTCCAATTAATCATAGATACCCGTAGATCAAACACTGATCAAGAAGAAAAAATTATAGTTTATGTTTATCTTTCTAAATATCCATGCACTAAAAGATTATATATATTCCTTTTTTAATTAAATATTAAGAATATCATAAAAGATTTATCGCTTAAGTTTGTAATTTAAATTAAAAAATTATAAGTGTATAGATTTATTTGAAATAGTGCTTGATGAAATCAACTTCTGAGTATATTCTTATGATATTAATTCTTTAATAAATTTACATTAATTATTTAGATTATAGCAAATTTATCACTTAAAAAATTATACTTCTTATGCTTGATAAATTTCAAATTCAGCAATGGTAAAATATTTATTTCAAAGGAGATATAATGGATAAATTTAAGTAAGTATGCTTTAAATAAAAAATATAAAAATTATGGAAAGATAGACATATATAGTTAATCTCATTTTATCAAAGGGGCAAAATATAAAATAGATAAATAATTAACTTAAAATCAGAAAAATTATATATATAAAATGGATTGAATTTATTCAATACAATTAAACAAAAGCTATTTAAAATATATGATCTTTCTCTAAAAATATTTAGCGTATGTAATTAGATTTTTAAAAACAGTAACAGATATATGAATATAAGAGAAGTTATTATGATTGTGATATTCATACTGCTATTTAGGTCTTATTTCACCAAAAGTTAAATAAAAAATCACGTAAAATTAAGATAGATTAATTAATGAGATTCATTTCCAGAAAAAAAACTAAATAAAATGACAGGATATTCAAGGCTTGCTAATTACTTTATTTCTCTGAGTTTATTTCAGATTTATGAGTAGAATATGATAAAAATATTTGTCAAAAGGAATTAGATTTTATATTATATCGCTTAGAAAGATTTTACTCTGCTTTAACAAAATAAACCATTCTTGAGATTATAATTTATCCAAGCATTGCCTTTTAAAAAATTTTAAGATTATTCATATCAAACATTAATTGATTTTTTAAGGATTTTTCTGTATATTTGTTGTTTTTTGTTTTTGTTATTCGATGATTTTTTTCTTTCATTTCTAATATATCTATCCCTATCTAAATTTCTTTTTTATTCCTAATTAATTTTTAAGAAAAACATACTTTTTTATTTTTTTTGTTTCTTAAAGTTCATAAAACAGAATTAAAAAAGAAAGAGTTACTACTTTGTAAACTTTTGCAATTCTAATTCTAGTATTATTATTTGTTGGTTAAATTGTCTAAATATGAATATATTTTTTAATTGATTTAAAAGGTGAGATTTAAAATCTAATTGTGAATACTTGTAAAATTTATTTGGTAGAGCTAATCAGTATATTTAATAATGAAATTATTTTTAATATTAATTCTTCATTTGCTTCCTTTGGTTATTAATCATTTAGAATAAAGAATATATTTAATAATATAATAGCAATGAGAAACATTGGTCTGAAATTAAGTTAATACCACATTGTTTCTATTAAGAATGTAGATAATTTAACTTAATTGAAACAAAGAAGAGTATTAATTTTATTAATACAGATACTAACTATGATAATTTTGTTTTTTGCTAATTATATATTTATATAATGGCAATTAAACTTGGAACCATTACTTATTTCAAAGGTATAAAATTAGTCTCCAATTATATTGATTGGTAAATGTTTATCGTTTTCCATTGCACTACTATTTCTTTTAGCATCTTAATATTATATTGACACTAAAGTCGACAACATAGAGAAAACTAAAGATAAATCATATTTTATAATAAAATTATCTTATCCTCTAAAGATAATCAAATCTTAACTAGTAATCTAAGAAATTCTAATTTCAAATAATTCTTAAGGAAACTTTCAGTTTGCAAGGTATTAGATAGCAAAACCTTTAATTGAAAAAGCTAAATAATTTAAGAGAAGGATTTCGAAAAAATGAGTAAGATAAGGCTATGGGTTAAATAATTTAAAAACCTTTTACATGAAGCAAAAGTTATTAAGCATAATATATTAAAAAATCAATTTCTAGTCAGAATAGAGTTGAATTGGGAGATATGCTTAAAGTTTATTTAATTAGTGCAAATGTTTTAGGACAAAGCATTACTAAATTTTGTAAAGGTTTTTTGGCTATTATTTTTCTAGTTGTGTCTCTCCAATAAATACAGAAATTAACTCTTTTGAACGAATTTCAAGGTTCTTACTATCTGTTATGAGCTAGAAGATAGACTTATCAACCTGAAAAAAGTTAATGAATAATGATTATATTGGAACAATTCAAAAATTGGATTCATTGTTATGCTATTTATTTATAGCAAACTCATAATGAACATAAATGGGATAATTCCCGATTAACTTTCGGAACCAGGAACAATCGCTAATAATAAATGTATAATCCATAATTACAGAATTTAAACTCACACCAAAACAGGAAAACTGTCAGGATAAGTTCTCCATGATTGGCTCCAACTAGGTACTTTTAAAATTTAGAGATAAAATCAGATAATTAAAATTCTTCTTTCACTTTTTTTTTGTATGTTCTGACTATGAATATAATTGTTTTGCTTTAATCGGAAAAGGATAAAATAATTTCTTCAATCATCTTTTGCAAAGGATCCGCAAATTTTTAATACCCATCAAATTCATATTATACTTCAGTATATTATGAACATATTGATTGTCAACTTTCCTTAAATGACTAATATTCAAATGCTTATAGAAGTCTTTATGTGCAAATATAGCAATGAAAAACTTTAAAATTCGTAATTTTATTAAAATGAGATAAGAAATTAAATAATTTCTAGTAAATCTGAATATTACTTTTAAAGTTTATAAATATGCTTAATAATTTATGAGGAAATTCGATAAATAAATAAGTACCATTCATACTTAAAATAAAAGATATACATTTATTTATTCTTAATAATAGCTATATAATGATAAATAATAATCTCTACTTATAAACTAATATTTTTAACTAAACCTTTAATATAAATCAATTAAAATAAAAAGCTATTTTAATTTACTTTTATGAATTTTATCATTGTTATCCTCTTTATTTAAGCTCATAATACTCATATACTCTACCCTTATTAACTTAAGTAGTTAAAGCATATTCAGAACAAGTGGATATCTTTTCATTTATAAGCAAAAATCCTAGATAGAACATAAAATTTATAAGAATAGCAGCTAAAAATGCTTATGAGGATAGGGATTCTTTATTTTATATTCTTATATCTAATTTTTTTAGAAGTTGATATTTATTTATCATTATCTTTAGTTATTTTAACTAAGATTATGTATTTTAAATATTTCTATTTAAACTCCTTTGAACTAGTTTTGCTTTTATCATCCAACCAATGCTTTCTGTTTAATTTTAAGTTTTTGTTTGCTTTCTTTTATTTTAAGAGTTTAAATTTATTTTCTTTCTTTTTTCTTAAATTAATCTCAATGATGACCTGCAAATTCTTATCAATACATTTGAATACTTTTTCAGGATTTAATCATTTAGGAGTAGCTAAAAATACCTAAATTTAAAAATATTTAAATCTAAATATAGATAATGATGATTTAGCTATCCTTTTAAGTGTTTTAGTATAAAGTTTGTAATAATTGTTAGCATTTTTCAAAAATTCTCCATTTTTTGTTCAACTATTTAAAGCCCTTGAAGATATAACTTATAAAATGAATGTCTTTCCGATTAATGCGGATTTTCTTATACGTTCTAAACTTAGATTTAAAACAAAAGTTGGAGCTTTCTTATCACTTATATTTCTTTTGTTTTTAGCTCTAATAATTGTTTGATAATACAAAGAATACGACGATCCATCAAACAATCAAACTATAAAATATAAATCTGGACACTTTGACAATGATAATATAGAGTTGACTATCTTAATTTCGTACCCTAAAAAATGGGAAAATTCCACAAGATTAATGAAATGAATGATGTGAGACTGAAGAATTTATGACACATAATGCAGTGACGAATAAATTAATCGATTATTCAATGGTGAGAGAAATACTTCTCAAGTTTATTACTGTGAGGAATTTAGAAACACTTAAAATTTATTTGATTTATGGTACATAGTAGAAAATTGTACAGTTGCAGAAAGGGAAATGTTCAAATAACTTCCAGATTGTGACAAAAACATTGAAATAATGGGAGATGAAATATTTTACACTGCTTACAGTTATAAGTCATTTGATGAAGATACGGAATCTTATAAAAATTTAACTTTTTAATAATAAAATAAAATGTATAACTTTAATTACGTTCGTTCTATATTATAGAGAAGCATAATCGATAATAATAAATTAAAGTATGAACCTCAAGAATATGAATATATGAATACTTAACCTAGTTAAGTTTTCTCAGATCCCCGTATGTTTAACCTTGAGCTAGAGTTTTTAGATGTGATAGAGCAACGATTCACTTAGCCAAAGATATCATTGTTACTTGCTAAAATAGTATTTTTATGTCGTTTATTTTACTGAATCCTATTTTACCTAAATGATATATTTTCAGAATATCATTACTTACAATACATTCTAAAGATTTTACTTAGTGTTCAATAATACAATGAAATGCTTTCATAGAAAATAACAAATCTCAGTAATAGTCCAGATTTAGAAAATCAAAAGAAGAATGCCCTTTCAGTTTTTTCAATGGGAAACTGAATTAAATACTTTTATTTACCCTTTTTAATGAAAAAGAATAAAAAAGAAGACTTCGAGCATATATACGGA
The DNA here is from genome assembly GCA_946699065.1 of Loxodes magnus. Classification (NCBI taxonomy): domain Eukaryota; phylum Ciliophora; class Karyorelictea; order Loxodida; family Loxodidae; genus Loxodes; species Loxodes magnus. The sequence continues at coordinate 270,892 of CAMPDV010000327.1, forward strand.
AGCATTACTTGTGCTATTTCCATTGATAATGTATTGGAAAAAACTATTAAGGAAAAGGATAAAGAAGATTAAATAACATATGTAAAGACAAGTTGGATACAGAGATTTGATATATTCGCAAAACAAAGATCAGTATTTATAAAGGAAAATAAAAAACTTAATACAAGAATTGGTTACTTTTCTACAATTATCTTTTTCATTTTTTGCATAATAATTTCTATTTTTATTGGACTAGATGTAGTTTAAAAGAATAATCCCAAAATTTCTGTATCTAATAAGAATTACTTAGATTCATCTGATAATAGTGACATTCACTTGGATGGACTTATTATGTTAGCAATCTCCAAAAATATAGCTTCAACTACTAAATTTCTTAAATAAGACTTTAGCCAAAGAAAGGACGTTGAGTTTTAATACAGAGACTGCACTCAGGATGATTTTGATTTTTATAAAAGAACTCGAAATGAATCAAATGTCTATTATTGCGTCTAGATAAAAGACATAGTGAGTAACATTTTTTCAAGTGATGGATAAACAGAAGCAGTTATAAACCTGGTCGAGTGTTCAAAATTATAATAATTTGGAATTGATAATTCTTCATGCAAAGACAATCCTCCTCTTTAGCATAATGAACCAGTTTATTTTTCGTTAGACTATACTACCTACAACTTTGATTTAGAGAAGGTAGAAGATTATGTATATCCTGTTCATAATTACTTTGAGCATCATACAATATTTAATGAAAACGAAAACATATGATTTGCATTAAGATAGATTACATAGGTACTAAAAAATGAAAATATAGTATATAGTGATTATAAAAAAGAAGCCATATTTACAAATGAACAGATTTAGCTTTATTATTAAGATTTAAATAGACGAAAAAATTTTATGTCAGTTTTAATTTTCTTTGATACTCAGTTTATGGAAATTGATAGAAGCTATCATAAAATTCCAGAAACTTTATCTTAAATATGGGTCATTTTGCTTTTAGCACACTTAGCTATTAAGTTCTTACTCTAATTCGTTTTAGAATACTCTTTCAAATATTATTTTAAAGAAAAAGTTATTTAGTAAATTAATCCAAAACTTGAAAAAAAAGTTAGCAAGTCAAGTAGTGTAGCTCCACTTAAATAAGATGAGCAAGATTAGCTAGAAAACACATAGATCAGCACTTCATGGATGCAGAAATGGTTTAAAGATCATAATATTTACCATTTAGATAACTTTTTCAATTTTAAAAACTTCTTAATATCTAAGACGCCTTTTAGGAAAAATGAAGCCATTCAAAATTACTTGGAAACTTAAAAAAATATTGATAAATTCCTTTCGTTTGAAAGATTAATTTTAAAAGATGTAAGTCAGTATGATGAGCAAAAAGTTCATGATATCCACTAGCAGAATTAAAACAAATTAACTTCCAGTATAGACTTCCTAACTTAAAATGAGAGTCTTTTCTACATTCAACAACAACAAAAAATAAAACTCTATTATGGGAGGACTTACATCAATTTTATTTATTTCAGGAAGTATTCCAATAATTTTAATGCTAGGAAAAGATTTATTTTTAAGAGAAAATCCAAGTGTTACTTATGCTAAAATATTATATTCTGAAGTGGATGGTAAATACGAATGAGTATTTGATAACCCTATGTTGGTAGCTTATTCGAAATCTTTAGCAAATAACGTAACCATTGAATTAAGAAACGAATTTAAATAATTATTAGCTGACAGAAAATATTTTTTTTAAGAGTGCGACGATTAATAGTATAACATTTTTTATACCGAGCCAAGAAATACTGATCTTGTTTATTAATGCTCTAATTTTAATAAAATTATAAACGATAATTTATATTAGGAAGGTAGAAGTCGCTATTTTATATATGTAAAACCAAATTGTGAAGTAAAAAATTCTTCATGTAATATTTAAGACATAGAGTATGATGTTTAAATCGCATATAAATATCAATAATTTAATCCAGATGATTATTCAAACCCAATAAAATAAGAGTTTTATAGAGTTAAAGAATACGAAAAAATTCACTACTTCCCTTACTATTCAGTATATCTTCAGCAAAATATTCTGAAGGATTAAAAGAATATACTATTTTCCTCTTTTGAAGATACCTATTTTACGTCAAGAGTTTGACATACTTTAAGAAGAACTGGAGATATGCTAATATGAGATGTAATCGGAATCTAGATTTGGATGCCAAATATCTATATTAATGAAATAATGAGAATATATTAAACCTTTCCTGAAATGTTAGTAAGAGTAATTTCTATAGTAAGCTTATGACGTTTATTACTAAATATCATTTATACACTATACTCTGAGTATAAATTTGAAATCGTTTTATTTCAAATAATCTATCATAACAGAATGCAGGAAATATCAAGCTTTTTAACATTTAGGAACTTTTTTTTGGGAAGTTATTTCAATTGTTTCTGTAAAAAATCCTCAAGTATAAGTGGATACATTTAAGTCAAGAAAGAAATGAAAGAAATTGCTTCAATTGAAAATTTTTTGGATTTGAGAATACAAAAAAACATATTCACCAACGAATGAGACTTTGAAAGAATCTGTATGAACTAATTTAATTGAAATTTACTTTAAACTTAATTGATAAAGTTTTATATCAATCAGTGTCTAAAATAAATATCTGCCTATTTATTAAAAAAATTTTAAATTAACAATTCAACTAAAAGTAATCTTAAACAAATTACAATAGAAATTCATATGGTTAAACTTCATAATAATATAATTAATTCTCATTCCTTAAGTACACAAACATTTTATTTTATATTTTAATAATTCCTTTATATTTATACTTATGTATTTATGCTTTTCTTGATTTTTATATATTGTTTTATGGTAAAATGTTTAATTAAGTTACTCAGCATAAAGTTAAAATAAATCTTTGGCTATTCCTGCTTCTTCATAATCATTAAATAATAACTTTCTTATGAATTTGTAATTCCTAGAGAAGAAACTGGTTTTTGTTCAACCTAAATACTTTTTGTTTATAAACTATTGGATTAAGCAAATTATTTTTGTCTTTGATTTACTTTTTTTTTCAGAAAGGAGTTTTTATTATATGCTAGTGAAGACAACTGCTTTATTTTAAAGAAATTAGTTCAAGACTTTTAGAATTCTTCTTGGATTTTATACTAAGAAATTTTTTACACCAAATTGTATGACATTTTAAAATTTTATTGTTCATATTATGCTTTTACTTACTAAAATTTTCTATTAATTTCTAATTTTTCATTTTTATACTGACTTTCTCTGATATTCAAATTTTTAATGAGCTTTCCAATTTTTAAAGCCTTTTTTATTTATTTTTAAGATGTAAGAGAAAACTATTAAACTTTTCTTTTTAGTTTTAAATCATCAGAAGAAAGAGTAATGTTTTCTCCCAATTTACTTTACTGAAATAGTATCTTCTCTTTAAATTCTTATGAATCGGTCTTAAAATATAATGATTTCTATGTATTTTCTTCAAGCTATTTTAATTCTGATATGAATCATTTTAAATTACTGTTAGTTTTCAAAATCATACAAATATCTTTAATTTTTTGCTTTCTTAGCTCATTCTGCTCTTTTTCTTTGCATGAATTTCTGTTAAAGTAATTTTAAATTTTATCAGATCCATAGTATCTTCAGAAGACAAACTAATTCTCTATAAAATACTTATTCTCTGCTTAACTCTTATTTTCTATTCTTAGGTAGTCTTTTTAGTTACTAATAAATTCTTAAATTTACTATCTAATATATCCCTTTTAGTCAGCTTACTATTAGATAAAGGAGTTTAGAAAATTCTATAAAACATCAAAATAAAAACGTTTCTAGCTCTTTTAATTTAACCAGGTTAAAAGAGTAAAGATTTAAACTATAACTATAACTTAATCTTAACTAAATATAATAACTTAGAAATAGCTTTTGCTTTTAAATTTTAAATTGGTTTAAAAATAAAATAAGTAAAAGTTATATGAATAAGATATAATACCTTGCTAATATCCTTTTGCCACAATATAGAATTGCTAATTTTAGATTTAATTAATTATTTTAATAACAACAACCTTTTATTGGCAAAATTCTATTTTAAAACTAACTAAAGGGCAGATCAAAACTGTGTAAGGTGCTTAATATAACAAAAGAAAAGTAGTTAATGGAGATAGCTAAGTTATCATAAAGAATTTTTAAATTGTAAATCTAAAATCTCCAAATTTTTGCTTAAGAAATTTGGTGTTTAAAATAGACAAAAAGCAAAAATAAGTCAAAAATGAAGCAAAAATTAAAAAGGCTTAGCAAATAAATTAAACTTAAGAAACAATTAAAAAATGAATAAGTATAACCGATATAAAAAAGCCTTTACTATAAAATTTAGGAACTAAAATTAATATTCTTCAATTTTATATCTACTTTAATAAATAACAATAAAGGTACTCCTTTTATAACAATGCCATGAAAATTCTATAATTTTATTCATAATCTTAAGAGATATTTAATTATCTATATCTTTACTTTTTTAATTGTTTACCTTTTTTCTTTTTTCTTTTTTACTTAAATAAAGCATTTTTCTTAAAAATATTAACTATATAAATTTATTTATATCACAGAGATGTAATGAACTTTAATCCTATTTTTATATTTCATTGTAACTTTACTATTAAAAATATTTCTTTAAATATCAATGCTTCTTACTTTATTTTAAATTTATATTTATTAAGTACTATTATCATGTGCTTTTTTAATATTCTTTGTTATTTCTAACTATTACTTAAATGTGTGATTTTATTTAGCTATAGATCTCTCTTTTTATTGCTAAGAATTATATTTTATTTATTATCTTATTACTGTTTTAATCTTTGAATTATACATATTTATCATTTCATTTATTATCAGATTCCTTATTTTATATCATTCTCTGTATATTCTCTCTTTGTCTTCCAGCACGTTCTCATTTCATTCTATCTACTCTATAGACAAACTTTATATAACAACAATGTCTAAAATAGTAGGAGAATTATTTAAATTGTAAAAGAAAAAGTTTAACTAGGAATGAGACCTATTCTATAAATATATTAGTACTTACTGTAAAAAACTAGAATTAAGATAATGATTATATTAGAATTAATCTTCTTTATTATAATTTAAATGTTCTATACTTAATTATATAATTTTCATCGTTTTTAGTCTTCTAATAAAAAACTAATACTATTATTTCTTAATTCTTTTTATTAAAAGCATTGAATCAGCATTATAATATAGATAATTCTTAAAATAGACTCATTTTTAATTTAACTATAACTAAAGTAATTTTTAATTAGTTTAATAGATAATGCGTTTTCTTTTATTCTTCTTAGAAATGATAATAGTTAAATTAATAGATAGTAAAGACACTGAAATATTAAGATTATGAATTATTTTCTATATTATCCAATGAAAAATGTTTAATTTATTATTATTACAGAATATAAATTTAGTATTCTAAATATTCCAATTAATCATAGATACCCGTAGATCAAACACTGATCAAGAAGAAAAAATTATAGTTTATGTTTATATTTCTAAATATCCATGCACTAAAAGATTATATATATTCCTTTTTTAATTAAATATTAAGAATATCATAAAAGATTTAGCGCTTAAGTTTGTAATTTAAATTAAAAAATTATAAGTGTATAAATTTATTTAAAATAGTGTTTGATGAAATCAACTTCTGAGTATATTCTTATGATATTAATTCTTTAATAAATTTACATTAATTATTTAGATTATAGCAAATTTATCACTTAAAAAATTATACTTCTTATGCTTGATAAATTTCAAATTCAGCAATGGTAAAATATTTATTTCAAAGGAGATATAATGGATAAATTTAAGTAAGTATGCTTTAAATAAAAAATATAAAAATTATGGAAAGATAGACATATATAGTTAATCTCATTTTATCAAAGGGGCAAAATATAAAATAGATAAATAATTAACTTAAAATCAGAAAAATTATACATATAAAATGGATTGAATTTATTCAATACAATTAAACAAAAGCTATTTAAAATATATGATCTTTCTCTAAAAATATTTAGCGTATGTAATTAGATTTTTAAAAACAGTAACAGATATATGAATATAAGAGAAGTTATTATGATTGTGATATTCATACTGCTATTTAGGTCTTATTTCACCAAAAGTTAAATAAAAAATCACATAAATTAAGATAGATTAATTAATGAGATTCATTTCCAGAAAAAAAACTAAATAAAAATGACAGGATATTCAAGGCTTGCTAATTACTTTATTTCTCTGAGTTTATTTCAGATTTATGAGTAGAATATGATAAAAATATTTGTCAAAAGGAATTAGATTTTATATTATATCGCTTAGAAAGATTTTACTCTGCTTTAAAAAAATAAACCATTCTTGAGATTATAATTTATCCAAGCATTGCCTTTTAAAAAATTTTAAGATTATTCATATCAAACATTAATTGATTTTTTAAGGATTTTTCTGTATATTTGTTGTTTTATGTTTTTGTCATTCGATGATTTTTTTCTTTCATTTCTAATATATCTATCCCTATCTAAATTTCTTTTTTATTCCTAATTAATTTTTAAGAAAAACATACTTTTTTATTTTTTTTGTTTCTTAAAGTTCATAAAACAGAATTAAAAAAGAAAGAGTTACTACTTTGTAAACTTTTGCAATTCTAATTCTAGTATTATTATTTGTTGGTTAGATTGTCTAAATATGAATATATTTTTTAATTGATTTAAAAGGTGAGATTTAAAGTACAATTGTGAATACTTGTAAAATTTATTTGGTAGAGCTAATCAGTATATTTAATAATGAAATTATTTTTAATATTAATTCTTCATTTGCTTCCTTTGGTTATTAATCATTTAGAATAAAGAATATATTTAATAATATAATAGCAATGAGAAACATTGGTCTGAAATTAAGTTAATACCACATTGTTTCTATTAAGAATGTGGATAATTTAACTTAATTAAAACAAAGAAGAGTATTAATTTTATTAATACAGATACTAACTATGATAATTTTGTTTTTTGCTAATTATATATTTATATAATGGCAATTAAACTTGGAACCATTACTTATATAGATTTGACTTTAAATTTTAATATCTATAATAAATTCTTACTAACAAATCGCTAAATACCATAGAAATTAAGCTATCAAAGGTATAAAATTAGTCTCCAATTATATTGATTGGTAAATGTTTATCGTTTTCCATTGCACTACTATTTCTTTTAGCGTCTTAATATTATATTGACACTAAAGTCGACAACATAGAGAAAACTAAAGATAAATCATATTTTATAATAAAGTTATCTTATCCTTTAAAGATAATCAAATCTTAACTAGTAATCTAAGAAATTCTAATTTCAAATAATTCTTAAGGAAACTTTCAGTTTGCAAAGTATTAGATAGCAAAACCTTTAATTGAAAAAGCTAAATAATTTAAGAGAAGGATTTCGAAAAAATGAGTAAGATAAGGCTATGGGTTAAATAATTTAAAAACCTTTTACATGAAGCAAAAGTTATTAAGCATAATATATTAAAAAATCAATTTCTAGTCAGAATAGAGTTGAATTGGGAGATATGCTTAAAGTTTATTTAATTAGTGTAAATGTTTTAGGACAAAGCATTATTAAATTTTGTTAAGGTTTTTTGGCTATTATTTTTCTAGTTGTGTCTCTCCAATAAAAACAGAAATTAACTCTTTTGAACGAATTTCAAGGTTCTTACTATCTGTTATGAGCTAGAAGATAGACTTATCAAGCTGAAAAAAGTTAATGAATAATGATTATATTGGAACAATTCAAAAATTGGATTCATTGTTATGCTATTTATTTATAGCAAACTCATAATGAACATAAATGGGATAATTCCCGATTAACTTTCGGAACCAGGAACAATCGCTAATAATAAATGTATAATCTATAATTACAGAATTTAAACTCACACCAAAACAGGAAAACTGTCAGGATAAGTTCTCCATGATTGGCTCCAACTAGGTACTTTTAAAATTTAGAGATAAAATCAGATAATTAAAATTCTTCTTTCACTTTTTTTTTGTATGTTCTGACTATGAATATAATTGTTTTGCTTTAATCGGAAAAGGATAAAATAATTTCTTCAATCATCTTTTGCAAAGGATCCGCAAATTTTTAATACCCATCAAATTCATATTATACTTCAGTATATTATGAACATATTGATTGTCAACTTTCCTTAAATGACTAATATTCAAATGCTTATAGAAGTCTTTATGTGCAAATATAGCAATGAAAAACTTTAAAATTCGTAATTTTATTAAAATGAGATAAGAAATTAAATAATTTCTAGTAAATCTGAATATTACTTTTAAAGTTTATAAATATGCTTAATAATTTATGAGGAAATTCGATAAATAAATAAGTACCATTCATACTTAAAATAAAAGATATACATTTATTTATTCTTAATAATAGCTATATAATGATAAATAATAATCTCTACTTATAAACTAATATTTTTAACTAAACCTTTAATATAAATCAATTAAAATAAAAAGCTATTTTAATTTACTTTTATGAATTTTATCATTGTTATCCTCTTTATTTAAGCTCATAATACTCATATACTCTACCCTTATTAACTTAAGTAGTTAAAGCATATTCAGAACAAGTGGATATCTTTTCATTTATAAGCAAAAATCCTAGATAGAACATAAAATTTATAAGAATAGCAGCTAAAAATGCTTATGAGGATAGGGATTCTTTATTTTATATTCTTATATCTAATTTTTTTAGAAGTTGATATTTATTTATCATTATCTTTAGTTATTTTAACTAAGATTATGTATTTTAAATATTTCTATTTAAACTCCTTTGAACTAGTTTTGCTTTTATCATCCAACCAAGACTTTCTGTTTAATTTTAAGTTTTTGTTTGCTTTCTTTTATTTTAAGAGTTTAAATTTATTTTCTTTCTTTTTTCTTAAATTAATCTCAATGATGACCTGCAAATTCTTATCAATACATTTGAATACTTTTTCAGGATTTAATCATTTAGGAGTAGCTAAAAATACCTAAATTTAAAAATATTTAAATCTAAATATAGATAATGATGATTTAGCTATCCTTTTAAGTGTTTTAGTATAAAGTTTGTAATAATTGTTAGCATTTTTCAAAAATTCTCCATTTTTTGTTCAACTATTTAAAGCCCTTGAAGATATAACTTATAAAATGAATGTCTTTCCGATTAATGCGGATTTTCTTATACGTTCTAAACTTAGATTTAAAACAAAAGTTGGAGCTTTCTTATCACTTATATTTCTTTTGTTTTTAGCTCTAATAATTGTTTGATAATACAAAGAATACGACGATCCATCAAACAATCAAACTATAAAATATAAATCTGGACACTTTGACAATGATAATATAGAGTTGACTATCTTAATTTCGTACCCTAAAAAATGGGAAAATTCCACAAGATTAATGAAATGAATTATGTGAGACTGAAGAATTTATGACACATAATGCAGTGACGAATAAATTAATCGATTATTCAATGGTGAGAGAAATACTTCTCAAGTTTATTACTGTGAGGAATTTAGAAACACTTAAAATTTATTTTATTTATGGTACATAGTAGAAAATTGTACAGTTGCAGAAAGGGAAATGTTCAAATAACTTCCAGATTGTGACAAAAACATTGAAATAATGGGAGATGAAATATTTTACACTGCTTACAGTTATAAGTCATTTGATGAAGATACGGAATCTTATAAAAATTTAACTTTTTAATAATAAAATAAAATGTATGATTTTAATTACGTTCGTTCTATATTATAGAGAAGCATAATCGATAATAATAAATTAAAGTATGAACCTCAAGAATATGAATATATGAATACTTAACCTAGTTAAGTTTTCTCAGATCCCCGTATGTTTAACCTTGAGCTAGAGTTTTTAGATGTGATAGAGCAACGATTCACTTAGCCAAAGATATCATTGTTACTTGCTAAAATAGTATTTTTATGTGATTTATTTTACTGAATCCTATTTTACCTAAATGATATATTTTCAGAATATCATTACTTACAATACATTCTAAAGATTTTACTTAGTGTTCAATAATACAATGAAATGCTTTCATAGAAAATAACAAATCTCAGTAATAGTCTAGATTTAGAAAATCAAAAGAAGAATGCCCTTTCAGTTTTTTCAATGGGAAACTGAATTAAATACTTTTATTTACCCTTTTTAATGAAAAAGAATAAAAAAGAAGACTTCGAGCATATATACGGAAGCATTACTTGTGCTATTTCCATTGATAATGTATTGGAAAAAACTATTAAGGAAAAGGATAAAGAAGATTAAATAACATATGTAAAGACAAGTTGGATACAGAGATTTGATATATTCGCAAAACAAAGATCAGTATTTATAAAGGAAAATAAAAAACTTAATACAAGAATTGGTTACTTTTCTACAATTATCTTTTTCATTTTTTGCATAATAATTTCTATTTTTATTGGACTAGATGTAGTTTAAAAGAATAATCCCAAAATTTCTGTATCTAATAAGAATTACTTAGATTCATCTGATAATAGTGACATTCACTTGGATGGACTTATTATGTTAGCAATCTCCAAAAATATAGCTTCGACTACTAAATTTCTTAAATAAGACTTTAGCCAAAGAAAGGACGTTGAGTTTTAATACAGAGACTGCACTCAGGATGATTTTGATTTTTATAAAAGAACTCGAAATGAATCAAATGTCTATTATTGCGTCTAGATAAAAGACATAGTGAGTAACATTTTTTCAAGTGATGGATAAACAGAAGCAGTTATAAACCTGGTCGAGTGTTCAAAATTATAATAATTTGGAATTGATAATTCTTCATGCAAAGACAATCCTCCTCTTTAGCATAATGAACCAGTTTATTTTTCGTTAGACTATACTACCTACAACTTTGATTTAGAGAAGGTAGAAGATTATGTATATCCTGTTCATAATTACTTTGAGCATCATACAATATTTAATGAAAACGAAAACATATGATTTGCATTAAGATAGATTACATAGGTACTAAAAAATGAAAATATAGTATATAGTGATTATAAAAAAGAAGCCATATTTACAAATGACAAGATTTAGCTTTATTATTAAGATTTAAATAGACGAAAAAATTTTATGTCAGTTTTAATTTTCTTTGATACTTAGTTTATGGAAATTGATAGAAGCTATCATAAAATTCCAGAAACTTTATCTTAAATATGGGTCATTTTGCTTTTAGCACACTTAGCTATTAAGTTCTTACTCTAATTCGTTTTAGAATACTCTTTCAAATATTATTTTAAAGAAAAAGTTATTTAGTAAATTAATCCAAAACTTGAAAAAAAAAAGTTAGCAAGTCAAGTAATGTAGCTCCACTTAAATAAGATGATCAAGATTAGCTAGAAAACACATAGATCAGCACTTCATGGATGCAGAAATGGTTTAAAGATCATAATATTTACCATTTAGATAACTTTTTCAATTTTAAAAACTTCTTAATATCTAAAACGCCGTTTAAGAAGAGTGAAGCTATTCAAAATTATTTGGAAACAGAAAAGAATATTGATAAATTTCTCTCGTTTGAAAGATTAATTGTAAAAGATGTAAGTCAGTATGATGAGCAGAAAATTCATGATATCCACTAGCAGAATTAAAACAAATTAACTTCCAGTATAGACTTCCTAACTTAAAATGAGAGTCTTTTCTATATTCAACAACAAAAAATAAAACTCTATTATGGGAGGACTTACATCAATTTTATTTATTTCAGGAAGTATTCCAATAATTTTAATGCTAGGAAAAGATTTCTTTTTAAGAGAAAATCCAAGTGTTACTTATGCTAAAATATTATATTCTGAAGTGGATGGTAAATACGAATGAGTATTTGATAACCCTATGTTGGTAGCTTATTCGAAATCTTTAGCAAATAACGTAACCATTGAATTAAGAAACGAATTTAAATAATTATTAGCTGACAGAAAATATTTTTTTTAAGAGTGCGACGATTAATAGTATAACATTTTTTATACCGAGCCAAGAAATACTGATCTTGTTTATTAATGCTCTAATTTTAATAAATTATAAACGATAATTTATATTAGGAAGGTAGAAGTCGCTATTTTATATATGTAAAACCAAATTGTGAAGTAAAAAATTCTTCATGTAATATTTAAGACATAGAGTATGATGTTTAAATCGCATATAAATATCAATAATTTAATCCAGATGATTATTCAAACCCAATAAAATAAGAGTTTTATAGAGTTAAAGAATACGAAAAAATTCACTACTTCCCTTACTATTCAGTATATCTTCAGCAAAATATTCTGAAGGATTAAAAGAATATACTATTTTCCTCTTTTGAAGATACCTATTTTACGTCAAGAGTTTGACATACTTTAAGAAGAACTGGAGATATGCTAATATGAGATGTAATCGGAATCTAGATTTGGATGCCAAATATCTATATTAATGAAATAATGAGAATATATTAAACCTTTCCTGAAATGTTAGTAAGAGTAATTTCTATAGTAAGCTTATGACGTTTATTACTAAATATCATTTATACACTATACTCTGAGTATAAATTTGAAATCGTTTTACTTCAAATAATCTATCATAACAGAATGCAGGAAATATCAAGCTTTTTAACATTTAGGAACTTTTTTTTGGGAAGTTATTTCAATTGTTTCTGTAAAAAATCCTCAAGTATAAGTGGATACATTTAAGTCAAGAAAGAAATGAAAGAAATTGCTTCAATTGAAAATTTTTTGGATTTGAGAATACAAAAAAACATATTCACCAACGAATGAGACTTTGAAAGAATCTGTATGAACTAATTTAATTGAAATTTACTTTAAACTTAATTGATAAAGTTTTATATCAATCAGTGTCTAAAATAAATATCTGCCTATTTATTAAAAAAATTTTAAATTAACAATTCAACTAAAAGTAATCTTAAACAAATTACAATAGAAATTCATATGGTTAAACTTCATAATAATATAATTAATTCTCATTCCTTAAGTACACAAACATTTTATTTTATATTTTAATAATTCCTTTATATTTATACTTATGTATTTATGCTTTTCTTGATTTTTATATATTGTTTTATGGTAAAATGTTTAATTAAGTTACTCAGCATAAAGTTAAAATAAATCTTTGGCTATTCCTGCTTCTAAATAATAAAGGATCACTAGCTTTAATTATTTATGAAAAATAAGAATTTTTACAAGCAAACTAATTTAAACAAATATGATCTTTACTAGTTCTTAGTAATGAAAAAATGTTTGCTCAAAGACTTCTTCAATATTTAGATAAAATAGATTTACTTTTATAGACTTACTTAAGTGATTGAAAATATTTTATACAATTCATGCTAATAAACAAAAATTAAGATTTAGAATTTAAATTATTAACTAATAAATTACACTTAAGATTTGAAAAGCGTTATATCTTTATTAATTTATATTAATAGCAATAGCTAGCTAATACTTTATATCGAATTTAACAATCTGAATAGTAAGTAAGGCACAAAAGACACTGAAAAAGAAATATAGACATCAAAATGTCTCTTTAATTCGATAAGTAATCAAAGCGAGTATATAAAAATCGAAGATTCACAAAAAAGAACCAATCTACTTCAAGATGCTAGATATTTTCATCAAATTTCAGATTTTTTTAAATAAAAAAATTTAGTTTATTTTAAGTTCACTTCCATATAAAATATGCTTGATTATATTAAAAATAAATTCCTCTTTATATAAATATAAAATTAATTATATTAAAGCTTCCTTAAATTATTATAGACATAAGGTGTATAGATGTATTTTGGCTTAGTTATTAAAATAAAAATAGTAATCTAATTAAAAAAGAGAACTTCAATTATTATATCAAAATCTTTAATTTGAATTAAAAAATGCTTATTTTTCTATGAAATTTTAAATTTAGAGATAAAAAGTTTGTAATACTAACATCAATATAGAATATTAAAAATGCTTTAATTTTATCTCTAAAATTATAAGGAAAAATAGATTTAAGTAGGCAATTGAATCAAGATTTGCAAAAATAACGATAAATCAAATAAGCAAATGAAACAAATATAGGAATTAAAAAATATTAATTTTAATGAGAATAGAAATATAAATTTTTAATTTTATATTTATTTAAATTAAATTAAATTAAATAATGTTCGCCTTTCAGCTTAATAAAATAATTTTTTGATATCACTCTCATTCTGAAACTCTTAGGTCTTCATTATTGTTTTATTTTTATTGTTTTTAGTTTAGTTTCTCTTCTTCTTAATATTTATTTAATTAGTACAAAAATCTCTAGTAGACTTTCATCAATAGTTTAAAATTTTTTAACATGTGTTTTGGTATCTTAATCTTATAAGCAAGCTTTAAAGTAAGAAATATAGATTAATAATTAAATTAAAAAATTAAAGAAGATAAATAAGAAAAATAAAAATAAATATAAAGATCCTTATCATAAAATTAAATTAAAATATTAAGAGTATTTCATAAATATATTTCATTTTTAAGTAATTCTTCTTGGTTTTCTTTATGTTTTATATTTTCAATTTATGAATACAATTTTTCCTTAAAATTTCTTATATCTTTAATCATTTTTTTTCTATTTTATCTTATATTTTTAATTTTTGCAACCCTTAAATATTGTTGGCTTTAAAATATTGCTCATATAATTTAAGAATTTTCCCATGAATATATAACTAAAAGCTTTAAAAATAATTTATATTATTTTCATTATACATCCTTATTTAAAAGATTCTATTAAGTTCTAAAATGATATTACTTTTACCATTAATTATAATTAGAGTCTCTTATATTAAAAGATTGTATTTTTAGTCAGATAATTCATAATTTTTTATCAAAAGCTAAGATTTTTCAATATAAAAAGTTTAAAGATGATTTCAACTAAAATTTAATTAATTAATATTTAATTATATTGTTATTTTGATGCTTGCTCTATTGCTAAGATCCTTAATCTCTTTAAATATAATTTTTTAAGTAAAAAATTAGATATATTAGAAATTGTTTTGTAAGGTCTAATTTGAATAGATTTGTGAAAGTATTGAATAATAATTTAATTATAAGTTTAAGAAATTGAGATCTACACTATGTCATTATTTTATTGCTATATGATCTAATTAATTTTATAATATTAGTATTATAAAAACTACTATTAACTAAGAATTTTATTTTTCAAGAGTTAAATATTACTAAATAGATGCTAAAATTAATTAAATATATATAGTCAAAATTAGTTAATTTTGATGTTTCTTGGTCAGTTACTTTGTTTCAGCTTATTTGATTATTTTTCTAATGAGTTAATAGTTACTTTTAAACTTTATCTTTTTATGTAATTTTAGGATAAAAATCTTTCAGTATTATTTCTATTTGCTTATTTTTAATAGATGCACTTAGTTTAGTATTATTGGTTCTTGTTAAAGTAATTATTAAAATTTACATAATGAGATATTCTCTTATATAAAGGACTTTTATAAGTGATTTTATATTAGTTATAATCTTAATTTTAATGAAAATAACTTCTGTATAGTTTAATTTAATATAATTGAAAAGATGGTGGGAACTGAGAATGACCTTCGTGACTACACTTTCCGGTTTTATGGCTAGGAACAAGTTCCTTTCCTGTCGCTGAGAAAGTCCCTGGACAGAGTCATTTTCTGAAGGGAACGCTGTCTTTGAGATTATCCACTCTTGGTAGGGACTTGAAGCCTGGCTACTCATAGCGATGGAGCTCCCTAGTAGCTGTGCCTGGAGCACAACAGGATATCCCCGTTATTCCATAAAAAGAGAGCGTCGGGTCGTGTAATCGGAAAGGAGTTTCCGGCCCAAAAGCTTTTTTAGTTGAAATTAATTAATAAATAGTTTAATTTAATCTAAAATACAACTCTTCTAACAAAAAAATATCTCCTTTATATGGATATTAATATAGATATCTTTTATCGTATTAAAAACATTATATTATCCTACATATACAAATAAGTGGATCTTAGCTAATAAATTGTGTATTTTAAAATTTATTAGATTCATTAAGTTGTCTAAGTTTACTAATATCCAAACTATGCTTATAATATTCATCTTTTACTCAATCATTATATATGCTAAGACTTGTTTAGTATTATTTAGAAGTTTATGCTTCTTTTATTATCATTCAGATAGAAGGAGCAATATTATTTTAAAAGAATAAACAAATTTTAAGAATTATTAAGTTAAGATCTATAAATCACTGTGCAATCAAAAAAAGCATTATAAATACTAATTATTAATAATAACTTTTTTATTAAGAGAGTTATATTAAAATTAAATCAATACCAAGTATTTTTAGCCAGTTATGCTTTATATTTAAATTGCTCTTGTAAAATATTCTTTTCGCTTTAAGTTCAATTAAGTTATTTTAAAATTGGTTATTCTAAAAAGACTAAGAGTGAATAAGTTTATTAGTCTAAATACTAATTATATACTTAATTATGATTTAGTTTATCTCTTGGTAAAATTTACCTTTATTACTTTCATTTCTTAGTATCTTTCTGCAATTTTTAAAATGTAGGAACGTAATCTAGATTATCTTTTGATGTTTTTTTATAAAATTAAATCATATGAGTAGTTAATGCATGTTAAAAATTCTCATCTAACTTTAACCTCTACAAAGGACGAATAATAAAAAGATATGTTCTCTTCAAGATCTCTATTACAACTATGAATTGCTTTAAAATAAATAGCAAAATCATAAATTAGAAATCTCACTATTGCTATTTCTTCATTATATTCTATCTAATATACTTTCCCTCTTTCTGGTTGAAAGTTGACTGAGTTTTTATTATAAGCTGTTTAATTTATTTTATTGATTTATTTAAGATATATTTAAATTTCTACTATTTATATTTCTACATGCTTTATATTATGATTATTTACTTTCATATTGATTATTTTTACTATTTTCTTAAAAATTTTAATTTAATATTTCCTTAATCTACGTGATTTCAGTTTGACATTTTACTATTTTAATTTCCATAAAGAAATCATTTGAATTTTTAGGTATGTTTAAACTTTGCTAAATATTTTGAGACTTTAAGTATATCTTATTATTCAAAATCCTGTAATTCCCATATCTAAAATTTTAAGTAGACATCTATGCTACTTCAGTTTATGCAAGTTTAACTTCTTATTTATTTATATCTTAATTTTCAATTAAAATCTTAATTTAATAATAATTTGACTTTTCTACGTTAATACTTTGTCTAAATTGTTAACTATTAAAACTTTGAGTAGTCTTTTTATTAGTTTGAAAGTCCAATGCCCTTCTAAGTTTTTATTATTGTAGAGACAAGTAAAATGTTTCCTTAGACAAATTATGAGAAAACCAACTTTTATAAAAATTTTGGCTGAAAAAGCCATTACATAAGACCATTTTTCGTTTCTTGGAACTTTTATTTGTTTTATGATTAATTTTTAATTTATTCTAATATTCTTAGTTTTATTATCTTATATTGCTAGTATAAGGTTTGGATATGTCTACAACTATAATTTATAAGTTTTAAATTTATAGTTTCTTTGAACTTTTAAATATTAAAGAATTTGCGAAGTTAATCTAAGAAGTATCTTGAAAACTACATTGTGGATTAATATGAAATGTACTAATTGATTTACAATATGACCTTGCTCTAATTTATTTATTGACATTTGGCATATCAGTCTTTATTAATTCTATTAGCACTTTAAGGTTTATTAAAATAATACTTTGAATAGGGTTGTTACTGATATCTCTTTATTAATCTTATCATATTAATCTATATTTTCATAATTAGAAAGAAGAATATTACTTATACTCCATCTAATTTAAAGTTATGTTGATTCTGATTCCTAACACTAGAGATAAATCATTTTAATCAGCTTCTCTAAAGGTTTAATTAATTAAAAACCTTTCCATTTTAATTCTAAGCAACATTTTCCTAATCTTTTATTAATAAATTAATAGTTTAGTTCCAAGTTGAGATATATACATCAATTTCTCTAAATCTAGATTCAAAAAATTGATAAATACATCAAAATAATTTATTCCAATACAACTTAAATTGGTTTAAAAACAAGATTTTGCTATAAAAGAAATTAATAGCTTAAGAAAAAAGGAAGATGCAAGGTAAAGAGAAATAGTTGCAAGATAATAAAAATGCTTAGATTAGAGTTATTTAATATTTATAATTTAAATTATAATAATTACAATTACATCTCAGTACTACAAACTATTAAGCTCTTTTATTTTCATATTATTAGATAAGATGTTTGGCAATATTTAAAATAATAGCTTTACAATATTAAAAATAAACCAATAAAACTTAAAATTCATAGCTATCTCATTTCTTTTGTGAGTTTTAATCCTTATTGTTAAGAATCTACTATATCATACTATTTAAAACTTTACTATTTAAAGTGTTAAACAATCTGCTTAAATATTTTAGATGCTAATTATCATTAAAAAATCTTTAATATATAGATAATTATAAATGGTGATTCATTTTTTATAATAATTACTCATTTAATTTGTATAAGCAATATTAGTAGAACAAGAGGTAGCTATTTAAATAGTTAGAATAAAATAAAAAGAATCTATCAAGCAAATGAATAAAGCAAAAGATTAAATAATGTAAGGTAATTCATTAGAGTAATAAGGTTAAATTAATAATTAGATACGTATTTCTCTTATTCAAATATAAAACTAATAAACTCTTTATTCAATTAAAAAAGGATATACTTTATTTTTTTCTAATTAATTTTTCAAGTTAAAGTATTATAATTCTCTAATTAATTTAAGCCTAATATGAGATTTAATATTAGACTTATTTATTTTAGGCTAAATCGTTATTTTAATTCTGATTTCTTTATAGTTAAATATCATATTATATATATTTAAATTTCAAGATTTATTTCTTTATTTTATTTCGTTTAGATTTAAATAATTTATGTCTTAGAGTATTTAGTAGAGAGAAATCTATAAAAGGAAATTGGGATTTAATTTTTAATTGAAATAAGAGTAAAATGAATATTAAATTTCTAGAAGATAATCATAATACTATCTTGCTAACTCCTTCTATAAACTTGTTCATATAAATATCGAAAAATCTATTTAATTCAAAGTTTTCAAAATTTTTCTTGTTGTATAGCACAAAGTCACTTATCATATTCCTTGTCTTTTCCTTTAATATTTTTGCTCCTGATTATGTAGCCAAAAAAGCCCATCTTAAAAAAGAACTTAAGGTGCCTCGTAATTCTTCACCCACGTCTACAGATTTCGTATCTTTTAGATGATTTTTAATTAATAGCATGAGTCTCAAAAGATTAAACTAGCTTATTGAATTTTTAGTTTAGCATATAGATTACCATCCTTCTAGTTATTTATGCTCTTGATAAGTATTTTAATTACTTTCTATATATCTTAAACGCTTTAATTATTGGTATATACTATTAAGGAAGTTCAAGGCTTCTTGTTATCTCTAATTCTTTTTCTCTTCTAATTCATTTTCTGCTATATTTTTTCTTAGTTTCAGTCGAGGCATTTCCAATTTCTGGAATCAAAATAATAGAAACTATACTAATTATTGGTCTTAAGACATACTAAAGAAATTCAATGATTAGTAACTCCAAGCATAAAGGCCATAAATCCATAATTAGCACTTCATAGTTTCCAAATTTCCTTCATTAATTATTTAGCATTCTTAGGATTTAAATTAAATTGATTAAAGGAGAACTCTAAAGGTATTATCTTACTATACTAGAATTTCTAGTAATTTATTATGTTTTTAATCTGAGGATCGTTTTCTAACAGATAATTAAGAAATTACCTTTCAAGATCACCAGACTCACATTCATGGATTGTTCATGGCCATACATTTCCTTTTTTGATAGCATTTTACTTTATTAGCTTTTATTTTTATTTTTCAAATTTCCAGAACTTTACTTTATCCTACATGCAGCATCCTGTAATTTTTGACGTTTACTAACAATCTTAAAAATGAGTTTCATAATTGAACGATGTTAAATAGAGGATGATATCCACAGTTATTAGACAATATCTATCTAATAGCCTAATAATGATTTAGCTTTATTTATAAATTTGGAAGGTTTCTTAATATATTGGTTCTAAATACTATATAGTTTTAATATATAATTAAATATTAAATAATTGAAATGTAAAAAACAAAAAGCCATCAATTCAGAAGATTAAGCTTTTCTCATGTTAAGAAGCAAAGTTAGCAATTCTAGGAGAGAGTTTCATACTGCGATCATTTAGATATCTTTAAGCTTGATAGAGACTCAAACCTTGAACTACTTATTCCAGATTCGATAGTATTCAACAGAGGTTAAATAGATTTTTGGATTTTTAGCTCTTAGTTAAATTAGATTCTGTATAAAAAGAAAGTCCAGTCGACAGTACAGAACGTTTTTAACTTTTTAGTAAAAAAGCATTCAATTAACTTAGACTACGAAATTCTAAATAACGCTAGTTTAAGTGAAAATGAAGAAAATGAAAAATTATACGTAAGTCAACTATATTCAGAAGCACCCTGTTGCCACTATTACCAAATTAAGCAACGAAACTAGAAACCTAAATCCTTTATAGCTTTTCAATTTTCTTATTTCTGGCTCTTAAAAACTTGAAGTGAAAATACTAAGATTGTTCATAAAGTTAAAATCAGAGCAGAATACTGGAATCATATTTGTAGAATATGTTAGTCAAGAAAATTCAGACTAGGCAACCATAAATGTTAGTAATATGAGAGAAGTTAATGAAACAGAGCTATGTGAAAAAAGGTAAATATATCATATGGATAACTCACATACTGCTTTTCTTAGGTATAGAATGAATAACTCATCTATCATTGATTTCTTCCAAACTAAATGTAAGCAAATTGTCAGTTATATGTAAAAGGCAGCTCATTTCTAAATTAAATATGCTCAATTTAAGTTTTTGCAGGGATAAAATAATTAATATTACTATTTAGGTGCAGGAACCTTAAGAGTCGAAAATATTCTGGTTAAATAAATACATCAAAGCAAGAAGAAAGTTGAAAAATGATGTAAAGGAGATTTTTGTAAATTCATAGTAAAGGAAAAAAAAGCAATAAATTAAATTAAAGAGTATTAATAGAAAAAAAATAGCTTCTTCTTAATAAGCAATTAGACTATCTAAAGAATTAGAAATTAGTGACCAAGTGTTTAAGAGTTCCTCATTCAAAACAAAATAATACATCATGAGAATCTTAATTTTGAATAAAAGCCAAAAAACATAGATTGTCTATACTCTAATTCAAAAGTTTGTCTCAACTGCTTTAAAATTTATTAACTTCTGGTATCAAAATTCGATAAAAGTGAAAAATAGCCAAAATGGATTCATTCTTCTTAGCTAAGTCCATCTAAAACTGTCGATAAAATTCCTCAAACGACTGTAGAAAACAAGCTATCTCCTTTCTTTGAGAGACAGGAAAAAATTGGATAATTGTTTACTAAATCGAACTCAATTCCAAATTTAAGAGATAATATGGTATACCACAAGCTAACTTTTGGCTATCCTAGTTTTAATTCTTGTAATACATCTTAGGAGCTTTATTTTTTATAGCCTTTACTGTAAAATCAAAATTTTCTCTTTGCAACCTTCGATAAAAAAATGCAAATTGACTAGAAAAATGAATAGATTTAAGGTTTAGATAGAAGACCTTCCTCTCTAGATAAAACAGAAGAAAATAAAGAACATTAAAAAGAAAATAAAAAGTAAGAAAGTTAAAGCAAGCAAAATAAGAGCAAGCAAATTTAATTTGATTTAAATAATAATGAATCTGAAAGTACTAGCTACAGGAAAGGAAGATGATAATTTAAAACAAAAAGCTTAAGAATTAAGCTAAAAAATAAAAAGAAATATACTTATTTCTATGGATAAGCATTGTTAAAGTAAATTCCAGGCATTAGAAAGTTTGTTACTAAAGAACTATGAGGTGAGTTTTCGTATTCTAAATTTCCTAAGACAATAGACTTGAATTGGTTTTGTGAAGTTAACAAATTTGATTAATCAAAGTTAGTAGAATGTGATATTGTAGTATATGATGATAATACTTAATTTCCTTATAAAATTTTATAGAGTAACAACATTTGATAATCTTTAACTACCTCATAAAAGGAAAGTTTGTAAAAAACTTCTCAAACAGTAGTAGTGATTTCAGATTTTTTTGATGATATGCAAATGTATGAAGACATATTCAAAGACATAATATTCTAAAACTAAATCAGTAATGTAAACATCATCTTATTCCAATATCCTGGATAGGCTTCTACGGTTTTTAACTCGGAGTACACATTAAACAATGAATTTCATAGTGGTTGTTTAGATGTACTCTTATACTAATTAAAGTTATAAAAAGGAATTGATGTTAACAAGTATTTTTGATAAATTATAGCTATTGGAAATGGACTGAGTATTGCCATACACAATTTAGCTAATTATGCATATACCTTTCCTGAAGGTCTTACTGGTATACTCAGTATTAATGGGTTTTCATATGTGGATAATACCTTGAAAGATACGTTAATGAAAAGTATTTAGGTATTTGAAGACAATAAAGATACTATAATGACAAGTTATTTTATAACATAGTTAACTTAAACTATACCAAGAGATATATAATTTGATATTCAGACAGAAGGGGTTATAGCTTTACTTAAAGGAGCTTTAAAAAGCCTGAATATAGGAATGTTCATTTAAAAAATCAGAATTCCCTTTATAATATCTCACTCAATTTAAAACTGTTTCGTACCCTTTTTACACTAAGAATTTATGACACAGCAACATTTAAAAAAGTCAATCTCCAAGAAATGCCACTATAACTTGGATTAATGAGCCAGAGCACATAAATAAAAAAGCGATGAAACATTTCTAGTAACACTGAAAGGTGGACATGGAGCTATACATGTATGGTTTTAATTATAGGAAGATAGAGAAAAAGTAAAAGAAATATTTACAACATTTATTTCCAGCAAATTTATGCCTATAAGAAATTCAATTTTCTTCCCTAAGTAATTTCTTATTTTATCAGTTTAGAGGCTACTACTAAAGCAATTTTGGGTAATTTTGACTCTAATATCAGTGAGCCTTTAAGTGCTTTTCTATAGAAAGTTTCCAGTAAATGTGATGATGTTTCTCAATAGTTAAAAACTCCCAAGCCATTGTTTAGAAGATCTTCAAAATGTACAACATTCATAGACCATTTTCATTAATATTTTTTTGTATATTATAAATATGGGAAAGGGTCAAAAGACGGAAAATCCTATGCGGGGAATCAAAATAGAAAAATTGGTTCTCAATATTTCAGTTGGAGAATCAGGAGATAGATTGACAAGAGCAGGAAAAGTCCTCGCTGATTTAACGGATTAAAAACCTGTTTTCAGTAAAGCTAGGTATACTATTAGAACTTTCGGAATTAGACGTAACGAAAAAATAGCTACACACGTTACAGTAAGAGGTAAAAAAGCTGAAGAGATATTAGAAAAGGGATTAAAAGTAAAAGAATACGAACTTAGGTCTTAAAACTTTTCTAATACTGGTTGCTTTGGTTTTGGTATTCAAGAACACATTGATCTAGGACTTAAATATGACCCTAATACAGGAATTTACGGAATGGACTTCTATATCGTTCTTTCAAGACCCGGATTTCGTATTAAAGACAGAAGAAGAGCAAATAGCAAATTAGGTCTTTTTCATCGTGTAAGCAAAGAAGAAGCTACTCAATGGTTTGTTAGCAAGTTTAATGGAATACTTCTAAAATGATTCAGAACTCGTTACTTTTAACTTAAACATAATAATACTAAACTTATTTAAGTTTACTAGTCTACTAGATATTATTCTCATTCAGGATCTTATAGACATTCGTCAATGTTTCGGAAGACAGACATAATTTAAACTATTTAAAAAGAAAAAGTTTAATAGTTAGAAAATATTTAATATGTAGCTAAAATTTAAATAGAAGTAAATTAAAGGAGCAAATGTTGATCTAATGGATTGATCATCAACTAAAAATCATTTATTAAACCAGTTTATCACATATCTATTGGCGAAAGATTTCTTCAGAATTCTTAGAAATTATTATGAACCCTCAGTCATTAAATCATGTCCACCATTTATCGTCATTGAAATAAATCGCTCTCTTTGTATGTTCTTTTCGATTTTATTTTGAACAGGATTTTTAAATGTTGAGCAATGAATGTTACAAAGATAATCTTATGCTTAAAAAGGAACAAAGCAGTTCTATAAGGAATGAATTGATATAATTGGACATTTTATTGAGCTTATTATTTGAGTAGTATCAACATTGTTCTATATCCCTTTTAAAAGTGATAAACGACCTTTTAAGCTGATAGAATAGCAAGAAGACTTTACATTAGGATTCATTAAAAGTTAGCAAAAGTAATAGTCACTTATTTGCTTATCCTGACAATTTTCAATTTCTGAAACACTTTAAATCAATGTATCCATGAAGCAACTATCTATCTTTGAGAAGCCGTTTACTGATATAATACACTACAATTTAAGTAAAGGAGTTTATAAAGAGGCAATTCAAAATAAAGCAATACTCAATCCAAAGCCAAAAGCTAAGATCTTTGTAGGAGTTTCTTAAATATCTACTTAATCTCTAATACGATACATAATAATATCCAAACAGTTAGCATGATATTAATTATTTAGATTGTTCATGTCATTAAACAAAGTATAACTTTATCCAGGGTAATTCCATAATAGAACATAGTATTGCTAATCTAAATTTTATACGATTGGAGTTATTATTTTTTCATGGGTTGTAAATACATCCATTATATCTCCTATTACTATTAGAAGACATTTAGTTTATTTACTCTAAAATTAAACGAGTTTGTAAGGAAATGCTGTATAACCATCTACAGTACATATTTGACATCCTTCTAATATTTCTTTGGGAAATTTTCCTATTTTGCAAAACTTATCGACACCTAATTAAGGAGCGTATATAACGTCATCCATTAAGAAAGGTTCTTTTCTAGCCGCTTATCTAATTATAGGAATAGCTCTTAAGTTAAAACTTTAATACTTTGGTTCCGAAATTATCGATCCACCAATTTTGCTCACTTTTCTAAACTTTCTTTTAAAAGTTGGACTAAGTGGAGCAATTAATTAAGTTGCAGAAGTAGTTTGCTAAAGGAATTGGATTTGATTTTAATCAAAAGCTTCCTAAGCATTTTAGTTATATATGTCATTTTCTTCTTCACTTTCCTAATCTGAAAGAAATAACTCCTTAGTTTTCATTGCTTTCTTTTAAACATGATATCAATTATCAGCAGCTGCTCTAAATAATTAAACTGGCTAGAAATCAGGCGGCAATAGCGGGATTTTTTCCTCTTTGGTAATTTTAGATTAGAGTGAAATTCCTTGTACTAATTTAAATATTTTCTAGCTATCATTTTTAGAAAAATTTGAAATAGAATTTTGCTTTTGGTGTAAAAATGCTGCAGCATTATTTTCACTTCTTCTTGAACTATGCATGTAGACAGTTTCTACTGGCATCTACTATTTCAGAAGAAATTTGTTTACTAGAGTGTAGATAAAATAGCAGGTTTTGCATACTTTAACTCTAAATTAAAAGCTTCATTTCTAGTTCTTCTCTTTTCATTCAAGTGGTACAAATGAATTTTGCTTAAGTTTTTCTTCATTAATAAAATTTCCACTTATATAAGTTAAATTAGGATGTTTTATGTTACTTTTGAATAGATAGTTATTAATTTCAGACTCATGCTTCCTAGACTTATATATCAAGTTCAAATTAATTAATTGCTCAGTCTACTATTATTGCTTTTTGTAAATGCGATCTTCTTTAATAAATTTATTCTTTGTAAGATCCTAAATTGTGTACTCGCAAAAATCACCTTTGCACCACTTAAGTTTATTTTGTTTTTCATTTGATTATTTACTATGATTATCTGAATCACTGCTTGATATTGATGATTATTCAAAATCAAAATCCTTTTCAATTAAAATGTCTTTGAACGATAAAAGATAAAATTTATTTTAATCGCTTTAGGTGAAATGAAATGTAGCTTTCCTTATAGACACCTTTTTTTACCTTTCTATAAATTAAACCAAAATAGATAATTTTTTTTCGAATTATTCATTGATTTGAGTATCAACTGACAATACCACGTTAAATCAGTCTCCATCATTTTTTTTATTCTAAACTTGTCTTTACTAGCCTTCATTTTCTGCTTAATTCTTAAACTAAGTTATCTTATAAACTCTAACTTATGGAATAGCTCTTTTAAAGTATCTTTTGAATTCTACTCTAATTCTTGGAGGATTTTTGGATCTACTATTAATATATGAGCGAATACAACTTATGCCGTTAACCTGGGGTGAGTTCAGCATTTAGAAAAGCTTTAAAGGATTAACGTATTCTCTTTTATTCTGAATTACAACAACAGCTACCGTGAAAGCCTAAATATAAAATCTTACGTAAGTTCTTCTGTTCTCTTTGAAATATACTTCTTTAACATTCTACAAAAACTCCCAATTTAGTTCTATTCCTCTGGTTTGCATAAAAGTGTCAAATAAAATATCAACTTTAAGTTTGTTTTACTTATGAGACATAATATTTCCCTGTGAATTCGTAAAATACCATGATCTTATTTTCCCTCCTTAGAAAAAAACCGTATCAGGAATATCGATTTATATTTTACGATTTTTATGATCAAAAACATCTCAAAAATCGTTTTTCGTGTTTAAAGGAATTAAGTCATGCAATTCGCTATTAAGCAGCATTGTCAATCTAAAGTCGAAGTTAGCAGCTCCTCTTCTACCGAATTGTAAAGCTGCAGTAGGAGTTGTGGAATACTTTCTAGGTGAGACTTAAGAGGCTTTCTTCATTTAAAAGAATACTTAAATTATAACTATAAGCTTATATATTTAATCCTGCGTAACTTATTATAGCTTTTATACTCATTATCTATCTTTTAATCTTGCTTATACATTTCTTTATTCCTATTCAATTAGTCCAGCTATTAAACTGCAATTATATATGTTTTACGAAAAGCCAATCACAGAAATAAAGTAATTATTTTATAAATAAAGGGATTTATATTTAAGCCTGGTAAAGGATAAGTGAGGATTGCTAAGTTCAAGTTTGTTTTTTTAATTAAAAATGCAGAAGAAAGTACTAAAATAATGTATACAATTTCTATATTACGTCTACTGTTTATTTTATGGTTTAAATAATGCTCGCGTATTAGAATGATTATCTCTGGATAAAATTAGCAAAGTTATATAAATTAGTTTTTTTAATTCTACTAGGAGAGTATACGCTCATTATACTATATATATAATTAATTACATAGAAATACTCTTTAATATCAAAAAGAATCTTTTAATAGTCTACAATCTAAAGAATTAATTATTATCTCAATTTGGAAATGTGAAAAGTAAAGAAGTTTGGATGGCTCTAAGCAATATAGTAATTTGTAAGTATTAATAGTGCTAATCTTAAGCACTTTTTATATAATTTACTTAGGCTTATTATTTTAAAATTTTAACCAAACTAAATAAAAAAAATCTGAGTGATAAAATATTATAGGTATTAGAATATTCTAGTAGTAAATTTTAAAATGAAACATTTTTAGATATATCATAGAAATACTGAAGAATCTAGTTTATATACCCGTCTACTCAAATATTAAAGAAATATTATTTTCAAAAATTACTTTAAAAATATCAGGAAAATGCAAGCATTCATAATAATATTAGCTAGAAAAGGTAATTATGCTGCCAAATCTTTTGACTCATATTTGGAACTTTTTATTTCTAGGTTATTATTCCAATGTTAATTATTCAGTTCATTGCTTAAATATACAAATAATCTGATAAATACGCTCAAATTATTAAATTACTGAGATAAACTTAAATTTCTAAGATTATAGTTTAAGAATTAATCTAGGAATTGAAAAAATCTAATAAAACTAGAGAATAAATAAGCAAAGTTAGAGTGGCAACTTACTTAGTAGTTGGATATTAGTATAATTAATAAAAAATATTTTAGATTCTTAATTACTAAGAAGATTAGATAATTACCATTTATAGTGATAAGTATTTGATTTTAGAATGATATCTTATGTATCTTCAATGAAGTATGTATTTCTATTATTATTTAATAATAGAGTCTTTAGTCTTCTATACATATATAAATTTTAAAATTATCTAAGAAGATTGCTAGATATTTCATAACATTAAAAGAGAAAGCTTTATTAGTGTTATAATAGAAGAGCAGTTTCATCTTATATTAAAGCTTTATAAATAAATTAAGTCATAAAAATAGAATAACTTGATTATACTCTCTATGATGATAAGATAAATAGATAGTTATATTTTTTTGGTTGACTTAAGTTTGCTGGTATAATGAAAAAAGAAAGCAAATTGAAAGAAAATCTGACGACTTATATGAATCTAACTGCTATTCTCTTATCATCCTTATAATCATCTCAAAAAATTTACCTTAATCTTCTAAGTGAATATTGATTGTTCATTTACATCATAATTTCTCTTTGTATCCTTTAATTATTTAAGTAGTGCAAATTAAAAAGGAATAGAGAGGAGTAATCATATAGCCAATAGTTCTACTTTATATTTATTTATTAAAGGAAGCTTCTAAATATAATCTTAGCATAAAGATAATTACTAGCTTATTAAATAGACTTTTATTAACTATCATGTTACTAATTACTTATCAATTCAGTAACATAGTTAGCTTTCTTTTATACTAGAAGATTAAAATATTAATTATCTAATTTCAAGCTTTAGAGCTGTTAGTTAATACCAAATAAGTTTTAGAGTTACTAGAGTATTTATAGATTAAGACTTAAGTCTTAACCTATCATGCATATTAATTAAGCAAAACTGTGTTATAAGTTATTGAAGCATTAGTTTAGTACCTATGACCATAAAAGGCTTTAATACTTCGTATAAAGCTTCTTTCTTTCATACTAGATAAGCAAGAAAGCTAAAACATAATTAAACCTGTTTAAATATATGAAAAACAGATATTATTTTAAGCACTAAGTAGACTTTAATTAATTAACGAACTTTTATATGTAAATCTAACGATTTATAACTAAAGCTAAAATGTAATAGGAACGTATTAAAAACAACATCTTAAAACGGTCTAAGCGATATAATGTTAAATTTCAAGCTGAAAAGGAAGAAAAGCTTATTTACTATACACAAACTAAAGGAATTAACTGATAGAAGCAAGATCAAAAGAATGCTGAGATTAGTAATTGCAAAAAAGCCGAAAGTTATAGTGATTCAACTTATCAGTCTGATCATAAAGATGATTTAGTTCTTTCATCCAGTTTAATGTAATTAGAAACCAAGAAAAATAATATTTAGAACATAATTGATGAAAATGGTTAAAAATAATAGATATAAGATCAGCATTTTGTAAAACTAGAGCTACATCCACTTTTGTTAAAATAAAATATTAAGATAAATTAAAAGTTGCAAGAGACTTAAAGATAAGAATTAAAGCAGCCTTCTTATTTTTTTGATTTTTTTGGTAACATTAATTTGTTTGCCTAAGAAACTTTGAAATCTGAGTAATAAAAATAGAAGTGAATAAACTTTCAAAATGTAGAATAGTTGTTTTAAATTTTTCGAGCAATAAAAGAAGAAAATGGATTTTTATCTGTGGTTGGTAACTTGAGGTGAAACAAAATAGCTTAGCAGTGTAATTTAGAAGATGCAGAGTAGGCAAGAAAAATTTATGATAAATACTTATTCCATTTCGATTGATGAACATCAGGTAAGCAAGAAAATTTGCGAGAATTGGAGTAATATGATTCTAGTTTAATTTAAAGCATTTAACATGTGGCTTAAAATTAATTAATCAAATCAGCTTTTAGAAATTAAGATATCGAAAACTGACTTTCAAAAGGTATTGTAATCTTAAAGAATTTCAGCAAAGAAGTCTTTAATATAAAAGAAAGTCTATTTCAATTCTAATATTTAGAACTGAACTTACCTGATGTTTAAATCGAAATTATAGATTAAATCTCTGAGTTTATAAAAGATAATAGGCTTATTAGAACTGGAAATAAATCTTAAATGTCTCTTAGAGAGTTTTTTTAATACGTCAAATAGAATCAGAAAGGTGAAGTAACAAAAGTTGCAGCAAACTTAGAAAGTATAGTATTTTAAGAATAGTTCCAAGAACTTTAAACAAAAGTTCCTTCCAATATAATGTGCCAATCTACTCAAGATATATTATACTATCTTAGATAGCATATTAAAGGAATATCTATGCCTTAAATCTAGATATAACCTGCTAATAGTTGAATTGGAGCACATGAAGAAAACTAGAGGTTTCATGCCTGTATTATAAATCATGGACCTTCAGATTGCGAATGATGGAGCGTTGATTACCAGCATGCAGAGAAATTTAAATTGATGATTCGTTCAGAATCAAACGAAGAATTCTATTTAAATGAATATAGTATATTTCCTCATATTAGTTTATGCCTAAAATACGGAATACCTGTAAAATATGGAATATAGAAGCCAGGAGATATAATATTGGTAGGTGTAGGATCAATAGTATGATAAAAATATTTAGGATCCTCCATAAGCTCTAAATGGAATTTCTGTTTAAAGCAATTTTTAGACATATAATAATCATATAATAGACATAAAATTAACATTTAGCTTGGTATTCCAAATCAAATTCCTTTAAATACTCTCGCTTTGGATTTCTTGAATAACGAGCTTCAAGAAATAGAGGATAAGGAACTCATAGAATATTTAAAGAATGAAATATAAATAAAGATAGAATATGATAGTAGAATACTTCAATAATTTTCTAAGGAAAAGCAAGAAAGCAAAACCAAAGATTTTAAAAATTTAAATGCCTTTTGCGAAAACTAAAAATGCAGATCGGAAATATTCAATTACTTTGCTAAATGTCATAATTGCTTGGTATAAGAGAGAAATCAAAACTAGAGTCAGACTATGTGTATGCAATGCGCTTTAGTAAATTTTAATATTTAGGATCATTTAAAGGGTAACTGCAGTCCTAAGATCTATTACAAATATGAAAAGAGTGATTTGGCATTTTTTTAAAAATAAATGGTAAATTATATAGAAAGATTGAATAATGGAAGCTCTAAATTTAAAATAAAAAATACTCTTTTAGTAGAAAACCTATATAATTAAGCCTTCTATGAACAAAAATAATAAGATCACTAGAAAAAATAAAGCCATTAGGAGAAAGAATAGCCTAACTATAAGATTTAATAATAAAATATAAGACAAGAAGGATAATTAGGCTTAAACTACCTTTCTTCACTTATAAGTAAAAATAAGCATGAGGAAATAAATCTTAACTTGTAAACTTTGATTAAATCAAAAGATCAAAAATCCAAATAAAAGCGATTAAAGAGTGTCGAAAAAAAGAATGGGTAGTAGCCCCGAAAAATGTAGAAAACGGATTCATAGTAAAAGCATCTTGATTAAACTCAAAAAGAGTACGCTCAAGAAATGAATCAATTTTACAACATAAATACTTATTATAATTAATTTACTAATTAAATTAACTCCTTTATATCAGAATAATTAGCTATAAATATACCTTAAGTATCATTGCAATTCTTTATTTAAATGTCTCTGCTTTATTTAATGTCTTACAAATACCTCGATTACTTGTCAACATTTATAATTGACTTTTTACATTATATTATTATAAATTAACCTTAGCTTTGAACTATAAATATAAAATAATATAAATAGATAAAGCAATCAGTACGATATTTCTACTTAAATTACATAACTTATAAAATTAAACTATTTATATGAATTCCTACAATCAGCGCAATATTTCTAAGTCTTAAAGGTATTAATTAAGCTTTATAAAATAATATATCTTAGGGGAATTTATTTATAATAGGCTAGGTTTAAATATAGTAAGTTACAAAGTTTATAAGGCTTAATGCTTTTAAAGGCATTAAGTTTTCTAGCATTTTTAAGTACTTAAATAATAAATTAAAATATGAAGATAGCTAAAGTACAGGTAAAGAAGCTCAATTTCCCTCACGACTTTTTTTAGTAGTAGATTGATCAACCTAAGCATAAAAGCTGCCCTAGTACTCATAAAAATAA
This sequence comes from Loxodes magnus, assembly GCA_946699065.1. NCBI lineage: Eukaryota > Ciliophora > Karyorelictea > Loxodida > Loxodidae > Loxodes > Loxodes magnus. The sequence goes on from CAMPDV010000327.1 coordinate 303,222, forward strand.
TATTAATCCAAACCCAAAAATAAACTTTGCCAAGATATTAAATGAGGCTTAAAACCAAGAATGAAATAGATAAAAGAAGGAATAGATAAAGTAATAAGATAGGAATAATATCAAGCATAAATTAGAAAAAGCTTCAAATTTTTAAGCATTGTCAACTAAAAAAGGTTATAAGAACGAAATGATACATTTAATGAATATTAAATTTGTTAGTAAGTACTATGAAACCTTAAGAAAGAAAGCAAATAATTCAGTATAAAAATAATTTAGAGTCAATCCTAAATTATAATTGAATGAAATTTCTTTAAAGAATGATAATAAATAAGAAACCTAATATTTTAAAACTAAAGCATAGGAAAGAGATCATCCATAAATTTAAAAAAGTCTCTAAAGATAATTTTCACATAAAGTTATACCAGTTACAAAGTAAAATAAAACCAAGATGACTTGAAAAAAAGATATCTAACTGTAGAACGAAGAATATGAGTTAGAAGATTACAATCTATTGAAAACATAAAACAACTTAAATCAACACTAGAGAAATATTAAATTACCTTAGATTTCTCCAGTAATGCATTTTTCTTAATTACAAAGATGCCAAAGTGAAAAGACCTTATATATGAACTAAACATTTTATATAAAAACAAAAGACGATATTCTGATAGGAGATCCAAGTGATATGAAAATTTAGTTAAACAATTTTTAATTATTTATCTATTGCTATTGAATAACCTCTATAGCGATGCTGAATCTAATTTATTATAGAAATAAATTTTTATATTTTTCTTGCAGCTAATAGAGTTAAGATTTAATATCTTAGATTTGACTTTAATTTTATTAAAGATTTTTTAATAACGATAAATTAAAAATTTTTTACCTTAAAAAGTTAATATTTTTCTACTTCAAGTATCTCTTAGTATTCTTTTTTAATTATATTATCTGAAAATGCTTAAGCACTTAGCTTCTATTTTTAATGTTTTAAAATTGATTCTTTAGAGCTATAATAAGTTTAATATGTTTTTCCATTCTTAGGTAATTATTTCCTTGTAAATATACTATTTCTTAATAAAATTATCCTTTAAAATGGACAATCTTATATATAAAGTAAATAATATCGATTTATTATAATGCTTGATTATTTTATTGATATCAAAAGTTTATTTAATAACTCAGCTATACCTTAAGGATAAAAGTTGCAAGTCAAACTTTAATACAAGTTTCTTCTTTTATTTTTTAAAACTCATAATAATGATTAAATACCATAGCTATGTCAAACCAAATGGACTCATTAATAATACTACCTTTACTCTTCTAAAATGAACATTTAAGAAATAATAATATAAAAGTGTTTTCTAGAGTTAGTATTAAATAATATTTAATATTCCTCTTAAAAATAAGCTGACTATATCAGATACTACCTTTAATGCACTTAAGCTCTCACAAATACTATTATTTTCTCTTTTTAGACTAAGTATTACTATATATCATTCTACAAATAATCATTTGTTTATCTTTTAGCCTTACGATTTTTTAAAAAGTATAAGAAAATAATAAACTAAGCAAAGGATTAGATAGTAAATAGAAAAGTTACTAATATATAAGTAACTTATCTGTTTATATGGATTTATTACTCTATTATCTATCTTTATAGTTATGCTATATTCCATATTTCATCCTTATCTTTTATAAATCATTATTTGAGTCAACTATATTCGTATATAGCCAATTAAAAATACTGTTATTTTAGTCCTTCATATCAAATAAGTGTATTGAACAATTTTTAAGAATTGGATATTATAAAGCAGCATATTTAATACTAAGCAATCTAAAAGTAAATAATTTAAACCATTTAATAGTTTATAAAGGCATAGTTCATATAAATAATAGTCTTCAATCAATCATTCTAATTAAGTTAATTATATAGCTCAGGGATTTAAAATTCTATAGTATCTAAATTCTAATCATTATAATTAGAAAGGAGCTAATAAACACAAAGTAAGTAACTATATTAAGATAGAATATTAATAAATATAACATTCCCTATTTAAGTAATTGAGGCTTACAATTAATCTATTTATATGAAGCAAATATCTATAAAGAAGCTATAAAATGAAACTAATATATTGCTGTTATAATAGATATTTAAGCTAATCTGCTTAATTATTGGTATAGCTTTAGATGAATAAAGATATTTATAAAAGGATTTTTAGTATTCTCTGAAGAGCAGCAATTTTGAGATTAGGATATTTAAATTTAAAATTAAGGTTTAATATCTAATCCTTTTATAGATAAAGTATTAAGAAAATAAGCATATGTTGCTAATAATATCACTATAATTACAGTTTAAGATTTGAACTACAATTTTTCCCAAGCTAAGCACTTATTCTTAAATATCTAATAAAGAATGAATGCTTGGATAAAGCTTGAAAAAGATCGAGCAGAAGATTATAAAATAAAAGGAAATTAATTTTAATTAAATTGTCTAAATTAGCTTCTTTTCATAATGCTAACAGAATAAAAGAGAAACAATAAAAATCATCAGAATTTCTTTTCACAATAGATAAAGTAAAAATAAACCCTGGTATTAAGATAAATTTTGCATAAAAATTCTATTATATATTCACTTAAAAGGACTAATAAAATGAAGCTTGAATATGTATTTAAATTTGAGATTTAAAAAAATTCATAAATTGGTAATTTGAATAAAATAGCGGAACTTTCAAACTTTCAAACTTATAAATGTAAAATTAAAATACTTTCGTTCCTAAATTAGAATCTTTGCTTATTGTATTTGATACCGAAACTACAGGCTTAAATCCAGCTCATGATGAGCTGCTAGAAATAGGAGCAGTAGTTATTAGAAATGGATAGATATGTTAAGATTTGACTTTTGAATAGTTATGCAAACCTATTTTCAGTAGAATAACATTTTTCAACTAGCAGATTCATGGAATTTCTTGAAAAGAAGTGAAAGATAAGGCTGATCCTTTAACAGTTGTAGCAAGATTTTTGAAGTGAATTGATACTATTGCTGTAGATTATGGCTAAGAGATATATCTAGTGGGCCATAATGTTTAGTTTGATATAGGATTTCTTCAAACAGCTGTTTGTAAGATTAACAAAAATCCCTTTTTGATAAGCAAATATAAGGTAAATTATAAAGTTTTATGTACTAAGAAATTATACTCAGTAAGTTTATAACTTAGGTATTGTTTCCTTAGAATAGAAAAGGATTAGATAAAATAGCTCAACACTTTAAATTATAAAACGATCATTCAAAAAGACATAGAGCTTTATATGATGCGATACTTACAGCTAAAGTATTACTTAAGATATTTGAAATAGCCACTAATAAATGCAGCATTCCTGCTTAACCTATAAAAAGAGGTTTAAAAATTCCAGAGAGCGCGAAAAGAATATAAAATATAAATTAAGAAGATGAAAAAGAGGTAAATTAAGAAAAAATTGAAAAATTTCAGACTAAGATTAAAAGTATAATAGCAGAAAACTAAAAGTCAACATCATAAAATTTATAGCAGAGTACTATCAATAAATTCGTTAATTTTAATAACATCGAAAACTTAAAAAGAAAGCTACCTTTAGACAACCTACCTTTGACTAAAAAGAAAAACATAGATTAGACTAAATAGGAAGAATGCTTCAATTCTCAAGAGATAAAAGGGTTAAAGAAGTTTTAGAAATAAAAAATTACTGGAAAAAAATCGAGTGTAGTACGATCTAAAAGTTTAAAGTAGAAGCAATCGATTTTTCTTTGAGTTTTAACTGTATTTTAAAAATTAGTATTTATGATAATTTTTCTTATCTTCATTTGACCTTCAACTTATATCTAATAATATATTGGATTTTATTTCACTTTCATAGAATAATTATAGAATGGTTATTTAATATTTAGATTATATTTAATATCTAATTGATGTTATTATTTAAAAAATTAACATTAACGAAGTTGCTAAGGAAATTGCTAATATTCAAATGTTAATAAAATTCCATTTCTAAGTTTTTACATGAAACTAGCATATTCTACATCCCAAAGAATCAAAAGCGAATATTCTATTCTAGAATAAAACTGCTTCATTTCCACCAAAATGCAGGCCTTTTGTCTAAAAATTGACGTCTTTTAGTACTTCTATCTTTAAGCTTTAAGCATCTTCATTTGATTTTTCAGAGTTGGTTTCTTTAGTTAATAGCTAAGGATTTTCAGATTATTTTATTTTTACAGGTTAATTTGGATCATTTTTAAGCTGAATTCTGTATGTAGTTTACATAAGTTGATTATTATTCCTCAAACCTCCAAAGAGCATTATTTAGTTAAGCTTGAGCAAATAAACGCATGACATTTGAGTCCATCTAATAGGTAGTTTCACGCTTTGCAAAATTCACTTGTCTTCTTATATTACATAATATTCTATCTTAGCGCTGGATTTTATTTGGTTATTTTTGAAAACATAACCACCCAATACGAAAATTTTGTTCTATATAACACAGCAACCCATATCACTAGTAGGTTCACTTAAAGGGGATATGTAATACCAATTCTAACTTTATTAGTTTACTTCATTTACGTTCAAGGTTTCGCAAGTGCCTAAAAGAGAGTTATTAGACTATTTGCCTCCAATTACTATTATATGATCATCTAATTTAACTAATGCATGATTGTACCTTCCTTGTTTTAATGTAGCCTCTTACTATTTAACCTGGCCTGTTTTAATATCAATGCTAAAAATTGAATTTGATCCTTAATTTATATTCTGTTCGCTGTTTTGAAATTTTCCTCCTGATACTAGAATATAATCTTAAAGACAGTGAATATATGCGCATCCATAAAACATATATTTTTAAGGCATATTTGCAAGATTGAAACTTTAGTCAGCTTTTACTGCAGCTATTTCTTAAGGTCATTTCAATTTTATTCTTTAACTTAAACCTTTTTCAGGCCAAAATAAGATTAGCTCCTAGCCCTTTTCAGGCAAAAATACACATAAACTAACTAATTTGTTTTTATTTTAAAGCTATAGAATTGTGTCTAATTCTAGAGATATTTCAGATGCATTAACATTACTCGTGCTGTTTTCAAAGAAAGAGTTTGACGAATATCCGTTTGAAATGGATTAGTCTCCTGAACTTGGAGTTGATATCATTGGAACAAAATATCGATCAGTGCCCAAAGAAGGAATTTCATTTGTAATATATTATAAAGAAGGTTAGTAAGTAGCTTTTCCTAAGTCTTCCTTAATTTATAGAGGTAAGCAGATTTTCTTCCTTAAAGCCTCGATGTATTATTACAAAATTTGAATTATTTTCATACTATCTAGAGTAATTTTGCTTGTATCAGGGTAATTAGATTAATGTGTTTACTGATGTTAAGATTCTTATATTCTAAGCATATAGTAGAACTAATAATTTTGCTTCAATTGCTATAAAATTCTTCTGATCTTTACAACAATTGCCTTGCAATTCTTCTTCTCCTTCTTAACTATTATGCCTATTAAGTCATATTTATAGTTGAAAACGGCATTTCCTAGGATGACTTAAGAAAATAAGGATTCATTTTTCTTCTAAAACTGAATGAAGTTTTGATTTTTATCGTCAGCTCTACCTTTATCTTGGAAATTCTCTGAAAAAACGTTTAAGTATAAAACTTTTTATTATAGTGATTCCTATAGCTATTTGCTTGAAAATACTGTACTTATTTCAGGAAAATCAGTCTACTTATCCAGTTTGCATATAGAAAATTTCAATTTTTTGCTTGTGAAGTAAAATGATGGGACAAGATTAGCAATTTCCAAATTTGGTAGCAAAACTTCATAGAAGTAGCAGGTCATCTTATCAGGTAATACTTCTCGCGCAGTTAACAAAAATTAACTGTTAATAATAACTCCATACACTATGCTAAGCTTCCTAACATTTAGCTACATCTCAGATTACTTCGGAAGAAGTAAGCAAGTATTTGTAATCATCTTAAATGCTTATTCCAATTTTTCTTTTTCAAAATGTATAGTAGGCGCTGATTCTATCTCTTTACCCGGTCTGTTAAACTATAAACTAGAATTTGAGTGTGACAATGACGTTTATTTATTGCAGCAAGCTCCCATTTGTATTAGTAAAAGATAAAGATTAATAAATATGGAACTAGTTTTAATCTAGCTATTTACTTTAAAATGTAAAGGCTATTCTTATATTCATTATTCATCCTTATACATACTCTTATTTCCCCTATTTTACTTGGAAATGTGTATACAGATTAATAATTCAAGCTTTAGTTCTTATTTGTTCTAAGTATTCAGAAAAAATGAAGGGAAAGGGAAATATTAAGTAAAGAGATGGTAATAGGTATACTAGAATTTCTAAAGTTGCCAGCAATTTAGTAAGGATAATAGAAATAGTTTAATGATAAATTACTTATTTCAATCTAACAAAAATGATAATTTTTAGTAAAGTAAACTATTTCTTTATTAATTGATAGAAGGGAGTTTTTTGCTAATTAAGAGATTATGAATTACAAAAGTAAAATAGAAAAAGGATATTTTAGAGTTTTATTTAGCTTATTAAAGTTAAAACTAAATTAAAATAAAATCTATGTAAAAATATATTAGAAGGCTTTCTGATGACTTTTGATATACCATTTCTAATAAATATTTTTATCTTTTAACTTACATACGTTTAACTATATATCAGACAGCATATTCTTATACTAATCACACTTTACATTGAAATTAATTTTATTAAGGAATGTTCTTTATATTTGAGTTAAATAGCCTAACGAGATAAGTTTTAAACTCTCATTAGAACTTAAATTATATTTGAGTCATTTTAAAGTAAGGCTTTGATATATTACTTGGTAATATTTGCTAAAAGGATAGAGATTATAAGCTTAGCTTATATAACTGATTGCTTATAAATTTAATTTAAAGGGATTAATTAGTTTAAAATCTTCCTTGGTAAATACAAGTTAACTTAATTGAATACCTGTCTAAATAATCATTAAATACTAGTTATAGGTATGCTTGTAAAGAGGCTAGAAATGAAGTTAAATAAGGAAGGAACTATGGAAGAAGGAAGAAAGTGTTTATTAATGTATATTATATCGATTAGATTTAACTAAATAATTGATTCTTTCAAAAGTCTTCAGGCTAGATGTACTAGTAGCTTGAGTAGCCCAAAAAGTTCTTTCCTTTATGTGAGTTAAATAGTTCAGGCATATATTTTTTAGTTTGATAATACCATTAGTTGTTTGTTTTGCACAACCAGAAAGTTCTTGCTACTTTGTTGCAGTTGGCGTATTTAGAATCGAAACTTCTTTTTGCAACATCTAGGGCCCAGTCAGCTCCCCAGTAGTTTTTGCATTCTCTTACCATTCTATCATATTTAGCGCAATTTAAGTATAGCGATGCCATGCTTTCTTGAAGAGCCTTTGTTTCAGAAAGACTCTGAATGTTTACGAGCGACTCTTTCCTCACCCAATAGTGGGGAACGTGGAAGTTTAGTGCCCACTCTTGTTCGTCGTAATATTCTCCAAGTAAATGCATTTTTTAATATGAAAACTTATTGACTAATTAAAATAAAAATATTAATAAGTAAATTCTAACCTCTTAATTTATATCCTTATATAATCTCCATCACTCAATTGTACCAAATATTAATAAAAACCTCAAATATAATAGAAACTATTTTATTTTAAAACCAATGCCACTTCATCTTCCCCTTCTAAATCTTATATTCTAAATTTTGAAATAGAGCTTTATTAGTATTTCCTTCATATTTAAGTCTAATGCTATATTTATCTTATTTAATTTAGTAGTCTAGTTTAAAATGAATTTATACGTGATTAACTTTAACTAAGAGTATTTAATAAGAATAAGGAGAGCAAGTTCTAGTCTTGCTTATTGTTTTAGCTTTATTTATTTGCAATATACTTTTATAAGCATATCCTTATAAATCATTAGATCATATCCTCTACTTTAAGTTCTATTTATCTATTTGATAAAGATTTTGACTTTAGTTTGTATTTAAATTTAGAAGGAATGAAGTTTATATAAGAGGCTAAATAAACTAGGTAAAGGAATTAACTTATTAAGCAATATATTTAATCTAACTTAAAATTTCACCTAAGTAATCTCTAAATTCTAAATGGGCGTCAATTGCATTAGAATTTTAGAATATGTTCCCAACATTGTAATTTTTTACATTAGCTGAAAAAATTTCGTTATTGCCAATAGCTTTTTTGAATGTTACAAATCGGTATAAGTATTTTAGAGTTTTATCTTCTTGACAATATACATTTTTCACTCTAGCTGAAGCCTAGTTTAGAATTCGATCTCATTAATTGGTATTACACTTAGTTGCTCCTGCCATTAGAATAACTTGATTTGTCATTAAGTCTTAATTTTAATCTGCCAATTCTTTTAGACAATGCTTTACCACGTAGCATCCTAAAGAAAATCCTATAAAGCTGATACTAAAACGGCTATAACCTGTAGAGATAAGAATTTGAGCTAAATTTTTTCCAGCTGTTTTTCCATTTTTTCTAGCCTTCTTGAAGCTATTCTATTTATATGCAGATGCGCAAGACCAGATTACCTTTAAAGTAGCAGGAGCAAATTTAAGAGCCATTCCAGTCTTCAAACTATCTTCAATCATCTTTTGCTTTTTACCGCTTTTTCATTCTAAAGCATAAATACTACCTAATTCATCAAGAAAAGGCTAAACTAAAATATTGCTTCATAACTCTTGAGGTAGATATTCCTCACTTAGATAGCCAGAAATAAGAATAGTCATATGAATACTTTTATTATCCTGATGAATTTACCTTAGTGTGAAATCTTCCTTCTCAAGTACTTGTGGAATTTATAAATTTAGCACAGAGTAGATTTACCTTTCAATTTCATGAATTAATTATCAAGATTTATTCTAAACAACATTACAGAATTTTCTTAATCATTATCTGTCTAAGCTATTATATTTCCATGTTTATATCTTCGTTTTATCTAGCGAAGTAATGATAAAGAAGGTTGAAACTATCAAGAACATTTATTTTTCTTAATCTAATTGTTCCCATTGCTCCTTTAAAACTGGCTAGATATGAATTTAATTTCATAAGTCTATATTCTAGTCGTAATTCTTCAAATTACCTATATCAGAAATATGCATCAGTTTTCATTTGGCTTATTCTTGCTTTCATTTAATTGTCTATTCATGGCAATTTACTATCTTTTCTAGAGCCAGTTACAAACAGTCAAATACCAGCTTTATTTCAATTTACAAGCAGTTCTACTAAACATCTAGTGGTTGCAACCAGTCATTTAAAATGCATTAAATTAAATTCTATATAGACTTTTCTTAAAACTCTTATATTGGAACGTATTCATTAACGAATTCCTTTTTTTTCTCTTCCTTTACTTAATTTAATGTGTTGTTGCCCTAAGATAACATAGATAAGCATAGATTTCAAGATTGGGTGCTTAAATAATCTGGAATGCATTTTTATTATTAGTTTACTTAGTAAATTCTCTACTGGAAATGATCTTAAGCTAGCTAAATCAGCTTATTTTAATCTTCTTCTCTATTACTTATTACTAAAGCTTCTATTTCTTAAATTACTTCCCAAACTTAATGATTCGCATTTTCAATATAACCAGGTTTTGACTAGCCTAGAAATTAAAACAGCTCAAACTCAAAATCTTCCAATTCCTTCTTCTTTAAGAAAACCTATCCCTTGCTATAAAATATGTCAACTTGGTCAGTAATTTCAGCATAGGACACGCAATTTTGAATCTAAGTGATAAACTGCTATAGAAGTTCTTGCTTTTAATCAGATTGCATTAATATAGTAATTTTATAATTTCAAGCCTTATTTTAATTTATTTCTTATCTTACTATATTCTTAGATATCTTACTATATCTTATTAAGTTAATGTAAGATATCATTGCTTTAGCTTTTACTAGGATGTTAACTTATTTACTTTTAATAAGTTGAAACTTTCTTAGATTTTAAGGATCTGCTAATTTTAAGCGCTTTAGAATCTCAGTTATAATTACATAGCAAGTAGCTATAAAAATAAGTTAAGCGTGATAAGTTATCAGACTTATAGCATATGTAAGTTCTAATTCTAAATAGCTTCAAAATAGAGAAGCCAAAACATTATGAAAAATCTTAAAAATCTAGTAAGTCTAGATAGATTTTCCTTTTTCTCTAGTTATCTATGTGATTATTTACTAGTAGGAAGAGCTAAAGCTACTTATAATATAACTAAAGGAGAAATAATTGAAAAGTAGATATTTAATTAACTAATTAAAGGTAATATCTTATACCTAAATATAGTAAATAGCACTCTTGCTCATTAACCATGCTTATATTATGCTTGGTATTTAAATAATTAAGTTTAAATAACTTAAAAATAGAAGGGAAATATTTAAATAGATAAATAAAGAATTTAACGCAAATGGCATGAGATGCATATGTAGAAACTTAATTAATGTAAAAACTATACAGATCTAAATATTCTACTGGTATTATGTATAACATATGTGAATAAGCTGCTATTTTGTCAAATGAAGATGGATCTATTTGAGCGTGTACGCCTAATTTTGAATTAATGAAATATACAATGGAAGTTCCAACTTAGGAAGATCCATTTGCACCTTTAGCTAAAGTTCAAGTTGACGAAGCATTGAATTTAGTAAATGTAGTGAATAATAACGGAAAGTCAAATCATTTAGCAGGTTTAAGAATAATGACCAAAAAGTATTATGTTGTAAAATTTGATAGCGAAACTAATACAATGTACTTAATTTCAAATACTGGAGGAGCTTGTGTAGTTAAAACATTATCTTGCCTTATTTATGGAAGTTGAAATAAAGATATGCTCACTTAACCAGGAGAAGGCTGTCCAGAAAAAGCTTGCAAACAGAGTCCAGGTCTTACTAATTCTGTTGTAGAAAAATTAGCTACGTTTTTAAAGGACAATCTATTTTGAATGCTCTTGAATATAAACAAATTAGTCCATTAGCTTAATAAAATTTTAATATCTAACTAATATAATAACTTTCAGGCTATCCAACTACCATCTTCTAGTCATTTTATACGCATTTAATCTTCTTAGTATAATCTAGAAAAAATTAGACAATTCTCTTGTAGGGATTTTTATAAACTGTTTATTTTCAAATTTTGGATTATTATTGATGTATTCTCCAAGTAAAGTAAATAAGCAAATAAATAAATAAGAATAATAGATATTAATCAATAGTTCAATGGTAAAATATGCTTTTAGTCTCAAATATAAAACATTAAAAAGCTCCTTAATAAACATCTGAAGTTAGGTAATAAAATTATAATTTTCTGTAAGTTAAAATAGAAAATTAGCCTTTTTATTGCTATTAGCAAATAAAAGAATGAGACTTTATTTAAAAATACTTTAATTATATTGTTTGCTTTGTTAAATTTAATGAGAGATTTGCTTGGAAATCATAGAGGAGCTTGCAAAGAGAGTTGCCCATTTGCTTGTAATAATTATGAGCAATTTCCTTCAGATATGACTATCTGTCAATATTGCAAATGTTCTTTCACTGATCATGTAGATTATAGCTAATTAGATGCGAGTGTACAATGGGCTATTGACTAGGTTGAAAGAGGATTTCCTTTTCACAACTCAGATATCTTTTAGATGTCAGTAGATGAAAGTACTAAAATGGGCTTAGATAGAACTAATTTAACTTATGGAGAAATTAGTATTCTAACCTTTAATTAGATTTTGCAAATAGTGTCTAAATATAAAGAACTAACTGGAGTATTTTATGATTTAGGATGTGGCTCTGGAAAGACTTTATTTATGGTATATTATCTAGGCAAATTTCAGAAAATAAAAGGAATAGAATTGCTACAAGGTTTGCTAACCTTTTGTCGACAGGCAATTGAAATTCTATAATTAGACAATTCTCAATAAACGATAGAACTAATAAACGCCGATATGCTCTTATATGACTTTTCAGATGCTGACATTATTTACTTCCCATCAACTGTTTTTACAGAGGAATTTATGGAAAAAATGCAACTAAAATTTCAATAGCTAAAGCCAGGAAGTGTAATAGTAGTTCTTTAAAAGCATTTAAACGAAAATTATTTTAAACTAGTAGAATAAGCATTTATATGGATGTCCTGGGGAAAAGAAGACGTACTTTTCTACGTTAAAATCTAAAATCTTTAATTTAGGCCTAAGTAATTTAAAGACTATTTAATCTCCTTTCCTACTATACTAATACAAGTAAAATTGTTAACAATCCTATTCCTAATAATCTTGCCTCCTGTTTAATTCTAAAAGCCTTGCTAATTTAGTAATTTGCTTGTAAGATATATATTAAAAAGGTAAAATTAATAAAGATAGGAAATAAATAAATAAGACTGTATCTTTAAATAATTATATAAAGAAGCTTTTAATATTTAATCTGTTTAATTATCTTTATTATGTATATAAGGTCAGTTTATTTCAAACCTATATATCAGAAAAATAAAACTATTAAATCATTCAAAGATTAAAACCCTTAACTTTTACTACAAATTGTTATAAGTTAGTTTAAATTAAAAGTTATTGAGGACTATATAAAAAACTTTAAATAAAGTGAAAGGCTAAAATAATATATAAAGAGAATATAATTTAAGCATTTCTCTTATAAGTCTTAACTAAAATTCTCTATATAATATTGTCTAACTGTATCTATATAAATGCATATGATTATTAAGCATGCTTTCTTAAATTAATTTTGCATTTTGAGTTATACAACTGATATAATCCTTAATTACAACAATAAGAGATTATTCCTTAAAAATTCTTAAAATGGCTCAAGAAAGAAGCATATTTTATTAACTTAAAACTGTCATAGTTTAACTATTTGATCAAAAAACTAACCTATAAGTATTGCCAATTTTTACTAATTTATTAACCTTTTCCTCATTCTAAATAATCTCTTTATTTCAATTTATAAATGGTAAGCCTAATTTAAAAGTAAGTAGCTAATAAAAATTGAATTTAATTAAAATGACTTAGTAGTTAAAGGATGATAAAGTATATTATTATTAAGATTATTAACTTTAGCAATTTTTTTTTGATAAATCTTTTATAAAAGCAAGGTAGCTTTAAAGATGATGCTATAGCTATAATATCTAAATTTAAATAAGTTAAAGTTTCTTTCTTCTTATATATTAAATAAATAGCTGCTCCTTTATTACATATATTTTGATGCATAAATTAAGTAATTCCTTTTGATTTACCTATAAAGTAAGAGAAATTTTATTATAATAATGGGATATTTAATAATAGAATATTCATCAAAGGTTGTAGCTATCTTTTGATTTCTTAATCTAAGTAAACATTTCTGACATGTTCTTTTTGTGCTATCCTCTTTCAATTATCTAATAATCTCGAAGAATACTAAGAAATTATTTTTCAGCTTTGTTTGTGAATTTTTGTATTTCTTAGTTTGGAGATATTTTTAGATGTGATAATGAATTTTCTGTCTCAAATACCTAACTTCTATTGAAGTTCTTCAATTAATTCTCCTTGGTACCAATTCTTCCAAAAGGCTATTATTTATTTTTTATCCCCTTTGACCACACCTTCAGATTCGATTTATGTTTTTCAATACTAGTTTTAAACAAAGGACGAGCTGGGCTAGTTTCCAAATAAGTTTCAGTATCGTAAATATTATAGCTAGTTTGATCATTAATGCTTTAAACTCGTTTTTTTCTTACTGAAAGTGTATTATTCTATAAATTTATTGGAATATCAGCCTAATGAAGAAAATCGACAGTGATATCATTTTTATGTGTCTTATACAATTTTTTCCTATAATTAAAAATTTACTTTAATCTATTTAGTATTTTATCGGATTTTTGCTCTTCTTTACTATTAATAATCAAATTTTCCACAGAGTTTCTATTTTTGTGAAGGATATTTCCATTCTAGTCCTTAAACTGTTTCTTTTTTATTTCACATTAATTCATGTATTTTGTAGTTAAGAATGAGAAATCTTGAACTTCACGAATATCTTTCCTCTTAGTGTCATTGTGCTGTCTTAAAGGACTCTTCTAAATTGATTTTTTTTCAAATGGATGACTTGATGTTTTTTCTTTGGATTGCTCTAGTATTATTTACCCTTAACTTTAACTAACCTTTTTTCTCTAAGCTTTTTTGATTTATGAATTTTATCCATCAGGCTATGGAGCATTCCTACTCTTTTAATTATTGGATTCTTCGTTTGAAGTTACTTTTTCCTTCCTTTTTCTAGAAACTTAATCTTATTTATTTTTCTTTTAGCCAACAACTTCTAATTAACTTTCTAGATTTTATTTATTCTCAGCAGGTTCGTTAGAAACTGCTTTGAGCTAGGATGAATCGACTATCTAGTCAATTTCCATATTTATACTGAAGCAAAAAATCTTAAATAGTCTAATATATTAAGTGATTTATTTTTAGATATTCATTAAAAACTGTTCCATGCTTTCAATAACAAGAGATTTTGCACTATACTCTAAGAACATTACTCCTCTTACTCTTTTATATATCCATGCTTACCAAGGTAAAATAAACCTTCTTATCAAATACTGTAAATAAGCTCTTCAAGCTACTAATTATATAAATGACTCTAGTTAAAAAATGTATAAAATGCACACCTAAAAAGAGAGTGGATAATACATAAAGCATAAATAAGTAAAATAGAATAAATAGAATAAAGATAAGCAACAGATACAACTTACAATAGATTAGTGCTAAATTACCTTTCAGTAGGCTTTTAATTAAATTATTTTATTTATTTACATTAACTAGAATCTTTATCTCACTATCTTTGTAGACTTTTCTTTTACTGCTGTTTTATATTAGAACACATTTCAGTAAAACGGCAAGTAACTAGGTTTGTTCAATGGCAATTTGATAGAATCTAAGTATTAATGTTGTTGAGTTTTAAAATAGTATTTACTCAAGTTTGATTCAATATACGGAAAGAAAAATGGAGTTGAATAGATACTTTTCGTATCCTAATTAGTTCTAATTTGAAATGAGAAAGAAAACTGAATTAACAAAATAGGCCTTATAAAAGAGAAGCTAAGCAGAGAATGATATAGAGAGTTGGAAGTAAAACATTCAATTAAATACAAATTAAAGCGAAAATATCTTATTAAAGGATAATAGCAAATCATATTCTTTGTAAAACTTCTTAGCTTAGAACTAAGCTCAAACACCTAGTATTGATAATTATTAGTATATCTCATAACCTTAAAGCAAAAACAGAGAAATTAGCTAGTAATTTTAGAGTAAACTAACTCCTTAATAAAGTAACTAAAATGCTTGAAGCTTCAAACTCTAGTATTTAAAACAGAGATTAGAAAATAAGGCTAGAGATAGCATAGAACGAGCGAAAAGTAGTATTTAAAGTTAGAAAGTTAAGAAAAATGTATAAATCAATGAACCTGTAAACGATGTTGATCAGATGGTCTCAAGAACAAGTTTATCTCGTTATAATACAGAACAGTAAAGTGGATTAGTTGAAACTTTTGATACGATTCCTAGTTCATATACCACCCCTTAGTCAATAAAACTCCAAGAAGCATTATAAAATAATGATAAAAAATAATTAAAAAAATAATTTGAAGAGATATTGAATCAAACAGAAACTGCAAAGAAAGAGTATCAGTAAATCATAGAAAATATTGATGATGTTTATTCTAAAAAAATAAAGGAATGAAAAGAATAAAAACAGCAAATGTAAGACAAAGATGAGCTAATTAAAAATCTTTAATCTCAGTTGAAGCAAGAATAGAAAATAAATGCTAGTTTGAATGTAGAAATTGCTCTGCTTAAATCTTAAAATTCTAATTTTAAAAACTAAATTGAAGAGATTTAGACATTAAATCATTAATCAGAAAATTAATCTAGAAAGAAAAAGCAATGTGATCAGAGTCAAATTTAAATGCTAGAATAATAATAAAATTTCGTTTTATAAGAAAAAATTTAGTTAGAGATGAAAATACAATCTCTTAGTTCCTAACTTGATCAGTCTAATAATAAGCTACAAATGAAAAAGCTTCAACATTAAAAAGAAATAGATATCTTGAGTTCGTAATTGAAAAGCTTAGAGTTTGAACTTTAGCAAATGAAAAGTAAATAAAAAAAGAATGATGGAGATTCAGTGAGCACTAAAGAAGAACTTAATAAAGCTTTATTAAAGAACAAGAATTAGAAGCTGAAGATTAAAAACTTATGTAAAAAATTCCTAAATGAAACTAATCATATTAAGAAAACCTTTTTCGCACTTAAAATAGATCTTTTGAATTAGCAGAAGCAAACAATTGAATACTTTCATTAATAGTTAAATCTTTTAGGATAAAAATTCTAAAAAAGCTTACTAAGATATGGTTTGAAAATTAAAAATATGAAGAAAAAAATCAAAAAGTTGAAAAACCAAGCAAGCTGCTCTAAGCTAAAGTTAAAAGTGAATAAGTAAACTAGTAAAACTTTAAACTAACTAATTTAATTGTTTAATAGTAAAATCTAGTTGTAATCTAAATTTAATGGAAATGTAGATAATCGTTTTACTTTATCTCAATTATCTTTTAACTTATGTAAGTTCAGCTTATATTGACTAAGTAAAGTAATAGTTTTAGTTAATAACAATATTTATTTTAGCATTGCTTGTGTATTGTATTATCTATTTAATTTTTGTTGGGTAAAGTAAGCTTCATTAAAATTTAACTAAATATATATTAATGTTAATATAATCCTTTCTACCCAAAGCTCAAAGTAAATTCCAGATTCCTATGTAAACATAAAATTTTAACAATATCGTCAATATTATAGAATATCTCAAACTTAGGTCGTTTATGGTCCTTCATTAAGAGATAAAGTAATTAGCAATAGGCACTAAAATTTTATACTCCTTGAATATAATTCTTAATAATTTGGTAATTATAATGATTAATATATTAAGTGTAAATAATAAACATTACAATTAGAATCATCTTAATAATAACATTTTAGCTTCTATAGCATGCAATTAAAGCTTTTTATGCTAATTTATTATAAAATCTTAAATGCATTAATCTATTATATGATTTTAAAGAAATAAGGATTAAGTAGGAATTCTATCAATCTCTATTTTAAATATAATTTAAATTATAAAGCAGCAAGTTAAATTCTGTATAATTAATTAATTTAAATTCTGAGTATTCAAAGCTATTATTTTTATAGTATTCGGATGTCAATTTTATTTAAAAAGAGAAGATAATCTAAAAAGCACAATTTAAGCAGAGATATTAGCATTCAAAATTTAAAATTTAATATCACTTCTGCTTATCTCTCTCTCCTTAAAAGATAAAAATTTGCATCAAGTTATTCTTAAAAATTAAGATTCATAAGATATTTTGGAGATAATTGAATTTTGTAAAAGCGGACTAGCATAGCCAAATTTAAATTTGAAATGCTTATAAGTTAGATATAAAATAGTAAATAAAAAAAGCTTTAATTTATAAAAGTTTAAATTATCTATTTATATTGCAAATTAAATAAGAAAATTATATATTCCTACTATATTATTTCTAGCTTCACTACTACTTCATTCTTAATTCCCTTATGATCCTTTCTACTTTCTACTTTAACTTAAAATTAAAGATTTTTCTATTTTACTACTTAAATTTTCTTAATAATCTTCGGCTTTTTTCAATAGTAATAGTTAGCAACTTAGATAAATGAACTCTAGTTAATTAAGCAAATTATTTTAAAAATATCTAATATTTATTTATTTCAATTTGGGTTAACTTTTGCTTCTTATGAAACTGCTATCTTCATTTACAATCTTTATTTAAAGAAAAATATATAAATAATTTAGAAAAAGTAAAAAGTTTCTAAATCTTAAGGAAGCTTCTTTAAAATATTTCCATTTCTAACTTTAGAATTATTATCATTTAAAAGAGCAAGATATAATATAAAGCATCTTCTCATTAAAAATTAATATAGTTACTTTTAAATCCATAAATGTAGAGAGACATCCAATACAAATCAAATATTAAAAAACTCAGTTATATAATAATAAAAATTAAATTTAGCTTTAAGTAAAACTTACTATTTACTTTGATAATACATTTTAGTGATAAATAATGCTAGTTATTACTATTAAATTTTAAATTAGTTTTAGTTATCTATTTTAATTAGTTTTTATATCTCTCTTATTAAATAAGCATCAGATTATTTAAGGAGCAGAATTTAAATTTTCATTACTTTAAGTTTAAGTTATTTCCTTTTATAATTATTAAATCTTATTTTCTTATTATATCATTAATCTATTTTTAGAAATAATAGCTGTATTATTAATCTGCCTAAGTCAATTAAGTTTATATCTCATGCTATGATTTAAGTCTCTCTTTGGTTTTTATAAGCAAGCTAAATAGAAATGACCTTAAAGTAATGACTCCAATTAATATGTTAGTAAATCCTCTTGAAGCTTTTAATATTTATCTAAAGTTGCAAGAATTGATTAGCAAGTGTGTCTTTGCTTCTATTTAATGATTTATATAAAAGACTGTGAGATTTTTTCATTGATAAATAATAAATTTCTCTAAAAATGTCTAAAATAAGAAGTTTAAACTACGGAGTTTTTTGGGCTGTTCCCTCTGGTTTTCTATTATATATTTCTTAGAGACTTTAACAAAGGTTTATTGAAAAACAGATAGACTTGACTGATACAAAATGCTAGAATTAGACAGTACAATTGAGAGAGGTAAGTTTATTAACATAGTGCTATAAAAATAGCATGAATTAGGCAAATTACCAAATAAGATGCTTAAAAGAAACTCTAAATTTCAAATAGTGCATCTAGGGAGTTGAAACTTAGCTCGAAAGATGAGTAAATATTTAGCTTAAAACTTAAGACTTAATTTCATTGAAATCTCGCTTTTATCTTAAGCAGCTTATCTATTATATTAATATCTTAAAGATAAACTTATTACTAAACTACCTTTAACTAAGTAATCAATTAAAGAATGAAATAGCACCATTTTATACAAATCTCTAGGTACCAAAATATATTAAATAGAAATTTAAAGAATTACCTTAACGATTCTAAAATCTGGTGTATTTTATTATGTTGGGAACTAATTATAATAGTTTTTTTATGTAGTTAGACTTAGAAATATATAAAGTGAAAGATTTAAATTAATAATGGTAAAGATTGTTGATATTAATATTTTACAAAATTCATTGTTATTTTGATTAAAAATTATGTCATTATTCTATGAAATCTAGTTCGTTTTGAAAATTTTGCTCTTCTTTAAAAATTTGCACTTTAGCCTAGAAATCTTTATATGGTTAGATAAAATTTTCAATTGCCACAATCAAAGAAAAGCATTTTATACCTGGATTTAGTCCAAATTTTCTTAGATTTTCATTTCCTCATACTGGTTATTCTTTTTCGACTACTGTTCCAATTATAAAATCACCAAAACTAAGTTAACTAAATGAAAAAGCTTACTTTAATTTTTATTATTAATCATTATACAATTATTCCAAATTTAAAAAGTAATACTATTCAGGTTTATCCATACTAATTGCTTTTCAATACTTATTCGAAAGTTTATAGAAACAAACTTTACTTCCAAAGTCGATATTTATATAGGTTATCTTATCTTGTTCTGATAAATTAGCTTTAATTCTTTATTATTCAATGAAATTCTCTAGATTTTAGATATTATTTGCAAAGTTGTTGTTGAAATTTAAACCATATTCAGAAAAGAACTTTCTGAAAATTTCCTCATTGCTCAAATTCTAGGCTTATTGCTATGATAGCTACTCAATATTCTTATTCTATTTAAATATTTAATCAATATAAGATTAATTTTCTTTTTATAAATGTTCAACTTCTTACTATTATTCTTCTAATTTTTTATCATAAACCTACTTTTTCTAATTTATTTAAACCTATAAAAGTTAAACTTTTTATTGGCTTTATTGATAAAGCTTTTCAATGCTTAAAATTTATTGCTGTAAATCTTATAAACTGCTTTAAAGTTATTATGATTCCATTAATTTGCTTTTTTCTTTTTCATAAGCCAAGCATTGCTACTGACTTTATATAAGTTATTTTTTGTAGTTTTTTTTCTTTTCCTTTAGCAAGTTTAATTTTTCGTTTAGCATTTGAATTATCTAATTTTAATCCCTCATTTGTTGCTCCTATTCTGCTTTCTATAAAGTTAATACCTAACTTTAGTTAACTGTTTACTACAATTAAAGCTTATTAATTTCAGTCTCTTTAAGCTGGCTTTCCAAATAAGCTATTTTTTCTTCTTTTTTTGCGTTTTCTGCGGTTAGTTTATAGTTAACTTTGTCTAATTAATCTGCTTTTTATTAGTCAACTTTCTAAGCTTGAGTTAAGTTCTAATTCTGCTAGTTTACATTTTCTAATTAATTTTGAAGAGTGGCCACTTGTTCCTTCAGCTTCAAACTTTCCTCTTGAGCTTATTGAAGTTACTAATAAATTTCTTAAATCTCTTAAGTCTTTTAATTTTCATCTTTTAGCTAACCTTATTCACTTTATTAAGCATAGTCTATTATCTAAAATTCATTAACTTGAGTGTCTTTAAGTTTGGACATTTACTGAATTGATTCTGTTTATTTCTACATTAAGAAAGTTTAGCTTAAAGCTCCTTTATGGATTTGAGAAGTGGGAATATTAGTCAAGTAGAAAACAAAATCTTAAGGTATCCATTTTCCATTCTCTTTGAAGAATTACTTTCTAATCAATACTTCTTGCTGTATTATCTAATTCATTTCTGCTTGCTTCTCATTTATTTATCTTTCAAACTAAGTTCTTCTTTATAACTCTTTTAAAACAGCGTCATAAGACTTGGGAAAGTTTT
This sequence comes from Loxodes magnus, assembly GCA_946699065.1. Classification (NCBI taxonomy): domain Eukaryota; phylum Ciliophora; class Karyorelictea; order Loxodida; family Loxodidae; genus Loxodes; species Loxodes magnus. The sequence continues at coordinate 324,133 of CAMPDV010000327.1, forward strand.
AAGGGAAGTAAAGTAGATCAACTTAATCTGAAATGTTTCTGAGTAGAGAGTTGAAAAATTTAAGCTTATCCTAAAGTTATGCATTTATATAGATGATACTTTCCTTTATTTTCTTGAAAATCAGATCATGCTTCCTAGCGTTCTATTTTTTTTAATTTTCTCCTTATTCCTGTAATTCTTTGAATTTGATTACTAGTTGGTTTAACTTCTGGCTATAGAATTCTATAACCTAAGCCTATGCTTTTTTATTTTCATTTCAAGCTTAGTCTATTAAAATGTTATATGAAAAGTTGCTTTACTACTTAGCGAAATCTTGAACCAGTGATCTGTATTTTTAATTATTTAGTGACATTTTCTTAACATCATTATTAATATCTATGTTAAGCTTTTAAAAGTTTTACTTTAGCTTTGAAATGTCTTACTAATAAGCTTCAACCTTAAAATCATGCTGCTATAACTGCTATATTCCATCTCTAATAAGGTTTTACATTTAACTGAAACTTTGATCTAAGATATTATTCTGAATTTGCATTTAAAGCTTTTTGTTAGTGATACTAGTGAATCACTATTTCATTTTATCTACTTCGATGAAGTCTATTAAGTAGTTTTTGTTATTCTGCTTTAAAATCTGATGCACTTCTATATTAGATAGCTATAATAGAAATTCTTACCTCTTCAAGATCTTTCTCTATCTTTTAAATAGTAATGCTGTCTACTTTCTATGCCATTATATTAAATTTCTCTCGGTACTTCTCATGCTATTTCAGTTTTTTCCTAAATGTAAAATATTACTTAAAATAGAAATCTAAATGCGAAATAAGCACTTGCACTGACCTTTACTATATCCAAATTTATTTATATATATCTTCAACACTCAGCATTTGGTAGCATTACTACCACTTCTAGTGAATTTCTAAAATAAGATTTTTTTGTTTGTAAAGTGTGAATTCAGTTTCTTTGATTTTGCCTACTTCTTTAACAGTCTAATTCTTAAATATTTCTTCGAAATTAAGAGGTTAATCTTCTTACTAAAGGAATTTAATTTCATTGGCTTACTTAATTTTAAACTGTTGGATGCTTTCATAATTAATTAGTCTCTTATCTTCTAGCTTATTCAAAAGATAGATTCCATTCTTTAGTTACTCCGTATATTTTACAAGCTAATCTTTTTAAATTAAATTTTCTCCTGTTTCAATCAGAATAATCTAATGTTCAATGGGAATGTTCACTAACTACATTATGTTCTGCTAAAGTTCATACACTATAAGGTTTTCATCAAAGTCTATGGAAAATTCGCTCTGGATGTCAGGGATAATAATTTTGATTTGCATTTTCTTAAACTGGTATACGAGATTAAATCTATGAAATAAACAGATTTAAAATACTTTAAGTTAAATATAATTAATACTGGTTAATTTATTTCTTTGCCTCTATTATACTTTATTTCTTTCTTTCAAATTTAGAAATTTATGATAATAGAACTCATTTTCTCTTAAATAGCACAGTATTATAGGATTAATAGGAATATAGCGTAAAAATAGTGGTTTATGATTAGTTGTAGAATTTACTCTTAAGATAGGATTATCTTATATTATAATGGCCTATTTCTATTTTAGATCAATTTAATATTTATACTCTTAATCGGATATTTAGCTGCTATTAGGAGGTAAATACTAATGTTGTCATAATTCACTTATATTTGTTAAAGTTTGCTTAATATTCCAAAGAAGGTTAGATTTTAGTAGCAGCTCTACTTAACTAAATAAATGTTAGCCATTTGAATTATTAATGTAGAAGGTTAAATTTGTTAATACTGTTATAGTTGTTATTTATTAATTTACTTACCTTTAAGTATCAAAATTTGCTTTAAGCATAAACTTCTTTAATAAGCTTTTTAGTTTATAAATGCTATTATTTTAGCTCAGATTATATTATGAATATAATGATAAAGAGGGAATAATAGACTATAAAATAGTAATTACTGATACTAATGCATAATTTATAAGCTTTATATATTTGGCTTAAGAATTGTAAATAACTAAAGCATTACTTAAAGTTATTCTTAATTAGAATTTAATAAAAGGACAAAGGTATGCTATTAGCAGGGATAGTTAAGCAAAATATATACAATTATGATTTAACTTTTGTAAGAGCATAGGATACATCAATTAGAAGTAATTAGCTTTATGAAACTAATTATATAGAAAATACTTTAAAGCTATTTAAAATTGGTAGGATATGATAATTATTAAGATTATATCATATTAATAATCTTCATTTAACAAGTAAATTAAAAGTATTAATAAAGTAGCTTATTTCAAATAATTAAATCGTAAGGTGATTATTCATTATTCTACTATAAAGAAAAGCAGAATAAAATATACCAAAGTAGACATTATTATTACAAGTTGTTTTAAAAATTTAAGAATTATAAAGTCTCTTAAAAAGGGAAGTCTACTTATAAAGGAAACTTCTAAATAATATTATCATCTTTCTATAGCAAAAGTTATTATAAGAGGATAGGCTTAATCTATAAAAAATAATTTCACACTATTTAATTATATCGCTATCTATTTGAGTACTTTAAAAGCAATGCTTTTAATTAAAGGATAGGCATTTTCTAAATTCAATAGAAAACTTGATATCAAGATAAGTAAGCTTGTATCATTTTAAATAAACTAATGCTTTTGTCTAATAACTTATAAAAAGGAATTAAATCAAAAAATACCTTTAAATTTAATCCTATGTCCACTTAGTCTAATAACTTTAGTCAAACAAAATTAAAATTCTCCTTTTTTTAACTTCATAAAAGGAAAATTTTAGATTTAGCTAATATTCAATTACCAAACAGATAGTTCAAATGATCTCTCAGTTTAAACTTATAAATGGATTATTTAATCTTCCAATTATTTTATTTAAATAGAAAGGTAGAAAAAAGAAACAATTGAACTATAAGTAAACTATTTAATTAGTCAACTCATTGAAGCAAATATCAAACTTCAGCTTTTAAGCAGAGCAAAATAAAAAATCCAATGTATTATCTAATTTGCTTTATTTAAGATTGCATACAAAAATTAATAAAAATATATAAATATTCTGTAGCTTTCATTCTATTTATTTAAATACATGGGGAATTAATTTAATTTAAATCTCTTTCATTCTATAAGATAAATAATAAACTTATATGCATTATAAATATTCTTTTATAAATTTAATCAAGCAATGCAATCTCTTTTATTTACTCAAGAAAGAAAAATGAATAAGAGTATAAGCAACAGTTTTAAAATCCAAGAATAAGAGGAGGAAACAAAATCAACTGATAAATTTGTGCATTCTTTCAAAAAACTAAATCAAATTTTAATTTATATCTGCAGATAGCAATCTAAAGTTAAAAAATTAGAAAGAGCTAAAGTATCTTAGATTTAATATCGACTTAGTAGAATATTTCCTTCTCCAATCAAACTTAAATAATAAATTAATATAATATAATATTAAATTTGAATTACATTTAAAAGAATAGTATCAATAAGAAAAATTAAAAGAGAAAGGTAGTGAAAGAAAGATAAAAAGCACTTATAAGTTATAATAACTTAAATCAAATTTAATTTACTTATAATTACCTTGATTTTTATGATTCCATTTTATTAAAAAAATAAAATAAAATAATTGATTTTGATTGCTTCAATAATCATAAATATATTAGCACAAAAAATAAATTTAAGATGTAAAAAGAACAGAAAGATAATAAAATTTCTAAAAAGTTAAGTATATGAATCTCTTAAACTTTTTAACTTTTTTAATACAATCGTGCTTGCCAATAAAAATAAAGCTACCAAAATGAAAATATTGAAGAAATTAATTAAGAAATTAAAGACTTAGACTCACATCTGAAATAGAATTGTAGATTATAATCAACTTGATAATTAAGCAATAAAATAAGCTAACGCTTAGCAATATAATAAATGAATATAGAAACAAATATAATTAGCGATGATTAAAAATTTATTATCTAAAATCTTAAATTTGCATAAAATAAGATTAAAGAAGATATAAGTACTTAAACATCTAAAAATCTTGGAGTGTTAAAATTAATATGAAGAAGGATTAATATAAATTTAAAATTTTTTTAAAACTATAATTGAAAGAACTTGAATGAATTAAAGACACAAAAATAAAAGGAGAGCTATTAATTTGTAAAAGACTTACATTATTTATAAAACGTTATAAATTTAAATTTTGCCTAATTAAAATCATGGTAAAGAATAAGTTTTAAATTTAAAATGTTATGAAATAGTATATCAGTTTATAGTATCATTTAATTTTCTTAGTAATAAGTAATTAATAGTTCTTACTAAGAATATCAGATAAAAATTTGAGATATTAATATAATGACTCCCATAATAATTTTTATAATTATATTCAATTTCCTGTTATTTTTTGCTAATCTTAACCTCACAAAATAATTATTCTATTTACCTATTTATTTAAAATAAGCTTTAATATAAATATAATAATAATAATAATAATGAACTTAAAGTTTAAAAGTCTTGCAATACCTGGAATCTCAACTAGTTTCTTGCTGCCATTTTTTTAACGTGGATGGATACCACGACCAAGTTTTTTACGTGGGAGGTAACCACTAAAAATCTTCCGAATTTCCAGCAAATATTTTTCTTTTATAGACTCCGGCTTCAGTAATTCATAGCCTATTAAGAGTCTTTCACATTCTTAATTGTTCTTTTAATTATATTTATTTTCAGACACCACAATTTTTTAATAAATGTCATCTTGACTTGCAATACCAACATTGTTTGGTTTATCTTTTCAAAGGTTTTTTCTAAAATACTTTTTTTTCAAGCTGATTTATTCATTTTATTAAATATTATTAAATATTTTCATTTTTCTATTTTTCTGCAACATCTTTTTAAATTAATTCCTTTTCAATGATCATGTCTTGATCTTGTTTAAGGTTCGTTTGAGACTATTAGTATAATTATTGTTCCGTTACTAAATTATTCTGGATTAACTGACGTCTAATTATTAACAATTCATTATTTTGATCATCTATGAAGTTCATTAATTCTCTGATTTTTTCTCCTTGGTTGTAAATTATTTCTTGATACTCTGAAATTTTATTTTTCATTTAATCGAGCTATAAAAAAACTTCTGAATTCTCTCCAATCTTACCTGGATTATTCTGAGCTGTTTCTATCATAATTTTACCTTCTGATGAGGAGCTCGATTTCTCTTCTAGTTTTTGTTATTTAAGTAATTGTTTCGCCGCTTTCCTTTTTGCGTTTCTAGTTAAGTTTTTGGAAAGGTGAATAGTCTGTTCCATTTTTTATATTATATTAATATAAATATAAATATAACTTAAATTATTCTTACTATGCTATTTTCTTTTTCATTCAATCTAATTATTCTTTTGCCTAATCTTTTTCTGTTTTAAAGCACTAAAGATTTTTTAATATCTGTAGTTATCTATTACAATACGATTATAGATATTATTCGCATAAAATGATTAATAATTATTAAGATTCTACAATTATAGACTCTATATTTCTTTTCTGCTTTTTATTATAATTTATCAAGCTAATATTGCAAATTATATTATTAGTCTATATCCTTAAAATATATTATTTTAATACTTATAATCTAATTTATAGATAAAGTTGGTATTTTATGCAATTTATTATATCTTACATTTCTAAAATTACCTCTAACCCTAGCTTAAAATTAATATTTTAGTACTAAATAACAATTAAAAATATTTACCTTTGGCAGATTTTATGAAACAAATAGAACTACTAATTATCGATTACAAAAGCAATATAATTTTCTATAACTAAGATAAAATTTTAAAATATAATACTCTCTTATATCTAGATGCATACTTGAGAAAATATGATAAATCTACTCTGCTTCAATAGAGTTAATTGATTGCATATTTATTGCATAAGTGAACTTTAAACTATTTAATAAATGAGCATCTAAAGTACTTTAAGCCTTTATATTATTTGATATTATTCTATAATTATTTTACTTTATATATTCTTGAAATTTAACTTGAAGTATTCTAGTTGAATTGCTTCAACTCTATAATCATATATGCCTGTAATTAATCTTAAATGAAGAAGTAGAAATCATAATTATGTAATTCTATAAATTTATAAGCATGTATTATTATATCTTTATTAATATCTATCTTTCTTTATTCTTAAAAACCGTTAAGCACTTAATATTTATGAATTTTAAAAGAGAATATTTAATATTGGCCTTAGTTATTTCTTATAATCTAGATAAGAAATAAAAGATTAATAAAATAATTAATACTAACAACTCTTAAATTATTAACCTTAATAATTAGAAATTTATTCCTTTTTTGTAATGTAATTGATTTAGGCTATTAAAGAAGCTTTTATTTTTATAATATAAATTTAGAAGAATGCAGGCTAAAATATAACTATAAATGTATTTATAAACTAGATTCTTTAATTAATTAGATAAAATATTCCCAAATATTTAGCAATAGAATCAACTACCTTATAGCATAGTGGAATTTGTATTATTATGATCCTTACTTTGAAAATAATATGAATATGAGAATGCAAATGAGACATTTAAAAATAATTAGATTTATTATAAATTAATTTTGAAAATCTTAAAATATTTATGGAAAGTTGAAAGTTTAGCATATCAATATGCTAAAGATTCATGTAAGATTAAATAGAATAAAATAATGAAGATTATTTCAAATTGTTAAACTAGATAAAGTTTATCAAGAGAAGCATTGTTTTGAACTAATTTAAAGTGAAAAAAATAAATTAAAGTTGCATGAAAAAGTTAAGTTTTAAGGCTATTAACTACAGCTATTAACCAATCCAAAACATATAGTTAGAGATATAAAAGATAATAAAACTAAGAGTACGAGATGAATCTAAAATGATTAAAAAAACCAACTATAAATTATATATAAAGCAAATGAGTTTAACTAATAGCTTCTAAGCTATGCGTTTATCAAAAGTAAGTTTGCTCATATTTTTACTTAATAATAAATTAATATGCTCTTATAAAAATATAAAACTTAAAGTTTTATCAAATAAATAACAATACTAAAAAAGAAGAAATTCAAATTAAATTAGATAATAAAGCAAGGTTAGTATTTAAAGCTCTAGTTATAAGTAAAGATTAAAATGAAGAAGAAGCTAGATTAACAAATATAAAAATATCATAAAGGAATTAAAAATCTTTAATATAAGTTATATCTCTAAGCAAGCATTTTAGAATTAAGAGACAAAATAAGTAAATTTAACACACTCTAAATGAGTTTATTAAGCTTAATTATTAATATATTATAATATTAGAACTTTAAATAACTATATCTCTTTTTTCCATATTAAATATAAGTCTACAAAAGCAGTTCTTTTATAAGGAAGTGCTATAAGAAGTTTTATTGAATAAAAAATCAAAATATAACTACAATGTTTAGCCTAGCTATTAAGATTTATGATAATTATCCTCAACAATAAGAAAAGCATAAGCAGGAGTAGAAGAATATTTTATAGATTTTAATAAAAGCATAAAGAGAATAAATTAATTAGAAGTCTACTTGCAATTTATAGTTTCATGAAAATATTGGGCTAATTCAACAAAAATTTAAATAAGAAAAGAAAGTTATTAGCAGCAAAGACGAAATTTTAAGAAAAATAGACTTACTGATAAGAAACTCAAAGAACAAGAAAATATTTTCTTGCAGTAAATGATATACGACAAAATGAATTAAGAACTTATAAATTTTATTTTTAAAGGATGTAACATTTATAAGCATTTGAGTTATACAGTTTAAACTTAAGGAAATATAGTATGATTTAAAATAATAATATAAATTTTACTAAGAGGCTACTTAAGCACAATTAAGCAAATCTATTCACTATTTAAATTGATTCACTTGAAATTACCTTCCCAATTTAACCATTTTCAATTTTCGTCTTAATTTACTTTATTTAAAGCTAAAAATTAATTTGCACGAATTATATACAAAAGTTTTTAGCAGAAGCTTGATATATGATTAATAGTATTTTAGTTTCGATATATTATAAAGTTTGGTATAAGTGCCTGACTATAAATTAAAATTAATGCTATTTTTTAATGTTAAATTGTAAGAAAGAATATAGTTATTTTTTAAATGTGGCTTTGATAATAAATTAATTAAATACCAACATCAGCATTATTAAACTTTTTAAATATATAAGATTTAGCTTAGATATACTTATATTGCACATATAGGATAAATTGAATATTTATTATATTAGATAAACTTTTTAATGATTTTATTAGTATAGGGGTTATCTGAGTAAGAGCTATGCAAACTAAATAAATTTAAGTTAGCTTTTGTCTTGTAGTGAGTTCTCTTTAAATAGAATTAAATTTAAAGAAATAAAACATTAACTTATTATTTTAAATTAATATTTTATAAATATAGATAAATCTTTACAGTTTGGTGATATCATTTAAATGGAAAAATGTTAGTAATTTATTTTTTTATTTACTTTAAACTATACTAACTTTAATGAAAGCATATATAGAACTTCTCTAGTTAAAGAGAAATTTATTCTGATGTAACTTTTATAAGAATAACTTGAAAAAGAAAAATAATACTAAAGATATTAAACCTAGAAAAAAATAGAGTATAAAGTAACAAAAAAGAATTTTGCTAATATAGCAAAATAACAAAGTTAAACTAAAAATATAGTTATCCTCACTTATAAAGCAAAAGATAAGACTAACTGAAAAAGAGTTAACTAAGCATCGATGGTCAATTTACTATATTTCAACTAAACATTTCTAAATTAAATTTGACATTAATAGGATAATTGTTAGCTCTATGAGAAATATAAGCTTTAAACTTTCATCAAATTTTTAATAATGATTAATTTAATTAAATTAAAAGATTAAATATTAGAATTACGGATATAATAGAAATTTCATTATATCATACAAATAACTAGTTTGACTATTTAAAGTCTGTAATAGTTACTTTAGAAGGTATTTTATAAATTATCTGATATAGTAAATTTTTACTAAAAGAAACCCTTAATTCGAAGAAATAAAAAATCTAAACAACCTAATTCTCGTAATGAAATGAATAAAAGAAATAGTAAATGATTGAGATATTTATTTATACTAATTTTTTATTTTAAATTAAGAAAAGCAAGTGTTAAAGAGACAGCTTTAGATTTTCCTAAATAATAATTAAATCCCCTTAAATAATCAGCCTCAAGTAGATTGAATATAAAGAAGTTTATATCTGCTTTATAAATTACTAAAATATCTTTAAAAAGAAGACTTGAACAATTAAAATATGAGACTATTTTTTAATTTTTAATGATCAGTTTTAATAGAAGAAAATTATTTTCAAATTTTTTTATTTATGATGAAAAATCAAATATAGCAGACGTTCTAGCATTTTAAATACCAAATAAATAAATAAGAAGCATCCAGTATTTGACAACATTTAAATGGATATAAGAAGTTTAAAGATATAAATGAATTCATAAATTGAATATTTTTACTGAATAAAAATATAAAAGTTAAGACACTTTATAGATGAAATAAATTTTAGAGCTAGCCTTTTGTGTGTTAAGTTTATATTTGGCTACATTTCTTAAAGATGTATCTAATTAATTCTTGTTCTTATTCATATTCTTTTGATTATTTTATCAAAATTTTTATTCTGATTTAAGTTATATTAAATTTACAATGATAAGCAATTAATTTCAAATAATTATCTTTTAATTAACTATTATTTTTTGTAAAGAGGGCTTTTCAAATGTCATCAATTTTTATTTTTTTGCCTATTTAATTTTTATTCAATCTAATATTTGCTATTATCTTTTAAACTTTTAAACTTTTCCGTTTAATATACCCGAATAAATTTTAATTTACCACATACGCATTTTACATGATTTTGCTCTATATATTTTTTGAGATTTGTAAATAAATTTAAATGAAATATAAAATTTACATATTTTTATTTACTTAATTCTTAATTTTGCTGGAAAATATAAAATTAAAATGAATGCATCAATTCCTTTTTCCTGAGGCTATTATTAAATTTAATTATAACAATATAAAAATAATCCAGAAAATTAAGCATTAGCTAATAAAAAATTATATAGTGCAACTTTTATCAAACTCTATGCAGGACTCATTTTTAACTAAAATGTTCTTATTATTTTTCTAAATAAATTGAAAATTATAATAAACTTTTGAATTAGATTGATTTACTAAAATGGTATATCTAATAATAAAAAACATCTTAATTGGGTAAAATTCTTAGAGATCTTAGTTATTTAAATTAAATATCTTGGATTTGTGTAAAAGCTTTACTTTTCTACTTTCTTAAATCAAAATCTTACCATTCTTTTTAATTAAAGTTAGCTTCATTTTTTATATTAATTACAATTTCTTAGTTTTCAATCTTTTAATCTCCTCTTTGATTTTTTTAGTTTATCCTTTTTTTGTTATTTTGTTACTCTTGCATATATAAATAGGCTAAATTATGTTCAAACTTTTCTATTCTTTGAATTCCTAAGAACTTGTTAGAATCTCCGTTAATTAAAAAATATTATTATCATACATAAGCGTCAACTTTTGCAAAAATCTTGCAAATTCATTATTAATCTTACTCTTAGATTGGAAAGTAAGCCTCGGAGCTGAAAAACTCAAATTGATTCCTTATCTAAAGATCTTGAATGGTGATTTTATGTAGTTAAACTTTATTATAATTTTACTTAAAAGTTTTAGATCTTTTCAGAACATTATTTTAGCTCTGAATTTTCAACCTGATATTACTGGAAATAGTTATACTAAGTTTCTGGAAAAATAATATCAATGATATATTCCATTTGCTTTTAAACTTTTGGTGCTTTGGATTTTCTTTAAAGTAGATTTATAAAAATATAATAATTAAAGCATTTGATAGATAAGCAGATAAAAATATAATGTACATTTGTGTAAATATAATATTTTATTTACTTTTAGGTAAATTGAAGCTTAGCTCATCTGAATTCTATTTAACTAATTTCGAACTTACTTTTGGCTTAATATTAATTGTAAATATTTTTAAAGTATAGGTAGTTAATTTATTTTAGACATTAATTGCCACAAAACTTTAACAATTAAATTTAAAGTAAAATTCAATTAAAGGAGTTCATAACGATTCTTTCAAAGTCTCATTGGCTGGCGAATAGGTCTTTTGTATTCTCAAGTCCAGAAAATTTTCAATTGAAACAACTTCTTTTATTTCTTTCTTGACTTAAATATATCCACTTATATTTGATGATCTTTTGCAGAGGCATTTGAAATAACTTCCCAAAATAAAGTTCCTAAATGTTAAAGAGCTTGTTATTTCTTACATTCTGTTATGATAGATTATTTTAAGTAAAATGATTTCAAATTTATACTCAGAGTATAGTGTATAAATGAAATTTAGTATTTAGCGTCATAAGCATACTATAGAAATTACTCTTACTAGCATCTCAGGAAAGGTTTAATATATTCTCAATATTTCATTAATGTAAATATTTGGTATCCAAATCTAGATTCCTATTTAATCTTATCTTTAAAAAGTTCCAGTTCTTCTTAAAGCCTCCCAAAGTCTTGATGTGAAATATGTACTTTCAAACGAGGATAATAGTATATTTTTTGAATCTTTTAGGATATTTTACTATAATTATAATGCTAGTAAGGAAAACGGCTAATTTTTTCTTATTCTTTAACTCTAAAATACTCATACTTTATTGGATTTGAGTAATCATCTGGATAAAATTATTAATATTTGTATACGATTTCAACATTGTATTCTATGTCTTTAATATTGCACGAAGAATTTGCAACTTCACAATTTGGCTTTATGCGTATTCAATAGCGACTTCTACCTTCCTAATATAAATTTTCGTTTATTATTCTATTGAAATTAGAACATTAGTAAATAAGATCATTACTTCTTGGTTCAGAATAAAAAATGTTATACTATTAATCGTTGCACTCTTAAAAGAAATCTTTTCTATCAGCCATTATTTATCCTTATTCGTTTTATAGATAGATGGTTACGTCATTTGCTAAAGATTTTGAATAAGCAACCAGTATAGGATTATCAAATACTCATTTATATTTTCCATCCATTTCTGTATATAATACTTTAGCGTAAGAAAATCTCGGATTTTCTCTGAAAAAGAAATCTTATCCTAGCATTATAACTATTGGAATACTACCTAAAATAAACAAAATTGACATAAATCCTCCCATAATAGAGCTTTATTTTTTTCGCTATTAAAAGTAGAAAAAACTCTCCTTTTAAGTTAATAAATCCATACTGGAAGTAAACTTGCTTTAGTTTTACTAGTGGATATCATGAATTTTCTGCTCATCATACTGACTTACATCTTTTACAATTAATCTTTCAAACGAGAGAAATTTATCAATATTTTTTTCTGTTTCCAAATAATTTTGAATAGCTTCACTCTTCTTAAACGGCGTTTTAGATATTAAGAAGTTTTTAAAATTGAAAAAGTTATCTAAATGGTAAATATTATGATCTTTAAACCATTTCTGCATTCATAAAGTGCTGTTTTATGAGTTTTCTAGCTAATCTTGCTCATCTTATTTGAGTGGAGTTACGCTACTCGATTTGCTAACCTTTTTTTTCAAGTTTTGGATTAATTTGCTAAATTAATTTTTCTTTAAAATAGTATTTGAAAGAATATTCTAAAAAGTTTTTGAGTAAGAACTTAATAGCTAAGTGTGCTAAAAGTAAAATGACCCATATTTAAGATAAAGTTCCTGGAATTTTATGATAGCTTCTATCAATTTCTAGGTAGAAACTCTCAAAGAATATATAGACTGACATAAAGTTTTTTCGCCTATTATAATCTTAATAGTAAAGTTAAAATTTATCCGTTGAAATAATAGTTTCTTCTTTATAGTCACTTAACACAAGATTATCTTCGTTTTTTAGTATTTTTGTAATTTATTTTACTGCTCAATAAATATTATTGTTTTCATTGTAAAAAGTATTAGTTTCTAAATAGTTATGAACAGGGTATACATAATCTTCTGTCTTCTCTAAATCAAAATCATATGTAATATAATCCAATGAAAAATAAACTGGCTCATTATATTAAAGAGGAGGATTATCTTTACATGAAGAGTTATCAATTCCCCATTATCATAATTTTGAGCACTCAATCAGGCTTATATCATTCTCTGTCTTTTTACTTTCTTTTCAGAAATTACCTTAAACATCTTTTAACTAGACACAATAGCAGACATTTGATTCATTTTTAGTTTTTTTATAAAAATCGAAATCATCTTGAGTACAGTTTCTATATTTAAATTAAACTTCAATTTATAAATCAGCATCTTGTCTCAGAAACTTAGTTGTTGAAGCCATATTTTGAGAAATTCCGAACATAAGAAGACCATCAAAGTGTCTACTATTTCTATCAGATGCTTCTAAGTAATTATTATTAGATACAGAAATTTTGGGATGATTCTTTTAAACTACATCTAATCCAATAAAAATAGAAATTATTATGCAAAAAATGAAAAAGATAATTGTAGTAAAGTAGCCAATTCTTGTATTAAGCTTTTTATTTTCCTTTATAAATACTGATCTTTGTTTTGCGAATATATCAAATCTATGTATCCAACTTGTCTTTACATAAGTTATTTAATCTTCTTTATCTTTTTCCTTAATAATTTTTTCCAATACTTATCAAGGGAAATAACATGAGTAACGCTTCCATATATATGTTCGAAGTCTTCTTTTTTAATCTTTTTCATTAAAAAGGGTAAATAAAAGTATTTAATTCAGGTTCCCATTGAAAAAACTTAAAGGGCGTTCTGCTTTTGATTTTCTAAATCTTTACCGGTACTGAGATTTGTTATTTTCTATGAAATGCTTTCATTGTATTATTGAACACTAAGTAAAATCTTTAGAATGTATCGTAAGTAAAGATATTCTGAAAATATATCATTTAGGTAAAATAGGATTCAATAAAGTAGACGAAATAAAAATATTATTTTAGCAAGCAATAATGGTATCTTTGGCTAAGTGAATCTTTGCTCTATTGCGTCTAAAAACTCTAGCTCAAGGTTAAACAGACGGAGATCTGGAAAAACTTAACTAGGTTAAGTATTCATATACTCATATTCTTAAGGCTCATATTTTAATTTATTATTATCGATTATGCTTCTCTATAATATGGAGCGAACGTAATTAAAGTCATGCAATTTGTGTTAATATTAAAATGTTAAATTTTTATACGCCTCCACATTTTCATTGAATTATTTATAACTATAAGCAGAATATATTATTTCGTCCCCCGTTATTTCCATGTTCTTGTCGCAATCTGGAAGTTATTTGAACATTTCTCTTTCAGAAACTGTACAATTTTCTATTATATATCATAGATCAAAGAAATTTAAAGTATTTCTAAATTCCTCGCAGTAATAAACATGTGAATCATTTCTCTCACCATGGAGTAATCGCTTTATTTATTCTTCATTGCATTTTGTGTCATAAGTCCTTCAGTCTCACATAATTCATTTCATTAATCTTGTGGAATTTTCCCATTTTTTTGGATATGAAATTAAGATAGTCAGCTCTATATTGTCGTTGCCAAAGTGTTCAATTTTATATTTTATAGTTTGATTGTTTGAAGGATCATCGTACTCTTTATATTATCAAACAATTATCAGAGCTAAAAGTAAAAGACATATCAGCGATAAAAAAGCTCCAAATTTAGTTTTAAATCTCAACCTTGAATGAACAAGAAAATCTGCATCAATTGGAAAGATATTCATTTTATAAGCTATAAATTCAAGGGACTTTAAATAATTGCTAAAAAATGGAGGAATTTTTCTAAAAAACTAACGATTATTTCAAAATTGATTTGAAAAACTTAAAAAGATAACTAAGTTATCACTATCTATGCCCGGATTTATATACTCTGAAATGTAAGTATTTTTAACTATACTCATAAATGATTAATGCTGAGAATCATTCAAATTTCTAGATAAGATTTTGCAGGTAATCATTGAGATTAAATTAAAGAAAAAAAGAAAGAAAATAAATTTAAATTCTTTAAATAAAAAGAAAAATAACTAAAGATTGAAATTAAACAGAAAACATTATGTGGAAGATAAAAAATAAACTTATTTAAGTGATTTTAAATAAAAATTCAACAATTATAATTAAAGTTAGAAAAATTTAAGTCAAATAGAAATAAATTAAAACAAAGTTATTGAATATACTGGATTTTTATTTTTTTTATAAAAAGTATTTCCACTTGATCTGTATATGCTTTTACTACTTAAATTATTCAGGGCTATATATAATGTTGAGTATAAATAAAGAGGATAACAATTATGATTTTCATAAAGATTAGCTTAACATAATTTTTTATATTTGTTGCTTTTTTCATTTTTAAATAAAAATAGAGGGACTAAAGTAGAATGTGTTATATAAACTTTTATGGTTATGAAGGTAATAAAGAATAAATAGAGTTACCTTATTTTATAAGAATGAATAGTGTTTATCTATTAATCAAATTCCTCATAAAATTAATTAAACGTGTAAATTAGTAATAAAGCTATTGCTTGCATTCACTTGATATTATTTCACTTCTTCAGTATTTTATATCAAATCAGCTATCTTTTTAAAATTTTTCTTTAAAGTATCTCCAAATTCTCAAATAAAAAAGAATACTTGAGTGTAATTTAGTTAGAAATTTGAAGAATATCAGTTACTTAATATTTTCTTCAATGCAAAAGCACCATACGTGCTTAAGAATGAAAGAGAAAGGTAAACTATTAATAAAAAGTTAATAAATTAATTATTGTAATATACTTTTTAATTACTATATTTACTAATTTTAGTAATAATTCTTCTTTCTTTTTATGAACAGCTTAAACTTTGAAACTCACTAGTTAATTTCAAGCTACAAAATTTAATTAGATATTTTAAAAAATATAACAAAGGAATCTTTATAAAGGAATAGCAATATTTTCTATTTAACAGTAATTGTACAAACTTAAGTGAATATGAAATGATGAATAAGAAAAAAGTATGAAATAAGCCTTTGAAAGACTTTTTATACTAAACAAAAAATTTTATTCTGATAAAGGATATTTGCAAATAAATTTTGAATTAAAATTATAATAATTTAACTTTTAAGAATATTGATATTGTTCTGCAATTTTATTTATACATTATCTTCAATTTTTTTTCGCTTTTTCACTTCAAAAAATTTCAAAAACAAATTTTTTTTATATTTGGACAATCATATAGGCTATAGTTTAAGAAAGTATTTTATGCTTGGGCGAAATTGAATTTTACTAATCTCGCATGCCAGAAAAAAATCATCTTTACAATTAGGTTGTGATCTTAATTTATTTAAGTAGACAAAGAAAATAAAATTCTTTTGTAAAAGTATTTTAATAATACCTAACTTTTAAGTATTAAATTAATTATTATTAAATTAATTAGCTTTAAATGTAATTTTAAAAATAAAGTTTAAATTTAATTATTAAATATCTTAAATTTTTTGCTCAACATAGTAATAAAGCAATAACTTACTCTAACATTAATAAAAAATCTACATTAAACTATTTAACAAGTTCCTAATTTACCCCTTAAAAGCTAGAAATTGTGTTATTTATTAGTTAAATATAATTTTTACCTACTCTGAGTATAATTTTTTATTTCTTTGTTATTTTCTTTATCAGATTTCAATTTTAAATAGAAAGAATGAACAATCTGAATACCTTTTACTTCTATTTATATTAATTCTTGGCAATGGATTTCACTATTTTTTATTATTCCAAATTTTTATCTAATTTTATTTTAAATATTATGACAAGAATATCATTATAAAAGAATATGTATCTCAATTCAAAGTATTTTTCTTGATGTTTATGCAGCTCTTTCTTTTTATATTTTTTTAAATTTCCTAACCCCAAATATTATTTATCTTGAGAAATACTTATTATTTTTCATAATTTATATTTCTTTACATTGAATCGTATTCAATCCAGTTTATATATATCATCCTATTTTGATATTATATTATGACTTTTTAAATAAACGGAGTTATCTTAACTTTTGTGCCTGTTATTCAATCATTTTTTTCCAATTTTTTTATATTCTATTTTGGTTATTTCATCTCATCTTCCTTAAGTTTTCTTTTTGTCGTTAATCTTTTAATAAATAGCATAAGATGCATACCTCATAATATAGTTAACTTGCTTAATCTAATTCATTCATGCAACCTTATTGAAATTTGAGTTCAAATTTTAATATTATAAATTGATTTTATTAAATAGAATAAGAACTCTAAATGATTAAGTTTTTTACTGCTTTTAGAGAAGAACCAAATTTTTGTTCTAGTTTCTATTATTAAGAGTTTAACTTTTAGGCTCAGCATTATTAAAATTTCTAATTTCTCTACAATTTTTTAAGAAAAAGTGATCCATTTTGAATTATTATATTTTTCTGACAACTTTTAGCTATCCTTCAACCCATTAACTTAGATTTTCTTTTTAATTCTTAATCCTTTTACAACTAAATATTTCTTTCCTCTTACTTTTGCTCTAAATTAGATGACTCAAAGTAATTATTGTTTGATTTATCTTAGAAAGATTGTTTGGAAATCTTTATTTAATTTTATAATTCCTATTCTATCATAATGAAAAGAATATCATTTTTTTATTTATTTTTTATTTTTGCATATATTTAAATAGAAACGTTTATCAAATAGATGTCTTTACTTTTCGATATAAACTCCAATGAATATTTAAATGGGTATTTCTTAAAACGTTTAATTTATTAATATTTATATATTTATTTGAAAGATATAAATATTAAGAAAGAAATAATGGATTCTAATTATATCCTAAATTTTAAATCCTTATTTGCATTTATCATTTATAATCGCTAGTTTAATTTCTTAATCATTTAAGATGAAACTTCTCTACTAAATTTAAGAAAAGAGTATATACAAGTCTCTTTAAGTGATCTATAGAAGAAAAAAGGAAATAATAATGTTTTTCTTCTTAATAAAGTTTGATATGAAGAAATTATGCATTAATTGGCTAAGACTATTTTAATTTTTAAGTATAATAAATTAAATTCTTCATATGAGTATAGAGTAATTAATATAAGCTATATTATAAGTCTTTTTCTATGGGCTAATCTAATCAATAATAAAAATCTATATAGATTAAAAATAACTTCTTATCAATTAAATCACTAAACTTATTACAATTTAAGCTAAAATTAAATACTTTATTCTGAATTATCTAGTTTTAAAGTAGTTTGTCTATTCAAATCAGAAATTTTGGAAAAAATAATTTTGATTTTGTATAAAAAGCTTTAAATAAATTAGATTTACTAAATTAACTGAGCGAGATCAAAGTAATTATTCATTGTTACTATGATGATTAATCTAAAAGACTTAGTCAATTATTTTGTCTAATTATTTACTAAAATAGAAAATATCTTTATAGAGTTAGTAAGTCACATTCAATCTCATACCCTTTTCTTATGCATTTAAATCATGTTTGTATTAAGAAATCGCTTTAATTTATAACTTAAATATTAATATATTTGAATATCTCTTGTTATTTTAGAAATTACTAACTAATTATAAAATGAACATAAAGTATAAATCCTAGGAAGAAGGTATAATAAAATAAAGATAAGAAATAGGATGATTATTTACTGTGAATGAATAAAATAAAAGACAGAATGAACGAATTAGCGAACTTTAACAAATCAAATAAAATTATACTAAAACTTAAGAAGAGCAATTATAGTAAAAATATTGATAAAACATAAAATTAAACAAATATTAGCCTTAAAAGAACGATATCCAGTTTAACTAAATATCTGTATGTGAATAAAGTAGAGTGCAAGATGAATTATAATAATTTAAATTATACTTGAAGATAGGTAAGTAGGCTATAATAAATATAAATATAATTAAAAATTTATCAAATAAGAAATATTAATAAAGATAAAATGCTTTAAGAAAAGTTGCTATGAAATAGAAAAACTAAAAAAGTTTCGTTGTCTTTATGTTAACAAAATATTCGAATAATTAAATAAATTTCAATACAAATTTATTAAGATTTGCATAAGTAATAATAGGAAATAATTAATAAATTGCAAATCTTGGGTATAAAAGATCAATCGATAATAGATGTTTTATTTAAGTAAAAGCAGAAAATAAATATATATATTAAAAATTAAAAAATCAGATCTATAAGCGATTAAATTGACCATAATTTATAATTTTTTATCTTTTTCCAAATACATCAGAAAACTTTTCAATATTCTATTATTTTTTTATACGAATTAATTTTTTTTGAATAAATTTCTACTTAATTTTTGTGTATTTAATTAATTTTAGAATTTACAATTTCTTAGATATATATTTTTAGAATTCAGATATAAACTAAACATTTCCTTATGATGTTTTAGGCTATTTTCATTATCAATTATTTTACTATATCTAGGAACTTTTCTAAAATTTCTAGTTTTATTTACATATTTAAAAGTATCATTTTGCTTCAAAGTTTGACTCTTTTTTTCTAGCTAAATTAAATCTAAATAATAATATTCTATATTAAGATATTAACTTGGTAATATATCTTATACATCCAGCAATTAGCTGTCTTAATTTTGACAACCAATTTTAAATTTTAAAACTTTAATTCTTTTCTAGATAGTTTATTTGCATTACGAACTGGTTAAACTAAATTTATAATTAGAATGGAATAAAAATAAATGACAAGTACTTGATAGATAATTAGCTAATATGTAAATATAGATACATTAAAACATTTAAATCTTTAATCTTTAGCAGGTTAAAGTTATAATAGATATAAAATTTTTAATTTAGGCTTTTAATTTAACTTTTCTTAATTCTTTTTTGATCTCCCTATATAATTGTAAAACTTATTAATAAGAGAACATTAAGATATAATTTCTGAAATTAGATATTTAAATTAAATTTATAAAATAATATATTTAATAGAGTGTTTGTATACTAAGGAATTAAGATCTCTTTACAGAGTTTATTATAAATTTACTTACTTCAGCTGAATAGCTTATATCATAGACCCTAAAAAAAGAGATTTGATGAAGTCAGTGAAAGCACTTTTAAGCCTTTTAGAGGAGATTATGAAAATATATAGGTTCAATTTAATAACTAGCAGTAAAATGTTTAAGCATACTAGAACTAAGAAATTGATTAGAATGAAAACTTAAGGAATAATGCAAGTTTAAGCAAACCTAATTTTCATTACAAAAATGTTGCTGAAGTAGAATAGTTCTAACCAAATTAATAAAGTAATAGTCAACAATTATCAAATCTAATATAGTAAACTGACAGAGAAAGCTATATTAAACAGTAGATTGAAGAACTTAAGAAGTAGCTAAAAGACTACCAAAGTAATAATAAGTAAGAATTGAACAGAGAATAGATATAATAGTAAATGAATTAGTCTTATGAAGATCCTAATGAACTGCTAAAATATTAAGATTATTAAGCCAGAAATTTAAATAACGGAAATGAGGAGGCTGCATCAAAAATGGAAGAAAAGTAAAGGTATTAATATTATTATGAAAGCTAACAGCAACCTTAAAACGCTTCCTAATAGAATTAGAATAATTTTGAAGAGCAAACGAAGAAAGCATAAACTTTTAAGCCCAATTCATAAGAATTTTAAGAGAGGCAGTTAGCTCAACAAAGAAATTCAAGAACCAACATTCCTCTTTCTTCTGATGATTTAAGACTATAAAGAAAAATTTAATAGTTTTCTCTTACATCTAAAAAAGAAGAAGAATTTTCAGAAAAGATAAGAATGAGCAAGCTTTAAGAATTGGAAAAATTATAGAAGAAATTTTAAGATTAAAGATAATTAGAATAAAAAATGAAGAATCAGAATCTTATGGACTAAATCTAGTATAGAGAAGCATTACGTGAACAGTAAAAACTTAAAATGTCATATGATTTGGAGTTAAAAGTTCCTTAGTATAAAATCCAAGAAGAAGAATTTTAAAAGTCTTAGGCTGCTTTCTATAATATGAAGCAAGAACCTTTGCTAAATTATAATAAAAAACTTCTACCTGAAATAAAAGCAAAAACAAAGACGAAGAATATTGTATTTGATCCGATAACTTATCAGTAAAAAGTTTTTTAAGTTGAATAAAAGCCTGTTTCTTCACTAGGAAGCATCAAACTAAAAGAAAAATTATTGTTTACTGATTATGATGAAGATAAAAACGCAATTAAGTCAATCAAAGCTTAGTAATCAGAAATTGATGGAGTTTAATAGTTTGAAAGAAACAACTAAGGAGATCCTAACCAATAAGAAAAGTAGATTTAAGGAAGCATTTTTCAAAACTAGCAAAGCAGAGCTTTAATGAGAAGATTCGAAAATAGTAAGAGAAATAAATTTGAACCAATTGAAACTGGGGCTTATAAGATATAATAATTGTAAGCTCCAAAAATATCAAACGATATCAGATTTTATAGAGGAACCTTTTATCACGACACAAAAAATATTCTGTTATGATAGTTTTTATTTTAACTTGTATTGTAATTGTTTATCCACTCTTTCATCTTTTAGATAGTAAACTGTTGCTTTACATAAATTTCTTAAGTAACTAAAATAGAAAAGCTAATAATTAAATCTCAAGTAAAGGTATAAACCCTTATAATGAAGTGTTAGCGTAATTACTTTTGCTAAATCTCCCTAATATATTAAGCTCTTTATAAATATAGTTTTAAGCTGCTATAGTAAGAAACATAGCTAAACTGGTTTATCTCTTAAATAGCTTGTATTTTCCTATTGCTTTTTGATAATTTAAATTAGATCCATAATCAAATTTTAAAGCCCTTTATTGAGTATTATTTCATAAACTACTCTATTTCTATTGGCTTAGGTAAACAAAAAACAAAAGTAAGCAGTAAATGCAATTCATTCTTATAAATTTAATCCTTAAATTGCGGTTTAAGAATCAGAGAATTATAAATGTAGAACGTTTCAGAGGCTATTCAAATTGTAACTGAAATCACTAATAACCTTATAGACGAAATTCTGATAGAAAGTGATGAAAATTGTATAGAAAATATAGAGAATAATAGTGTTGATTAAAGTGGAAAGTCTTGTACTGAAATTTTAGAAATAAAAGAAATTCAAAATTTGGAATTCAAAATAAAGCTAAATCATTATAAGGCTATTAGATAGATATTGTCTAATAACTGTGGATATCATGCTCTATTTAACATCGTTCAGTTCTATGAAGCTCATTTTTAAGATTGTTAGTAAACGTAAAAAATTACAGGATGCTGCATGTAGGATAAAGTAAAGTTCTGGAAATTTGTGAAATAAAAATAGGAACTACTAAAGTAAAATGCTATACAAAAAGGAAATGTATGGCCATGGACAATCCATGAATGTGAGTCTGGTGATCTTGAAAGGTCATTTCTTAATTATTTGTTAGAAAACGATCCTCAGATTAAAAACATAATAAACGACTAGAAATTCTAGTATAGTAAGATAATACCTTTAGAGTTCTCCTTTAATCAATTTAATTTAAATCCTAAGAATGCTAAATAATTAATGAAGGAAATTTGGAAACTATGAAGTGCTAGTTATGGATTTATGGCCTTTATGCTTGGAGTTACTAATCATTGAATTTCTTTAGTATGTCTTAAGACCAATAATTAGTATAGTTTCTATTATTTTGATTCCAGAAATTGGAAATGCCTCGACTGAAACTAAGAAAAAATATAGCAGAAAATGAATTAGAAGTAAGAAAAAAGAATTAGAGATAACAAGAAGCCTTGAACTTCCTTCAAAGTTTATACCAATAATTAAAGCGTTTAAGATATATAGAAAGTAATTAAAATACTTATCAAGAGCATAACTAACTAGAAGGATGTTAGATCATATATACTCAACTAAAAATTCAATAGGCTAGTTTAATCTTTTGAGACTCATGTTATTAATTCAGACCCCTCCAAAAGATATGAAACCTTGTAGACTTGGATGAAGAATTATGAGGCACCTTAAGTTCTTGTATAAGATGAGCTTTTATGGTTAACATAATCAGGAGCAAGAGTATTAAAGGAAAAGACAAGGAATATGATAAGTGACTTTGTGCTATACAACAAGAAAAATTTTGAAAACTTTGAAGGAAACAGAGTTTTCGATATTTATATGAACAAGTTTATAGAAGGAGTTAGCAAGATAGTACTATGATTATCTTCTAGAAATTTAATATTCATTTTACTTTAAAAAGTCTTTCTATTCTTAATCTTAAATCTTAATTTTTCTCTAAAGCACTTTCTATTAAAATACTCTTAACCTTAAATATTATAATTAAATTAAATAATAACTCAAATAATTGGAATACACAGAGTATGATATTTAGCTATAAAGGAGTCAATATTATAATAATAGTTAAACCTAAAATAATAGCTTTTAATATCTAAGTCTTTAATCAATCATTATTTAATGCAACTAAGTGAATCTTCTATATCTACCTTTTCTCAATCCTACTATATCAGCTTTATCAAAATCAGTTGATCCCTCAGAAATTAAAAATAACCTTGCTAAAATAGATTTTATTATATCCTAAATAGATTAAAATGTTTAGCAGAAGATACAGAAAAAGATATAAATAGATAAAAGGACTAAGAGTTAAAAATAAAGATTAAAGAATTAGATTTGATCACTATAAAAGGTTTTTAATTAGCTTTCAGATTAAATAGTAGAAGAAACATAAAAATTAAATAAGATTTAATAGAAAATCTATATAAAACTTACTAAAATTCCAAATCATATCTAAATTAACTTAATAGAGATCTATTAAGCACTGCATAGTAGAGAATAACTAAATCAGAAAAAATTAAAATGGTCTTAAAAACTAAATTGCATAATTGCATACAAATAATTTATTTGATAAAGGTTTCTAAAAATAAGAACTAGATGAAAGGTACACAAACATTTTATAAATAAATAATTGTAAAATATCTTATTTTAAGTTTAGAAAAAAAAATTAAATTTAAGGAAAAATCTAAAAATTGCATTTTAGGTTAGTAAGCTAAGAGAATTTTGAAAGAAATAGAAAATAATAAATAATAAAATTTAATTTAAAAAATTAAGCATTGATGTATTAAATTTGAATATGAAAAAACATTATAAAAAAATGAAAGTACGAAGTATAAAAACTAAATATTAGATAAAAGTTTAGTTAGTTTAGAAGATAAAATAAACTTGAATAGTTATAAATTTTAATAATTATCAAAAATAATGAGATTAGATATTATAAAAAATCTTGATAGAATATAAAATTATTAACATAATCAAGCATATTTAATTACTATAAGTTAATAAGGAGATGAAGGAAACATTTTCATACACTTGCAAAAATATTTTAAAAGCTTTACTTTAAAAGTTCACACAATTGAATCAATTTAAAACATCCAAAAATTCGATATAATATAAAAAATAAAAAACTGGAATTTACTTGAAACAAGCAATTGAAACTATATAATACTAATTTTAGATGCTGTTAAGAAGCTCGAAGAACGAAAAAGTTCTAAATTATCTTTTTGCTCAATTTATTTATAGAAATTTCATAAAAAATTGAAATAATCAAGAATAAATTTCTCCAAAATGTTTTAAGGACAGAAAGCTATATTATATGATAGTTATATAATATAAAATAAAGGATTTAAAGCTTACTATCACTTTTCTTTTTCATTTTATAAAATTTAAAACAGTTAAAAATAAAATAGTGCTTTTATTTTAATTGCCTCGACAGTTTATCTATTGTTTAATATAAATTTTTATTTATTTAATATACTCTTTAACTTTAATTAATTTTTATTGTATGAAACTTTTGAATTAATTCAGATACTTCATTTTATCTAAGTTTAAGTCATTAATTTCAAACTTCTTTTCTCATTTGGTTTCTTTCATCTTCTTGGTTTTCATCATCGCTTCTAAAGTTTTCTTTTTATTCTATCTACGGCTTTGCTTAATTTGGCGTACTTTTTCCAAATATTAAAATTTCCTTTCTTAGTAAATTCTTATAAACATTATAAATTTAAGGTTTGATTCTAATCATCGATAAAAAGTAAATTGCTAGTTTTGGTAGATTTAGTTTTATGTTAATAATCTTTGGAAATGTTTACCTGGAAATTTATCAAAAATATCTCTAAATAAGTCCATTAGTAAACACATTTTAAGATATGTTTAAATGTGTTTCTTCACCACACTTACAGAGATAACTTTTCAGAGGAAAATGTCAGAAATTAGATTATTTAAAACTATAAGAATCAATTCACAACTAAAGCCTGAATTCTTTTCTACATTCCTTTTTAAGTTTAATATAGTGAATCTAATTCAATTTCTAAAATCCTTCTAGTTGCTCACGAATATTGTGCAGTTGGCATTTATCTATAAAGTAAAATAGTTTCTTATTAAAGTTTTGCTCTAATATTATCTGCAATATGTTTTTTAATATTAAATTAACTTGAAATCATGAGTTGTTTGTCCTTATTTATTCCATACAACTAAAACGTATTAATTAGCTCCTAAAATAAGATGCTTTTTAATTCAAATTATATATAGTATTATTATATCAAATTCAGGATAATTCATAGATTCTTTCTGTATTTTAAAATAGAAATGGAAAAATTGTTTTGACATAAATGTTAAAAAGGAAGTCAGATGAAGTCTATGTAACAGAATTAATTAAAACAGAAGGTGGTTACTGTAAAGTTTTTCTTGCCATTTTATGCTTACTCTTGTTTATTTTTTGCTTCTTACTCAGCTTTAATAATGTAAAAATGCAGCAAAGCATTTTAAAGAGCCAGAGATTAACATTTTTATAGCTGTTCAGAGCATAAATACATTTCTTCATTGATTTAAAATAGATTCAAGCTCTGTTAAAAGTGGCAAACTCAAAAATTGTTTTTCATATAAGATGACTCTAAGTTTATCACTTGGCTCCTTTATATATTCTATTATCCTAATATTTTCAGATTTAATTTAATTTTAATCTTTTCTTTTTTAAGTTGGATGGCTTCATATTTACTAGAGTTTATTTTTAGAAAAAGAAATTAAAAAATTTGTTATATTGATCAAATAACTATTACATTCTCTATGCAGAACAGGAAAGAAGTATTAAATTATCTGTCCAAGCTCTGCATAAAAGGTTCATTTTTGATAAATTAATGCTTAATTAAGTCATTCTTTCTGTAAATGCCTTATTATAATATCATAATAATGAAATGAAAGCAAAGGACACAGTAACTCCCTTAAATAACTTCCTTGTTTTATTGAAGTTTGCGAGTCATTTTTTCGTCAATGAGAAAAGAAGGATTCTGATTTTTATAGAAAAACTCGAATGCTAGAATCAATCCCAGTGGAAATTTTAATTTCCTAAGATGTTGAAATTTATTTAAATTTCATATTATCAAACATCTTTTCTACATAAATAAGAGTAGTAAGCTTCTTTGTTTATCCTTTCCCTTCAGTATAATAAAGATAAAATATCTATTAAATTACTCAGATTTAATGCAATTTTTTTCTTTTTTAAGAATTCCTTTTTATGCTTAAGGGATAAGGCTACGCTTTTACAGAATTTATAAAATTTTCTATGTTGAAGTCTTGTCATAAATTTTTAGTACAGTGAAAATAAGTGAAATATATTTAAACTTTTCCAAGCCTTTTTTCTACCTTTCTTGAGATAAGAATAATAATTGAGATATTTAGCTCTTCTGTAACTCTTTATAGTTTGAACATATTATTGATAAAGCAGAAAATTTTCAATGTATTTCTTCTCCTTTTTACTTTATGAGTTCACATTTTACAAAATCTGGTCCTACTTTACGCTTGGAATATGGTGAATAATATTTTCAATTTCTTCAAATGCTAAAATTTCAAATTTTTTTAATGAGATGGCGCAAAATTGATGAAATAAGGATCTACATAAATTAAATCAATTTGTCGCTTACTAAATTATAATTGTTTTTATAATATATTTTTATGCTTTTTTATTATAGATTTTTTTCGATTATCAATAAAGAAGTTACGAAGTTCTATGCTAAAATTTTTTGTTAATTTCTGCGTTTTAGAGTTAATAATCTTTTTCGCCGAGTAAAGCATCTTTTTCTAATTTTCGTTCAATTTGAAGAATTTTTATTTCGTTTGAAGATTTTCCACTTTTATTAATTATATTTTTATATGTTTTTGAGTTTTCTGTCTATAAAATAAACTTCCATTACTGCCTGGTTAATTCTTCCTTGCATAAACAGTAATTTCTTGTAATCCTAATTTGCTGCCTTATCATATATATAGTTCAGAGTAATATCCGAGAAGTTTATATTAATTAAGATTTTATATATGAGAAAGAACTAAGTATAAGTTTATTTAATAAATAAGCAAATTATAGACAAAATCGGCCTTTTATTTCTAATCGCTGTCTTTAGTTAATTAATTCTTTTCATTCTTATAAACCAAATAATGAATACTCCTATCAAGATAAAAAAGCATATAAAAAAAGATATTTGTTAATTCTCTTTTTATTTGCTCTTTAGCTTATTTTTAAAGCATTTTATATAATAAATTTATGATATGCATAAATCTGTTAGACTGTCAAAGACTTTTTCAATGTTTGGCCAAAATAAGATGCTAATATTAGTAAATTTTTTATTTTTAAGTTTTTATTGAAAGAAATTCTATTAAGAGTAAAGAAATAGGCTTCTCCAAAATATTAATTCAAAATATTTTTTTATTATCATTTTCTACATTTTTCATTTATGAAATAAAGTTGCTATTTATTTTACAAGCTTAAATTCGAATTTAGAATGACAATTTTGTCCAATATCAGCAAGCCTTTTGTTGAAGAAAATAAAACTCATATAATAATAATAACAATAATAATTGATTATAGTGAGTCTGCAATTTTTAGGTTAACCACTTTTTAAGTTTAAAGTTAAGTATAAGTATCAACTTCAAATCTGTTTGACTTTTGTCTATCATAGATCTTGGTGACTTTTAAATTGTTATTTCTGATCTTTTCCGATAGGTCGAATCCCAGCCATTTTTATTGAATTCGTTAACCACGTATTAGATATAAGGAGCTTCACTTTTTAGTTGTAGTATTTTTCTTCTATACAGTTACCTTCTTAATTGCAGTAGATTCTGAAAATATTTTCCCATTGATTTTCTATGATTCTCTTTTCTTTAAGTCTAAATTGGAAGCAGTTTCTTACTTTATGTCCAGGCCTCTTGCTATATCAATATGTCATGATTTTCCGATAGGGAATATAAGTTGTTGGGATATGCTATTCTACGTCCATTGGATCATTCATCGAAAGCTTTGATAGGAGTATGCTTTCCGTTAATTCTGCGAATTGATTGAATTTAGTTTCTAATTATTCTATTTTAACATTTTCTTCTTATTTGTTTCCAATTTTTTTATCTCACACAATGAGCATTAGAATTTCTGTTTTCTTTTCTAGTTCTTATACTTGTCTTAATAAGTTAAAATTTTCTTGTTGCGTGACTCTGAGTTCTTAAAGTATTTTTTAATATTCGTTGCTTGATTAAGATGAAACCTTTTAAGAAGAGACTGACGACAAGAAATTTTCCATTTTTTTCTTTATATAATCCATAATATATCTAGTATTTATTCTAAATATCTCCTTCCTATTCCTAAAGTTTTTATATACTTCCAATATAAAGTTTAATTCTCGCTGTAAATAGTTATTTTATTTTATCTTTACATTTGTAAACATTTCCAGTTTCTTTTTCATATTTCTTAATTTCTCAGAATAATCATTTAATATAAATATTGCAAATGAAGGTTCAATAAGCAATATTTTTCCCTAATGATATCGAAAAAATTTTAAAATAGATCATTTAAAGTGAGCTTATCCCTAGCTGATTTAAAGAATTAAATGGTTTACCTAATAGTTATATTCCTAAATCTTTAAATTTTATAATTTGATTTCTTTGAATAACCTATAAATGCATTATGCTTAGGTAGTAGAAGTTATTCATAAACTTGTTTCTTCTTATTAATTAAATTACTTTATTTTGCATTATATTCATTTCTAAATTAAAAGCAGATCTTTCGTTAATTTTACAGTCTTTATCATTTAAAAACTGCCTAAAATGTTTTATTGTAATGGCTTAGAGAGATGTAATAATTCTTTGTTAATAAGTATAATAACTTATAAGGCTTTTAAATTTACTTTTTTGTTATTGAATACATTTTGATAATAAATTTAGATTATTCACAGCTTCCCTTATAATTAAAGCATTAATATGATATTTGTCAAAATCTTCTTTCTTTTGCAATACTCATATAAATTAAATCCTAAAGTTTAATATTCATAGAAAAAATGGCACCTATGAAATAGTTCTCTCTTGGTTCATTCGTTAAAAACAAGAATTATAATTTAATCTAAATGAATAAAAGCATTTTAGAAGGTTAGATTGGATAACAAGACCTATAATTTCCATTCATAGAAGAAACTTTTTATAAGATTTAATCATAAATAGTAATTAAAATAGAGGAGATGAGAAAATAATTCAATTAAGTTTCTCAAATATTTTAATTTCACTTTTATAAATTTTAATAGCAAATAAAAAACTGTAAGAAAAGTAACGATAGCAATAACCAGTAATTTAAAAAGCATTAGATTATTAATCAAGTATTCCAATGGAAATCGAATCTGAATATCAATAATAAGATATAAATTTGATAAATTTATATCTTAGAAAAATATGTTCTATATATTTTAGAAGAATCACTACTGAAAAAACTGTTGAATAAAACATAAATTGAAAGAACTAATAAGAAATAAATATCAAAAAAATTTTCTGTTTTTGACCCAAAAGGACAGGATAAATATACAGAAAGAAATTCTATAACTCAAGAATCAACGAATAGAATAATAATTGGAGAAAAAACAAGAAGGACAAATGTGGAGACAAGGATGATGGACTAATGAAGTACACGATATCCTTCAGTTTAGGAGAGCGGGAATAAACATAAGTTAACTGTGAAACTCTTCTCTAAGACTACAAACTTAATTTTACCTTTTTTTATCTTTTATTCATATTTTATTTTATATTTTAAGATTTTAAGAAACAATTAAAAGTTGAAACTTTATTACTTTAACTTAAATAATGTTCTTATTACTTTTATATTGATGATCAAGTCTTTACAACTTTTTTTTCTTTTTATTCTCAACTAATGTAGCTAGATGAATTTGAAACTGTGATATAAGTTTTTAATACTTATCTTAGTAATTAGAATATCTAATTCATGTTTTAAAATATCTAATTAAAATTTTGCTTTAATTAATAATATGGTATGATAGATCTTAATCTAAAAATAAAATTCCCTTATTTAAACTTCAATAGAGATTATATCATTCTAATCCTATAATTAATTGCTTTAAGATTATTCTTTTTATGTAGTAAGTGAATTTAATAAATATTAGTTTGAGCTTCAATGTCATTTATGTAGCATCTTCCTATTGATTTTAATTTTAACTTAATATTTAATTTCTTTTATACCCAAATTTAAGTTTCCTAGTGATTTTATTTTTATGCTTTATTCCACTTTTAATTGCAATTATCTTTAATAATTGAAATAATGCACACAGTTTGGATAAGATAATCACAGAATTTAAAGAATTAAGTTAAAATTCAAGAAGCATAATAAAAAAGGTTGATATAAAATTAAGTTTATAGTTTTAAGAGAGAGTCTTGAAAACCATCAAATCTTATGTCTGTATTCTTCTAAGCTAAAGGATCGTTTAGGACTTCATTATTCTTCCATCCTTATTTTTAAATATTAGTCTATTAGCTTCATTCCATCAAATTCTAATAAAACTTTCAAATTACCCTTTTATTTTTGCTATAAATTTATAAATTTTTCAGTATTTTTTGTAGTGGTGCTGCTTTTAATATATGTATGATTATATTTTTCTTCTTATATTTTATTACAAATCATCTTTTTTTATGTCCATAAATGCACATCATTATTATATTCAGATTCTTTAAATAATTTCCTATTACTATATATGCTTTTGCTGCAGTTCCTTTATTTAATATTAGATTTACGACAATAAAAATAAAAATATTTGAGGAATTTTATTGAATTAATAATCAATTCTGTCTAATTTTTGTCATATTTTAGATTAAATCTTGATGCATATTTTCTGTGAATGGAAATGTGGATTAATGGTTTAGTTATTTTCTCTAGTAGCTAATCTAATTTTTCAAGTTTTACTTTTATTATTTTAGCTTTTATTATAAATTTAATATTCTCTGATGCCCATATTGAGTAAGAGACTCTTAAGATTAATGCTATTCTTATTATTAAGGCTTTTGCACTATTTGAGTGTATTATTATTCTTAATTTTTAAGATATCCGTTAAGTGATGTCTTTTTTAGGAGCCATTTTATTAAATTTAATTTAATTTAACTAAAAAATTTGTGGTACCTTCAGTTTTCAGAATATGTTCTTCCAATTGAAGGTATTATATTGTTTTTAAATGTTATTATATATCAATTTTATTGCTCTTCAGAACTAATTTTCTAGTTTAGGTTTTTTTTTCTTCTAAGTATCTCCTTTCTTGTTCATTTTCAAGCTAACTTTCATTTTTTTCTATTTTCTGTTGTCAATCTTCTTCTTCTTCATCTTCGCTATCGTTTTCCTCTTCGTTCCAATCTTCTTCTTCCTCATCATTTTTCATTTAATTTTGTTGGACATCTTATTCTTTGTTTTCTTGTTTTTATTATTCTTCATTCTCTTAATTAAAATTTTCTATTCTTAGATTTGTTTCTTTTTATTTTTTCTCGTATTGCTCTTCTTCTTTCTCTTGTTATAGAATTTCTCGCCTCCATTTGATAAACATTTGAATGAATATTTTTATTTATTCATCCACCATTTCTATTTTTTTCTTAGGAAAAGAGTTTATATATAGTTAATCGTAATTTATTCGTTTCAAAATATCACATTAACCAATTTTGGAGACCAATCATTCTCTTATATCAATGTAATATATACATTCCATTACATGTTGGAGAGTGTCATATTCTCTGCATATACAAAAAGGATTTTCAATAATATAATTTCGATCTTTCAGGGTCTTTCGAAGTGCGTAAGACTGGCTTCTAATTTTATAGATGCAAATTATTTCTTTCAAATATTTTTTGTTTCATTTCGTGTATGTTATTTTGGGGAATTATCTTAGGTTTTAAAATTGTTCTGTATATATTTATGCAGTAGGCATTATGCTGAATCTTGAAAGAGCTAATT
Organism: Loxodes magnus; assembly: GCA_946699065.1. Lineage (NCBI taxonomy): Eukaryota > Ciliophora > Karyorelictea > Loxodida > Loxodidae > Loxodes > Loxodes magnus. Next base: position 356,564 of record CAMPDV010000327.1, read on the forward strand.
CAAAATATGTCTTTTATATTTATTCCTACACATATTTACTGAATTAAGTTAAGTTGTTATTGTGCTCTTTATTATCAATTTCTATTTTATAAAATGAGGCCAGTTTCTAAATTTCATCATAATATTGATATCCCTCTTTATAATTATTCTCAAACAATATTCCAATAGATGATTAAGGTTTATTTTAGCTTTCATTTCTAATCTTAAAGAAAAACCTGAAATACTTAAGAGCCATCATGTGTTTGAATGGCATCCAGTTGAGGTCTACAAAGCGAGATTCATTAAACGTATTTCCTGCTGATTAAAAGGCTTTTCTGGCTATTAACATCATGCTCTTTTCAATTCTGTTCAAGATTCCATTTATTCCATACTGGACAGTCCAAGGTATTAAGTCCCCACCGTATTCTGCTTTAGGAAGGGTGAACAGTCTACAAAGCATTTTGAAATTTCAAGGTGTTACGTTTCTATATCTTGATAATGCAAATACTACCTTTTTAATTGCTGAAAGATAGTTTGCAGCAACGTATTTGCAATGGTTAATTAGATTCTTCTTTTGGTGAAGGATCACCCCTAAATATGTGACTTGCTGTTTCTAAATTATTGCTTGGTCTCCTATTTTTAAGTCTAGTTTTGTTTCTTTGCTTTTCTTTTTTAAAAACTATATCGTTTCGCATTTGGAGACATTTATTTTAAGAAATGTCTAATTTAAAATGGAGCTTGCTTCATTAATAAGTGACTACATATTTTTTTTATGAGTTCGATAATAGGATTAAATCGTCAGCTCAACCTCTACAAGTGAACCTATTCTTAAAATTAGCACATCTGAATCCTAATATTTCTCCTTTGTTTTCTATATGTCTAATGACAACGTCATAGTATAATAATGCAAGCACAGGTCCATGCGAACTTCCTTACATCACTCCATTGCTAAATTTCAATTTCTAAGAATTTGTTCCGTCTATAATAAAGGAAGTAGTTAAGTTATTATAAAATGATTCTAAAGCCAAGATGAGACCTAGTGGTAATTTGACTCTTCTTAGTTATTTAAAAAGAATTCTTCTTTCAATAAAATCAAACATTTTCTCTACGTCAATTAAAGTTGCAATCAGTTTAGTTTTTCCTTTCGCTTGTTTTCGATAAAGATCTATAATTTATTGGATCACTCATATTTATTAGGTGGTTTATTTGTTCTTCATAAACCCCATTTAGCTTGAGTGGATTAACTGTCTTTCATAAATTATTGAGTAGAGTCTCTTCGTAAGGGCCTTATCATATAATTTCAAAATAGTGTTGATAAGGGAAATAGGGCGTCAGTTTTTTCAATCGTCTTTACTTCCTTTTTTGGAAATGGGGATTATGATAGAAGTATTAAGCTCTTCAGGAATCCTTCCAATTCTAAGCATGTTATTTATAAAAGAATGAAGCATCAACGCTAGATAATATCCTGCATATTTTAGCAGTTCTCCTTTTATTCCATCTGGCCCTGCTGCTTTACCATTAGGAATTAGACTTATAAGTTAGGTAATCTCTTCTATTGTAAAAGGATCGAAATTTTATAAGTAAGAAAAGGGTTAATTTTGAATTTCTATGTTATTTTCATAAATTGCATCTATTTTCTAGTTACTTAGCTCAATCTATTGGTTAGTTAAATTCGAATGCTTGCTAAATACCTAATTTTCCCATGCTTCTACAAATTAGTCCTTCAATTCCTTATTAAAGTTCATCAAATTTCTTTGTCTAGGGTTAAGTATTTTCTTTGCTTAAGAAAACATATCTTTTGTGGTTTCATTGAGGAGTAGGAATCTGTTTTTGGCCTTTTGTTTTTTAAATTTTCATAAATGATGCTAAAAGCTTTTTCATAATGTGTTCGCTCTTTAGTGAAGATCAATGATTTCTTAGTTATTCCTCCCTATATATGCTAAAGTTTCTTTATACAATTAATTTGCTCTCTTTGCTTCGATATATTTTTATGTGAGGTCCTTAGGAAGTCTATTATACTTCGGGTCTGGGATAAATGAGCCTAAAACTTAATCTGCATTGTTCTAAATGCAGTCTCTAATATAAGTGTATTAATCTTCTAAGTTATCTCTATCAATTAGGCAGAATACTTCTACTTAATCTTTGAATGAATTCTAATAGATAAATCTATCAATAGGATCCTACAGTCTACTTTTTTTTTGCTTTCTCACTTTTATTTTTTCAGTTTGAAGATGAGTATGGCATACAAATTCAACTGTGAATGGAATATGATCTGAAAATAAGCTATAATTATGAACCTGAAAATTTCTAAATTAATTCATATTCAAGTGATTACTGATGACAATATAATCGTTGCAATACATATTTTTATTCCCTTTATGTAAGCATGTGTTCATATTTGCATCGTTTATTATTTCTAAATCGTTTTAGAATGAATTCTTAGAATCTATTTGTATTGTCATAGTTGTTAATAGGGCTATCCCCAAAGTCTTATAGTAGAGCGTAAAAATCTCCTAATAATATATGTGAGTTGTCAGGCAAAGAATTAAGGAATACATTTATATATTCATATGCTTCGTCTTTTATATTTTCACTCTTGCTGTTATCTGGCATGTAACAAGATGTTATGAATATATTATCTAGTTTGATTGTAACGAACCTCTCTTGAGCTAATTGTTATATGTTATTCTATTCCGTGCTATTAAGTTAATCTCTAACAATTAAGAAAACTCCTCCTCCTTTTCCTGAGTTCTTGAAATAGGTCCTTTTTCAATAAATAAGTATTGGAGGATAGTCTTATTTTTATCACGTTTCATTAATTGAGAAAATGTCTAAGTCATTATTTTGTAAAAATTCTTCCATGTTTAATTGCTTGCTTCCAATTCCATTTATGTTAATATGTCCAAGCTTTATAATGCCTATCCTTCTTTGCTTATCGATAGGCATCTTTATTTCTTAATTACCAAATTCATGTTTGCCTTATTATGGTTATTCTACATTGTTCTCTAAACCTCCTTTCAGTCTTAGTTATTTTTAAAGGACAATATAGTTAATTCTAAAATCAGTTTATAGCAGCGTTTTAACTATATAATTTCCGTTTTTTATAAATCGATGAATTTCTTATGATGAAGTCAAAACTCCTCCTTTTATTCGTGGTTCATAAATAAAGAGAATCTACTCATTTTGATGAATTTATATGTTAAGCAATACGGGGCAATTTTTGATATATTACCTGTAACTTATTAAAATGAATAATGTCAATGAATCGTACTTTTCGATCAATCTATTATCGATTTTTATATCTATTTCATTTCAATCACACGTAGCATGGCTTAGTTTGCAAGATAAAATTATAAATCTATTGCCTACTAAAGTCAAAAGATTCTAATTTCATTATTTATTGGACCTTATAAATTGAATTAGTTATGATTCCTTAAATGCGTATTTGATTAAAATCTTTTAAGTATTTATTTCATTAAAACCAAATTTTGACTTTTTTAAGTTGAAAATGTCTTGATTAAATTTGGCATGTTTCAAATTCTCTTTTCAAATTTTGTTTAGCTATCCCAATTGATCACATATTATGTCAAAGTATATGAATTTTCTAACTCCTTTTCTTTTTCACAAATGACTTTCATTCTTTACACTTTTACTCTGCTTTTTCACACTTTATTTTCCAATGTTAAAATTTCCTGTTTTCTCTTTTTCATAAATCACTTTATTTTTCTCTTAATTCCTTTTCTTTTTCACAAATGAATTTCACTCTTTACACTTTTACTCTGCTTTTTAAAACTTTATTTTCCACGGTAAAAATTTCCTGTTTTCTCTCTTTCATAAATCACTTTAATTTCTCTCAACTCCTTTTCTTTACACCTTCTCTTTTTCACAAATCTAATTTACACATTTTTAATTTTTTCATTTAATTTACAGTTTGGTTTGCACTTTATTTCCTGTTTTCTCTCTTTCAAATATTCCCTTTTTCTCTTTCTAAAATCACTTTATCTTTACACCTTCTCTTTTTCACAAATCAAATTTTCGCATTTTTAATTTTGTCAGTTTTTTTTACACTTATTTCACAGTTTTAAAATCCCTTTTTTCTCTCTTTCTAAAATCACTTTATCTTTACACCTTCTCTTTTTCACAAATCTAATTTACACATTTTTAAATTGGTCAGTCTTTTTTACACTTATTTCACAGTTTTAAATATTCCTTTTTTCTCTCTTTCTAAAATCACTTTATCTTTACACCTTCTCTTTTTCACAAATCTAATTTACACTTTTTTAAATTAGTCAGTTTTTTTTACACTTATTTCACAGTTTTAAAATTCCTTTTTTCTCTCTTTCTAAAATCACTTTATCTTTACACTTCTCTTTTTCACAAATCTAATTTACACATTTTTAAATTAGTCAGTTTTTTTTACACTTTGGTTTGCACCTTAAAATATTCCCTTTTTCTCTCTTTCTAAAATCACTTTATCTTTACACCTTCTCTTTTTCACAAATCTAATTTACACTTTTTTAAATTAGTCAGTTTTTTTTACACTTATTTCACAGTTTTAAAATTACTTTTTTCTCTCTTTCTAAAATCACTTTATCTTTACACCTTCTCTTTTTCACAAATCTAATTTTCGCATTTTTAAATTAGTCAGTTTTTTTTACACTTATTTCACAGTTTTAAAAATTCCTTTTTTCTCTCTTTCTAAAATCACTTTATCTTTACACCTTCTCTTTTTCACAAATCTAATTTACACATTTTTAATTTAGTCAGTTTTTTTTACACTTATTTCACAGTTTTAAAATTCCTTTTTTCTCTCTTTCTAAAATCACTTTATCTTTACACTTCTCTTTTTCACAAATCTAATTTTCACATTTTTAAATTAGTCAGTTTTTTTTACACTTATTTCACAGTTTTAAAAATTCCTTTTTTCTCTCTTTCTAAAATCACTTTATCTTTACACCTTCTCTTTTTCACAAATCTAATTTTCGCATTTTTAAATTAGTCAGTTTTTTTTACACTTATTTCACAGTTTTAAAATTCCTTTTTTCTCTCTTTCTAAAATCACTTTATCTTTACACCTTCTCTTTTTCACAAATCTAATTTACACTTTTTTAAATTAGTCAGTTTTTTTTACACTTATTTCACAGTTTTAAAATTACTTTTTTCTCTCTTTCTAAAATCACTTTATCTTTACACCTTCTCTTTTTCACAAATCTAATTTACACATTTTTAAATTAGTCAGTCTTTTTTACACTTATTTCACAGTTTTAAAAATTACTTTTTTCTCTTTTTAAAATCACTTTATCTTTACACCTTCTCTTTTTCACAAATCTAATTTACGCATTTTTAAATTAGTCAGTTTTTTTTACACTTATTTCACAGTTTTAAAATCCCTTTTTTCTCTCTTTCTAAAATCACTTTATCTTTACACCTTCTCTTTTTCACAAATCTAATTTACACTTTTTTAAATTAGTCAGTTTTTTTTACACTTATTTCACAGTTTTAAAATTACTTTTTTCTCTCTTTCTAAAATCACTTTATCTTTACACCTTCTCTTTTTCACAAATCTAATTTACACTTTTTTAAATTAGTCAGTTTTTTTTACACTTATTTCACAGTTTTAAAATTACTTTTTTCTCTCTTTCTAAAATCACTTTATCTTTACACCTTCTCTTTTTCACAAATCTAATTTACACTTTTTTAAATTAGTCAGTTTTTTTTACACTTATTTCACAGTTTTAAAATCCCTTTTTTCTCTCTTTCTAAAATCACTTTATCTTTACACCTTCTCTTTTTCACAAATCTAATTTACACTTTTTTAAATTAGTCAGTTTTTTTTACACTTATTTCACAGTTTTAAAATTACTTTTTTCTCTCTTTCTAAAATCACTTTATCTTTACACCTTCTCTTTTTCACAAATCTAATTTACACTTTTTTAAATTAGTCAGTTTTTTTTACACTTATTTCACAGTTTTAAAATTACTTTTTTCTCTCTTTCTAAAATCACTTTATCTTTACACCTTCTCTTTTTCACAAATCTAATTTACACTTTTTTAAATTAGTCAGTTTTTTTTACACTTATTTCACAGTTTTAAAAATTCCTTTTTTCTCTCTTTCTAAAATCACTTTATCTTTACACCTTCTCTTTTTCACAAATCTAATTTACACATTTTTAAATTAGTCAGTCTTTTTTACACTTATTTCACAGTTTTAAAATTACTTTTTTCTCTTTTTAAAATCACTTTATCTTTACACCTTCTCTTTTTCACAAATCTAATTTTCGCATTTTTAAATTAGTCAGTTTTTTTTACACTTATTTCACAGTTTTAAAATCCCTTTTTTCTCTCTTTCTAAAATCACTTTATCTTTACACCTTCTCTTTTTCACAAATCTAATTTTCGCATTTTTAAATTAGTCAGTCTTTTTTACACTTATTTCACAGTTTTAAAATTACTTTTTTCTCTCTTTCTAAAATCACTTTATCTTTACACCTTCTCTTTTTCACAAATCTAATTTACACTTTTTTAAATTAGTCAGTTTTTTTTACACTTACTTCACAGTTTAAAATTCCTTTTTTCTCTCTTTCTAAAATCACTTTATCTTTACACCTTCTCTTTTTCACAAATCTAATTTTCGCATTTTTAAATTAGTCAGTCTTTTTTACACTTATTTCACAGTTTTAAAATTACTTTTTTCTCTCTTTCTAAAATCACTTTATCTTTACACCTTCTCTTTTTCACAAATCTAATTTACACTTTTTTAAATTAGTCAGTTTTTTTTACACTTATTTCACAGTTTTAAAATTACTTTTTTCTCTCTTTCTAAAATCACTTTATCTTTACACCTTCTCTTTTTAACAAATCTAATTTACACTTTTTTAAATTAGTCAGTTTTTTTTACACTTATTTCACAGTTTTAAAAATTCCTTTTTTCTCTCTTTCTAAAATCACTTTATCTTTACACCTTCTCTTTTTCACAAATCTAATTTTCGCATTTTTAAATTGGTCAGTCTTTTTTACACTTATTTCACAGTTTTAAAATTACTTTTTTCTCTCTTTCTAAAATCACTTTATCTTTACACCTTCTCTTTTTCACAAATCTAATTTTCGCATTTTTAAATTGGTCAGTTTTTTTTACACTTATTTCACAGTTTTAAAATTACTTTTTTCTCTCTTTCTAAAATCACTTTATCTTTACACCTTCTCTTTTTCACAAATCTAATTTACACTTTTTTAAATTAGTCAGTTTTTTTTACACTTATTTCACAGTTTTAAAAATTCCTTTTTTCTCTCTTTCTAAAATCACTTTATCTTTACACCTTCTCTTTTTCACAAATCTAATTTACACATTTTTAAATTAGTCAGTCTTTTTTACACTTATTTCACAGTTTTAAAAATTACTTTTTTCTCTCTTTCTAAAATCACTTTATCTTTACACCTTCTCTTTTTCACAAATCTAATTTACACATTTTTAAATTGGTCAGTTTTTTTTACACTTATTTCACAGTTTTAAAATTCCTTTTTTCTCTCTTTCTAAAATCACTTTATCTTTACACCTTCTCTTTTTCACAAATCTAATTTACACATTTTTAAATTAGTCAGTTTTTTTTACACTTATTTCACAGTTTTAAAATTCCTTTTTTCTCTCTTTCTAAAATCACTTTATCTTTACACCTTCTCTTTTTCACAAATCTAATTTACACATTTTTAAATTAGTCAGTCTTTTTTACACTTATTTCACAGTTTTAAAATTCCTTTTTTCTCTCTTTCTAAAATCACTTTACATTTACACCTTCTCTTTTTCACAAATCTAATTTACACATTTTTAAATTGGTCAGTTTTTTTTACACTTATTTCACAGTTTTAAAATTACTTTTTTCTCTCTTTCTAAAATCACTTTATCTTTACACCTTCTCTTTTTCACAAATCTAATTTTCGCATTTTTAAATTAGTCAGTCTTTTTTACACTTATTTCACAGTTTTAAAATTACTTTTTTCTCTCTTTCTAAAATCACTTTATCTTTACACCTTCTCTTTTTCACAAATCTAATTTACACTTTTTTAAATTAGTCAGTTTTTTTTACACTTATTTCACAGTTTTAAAATTACTTTTTTCTCTCTTTCTAAAATCACTTTATCTTTACACCTTCTCTTTTTCACAAATCTAATTTTCGCATTTTTAAATTAGTCAGTCTTTTTTACACTTATTTCACAGTTTTAAAATTACTTTTTTCTCTCTTTCTAAAATCACTTTATCTTTACACCTTCTCTTTTTCACAAATCTAATTTTCGCATTTTTAAATTAGTCAGTCTTTTTTACACTTATTTCACAGTTTTAAAATTCCTTTTTTCTCTCTTTCTAAAATCACTTTATCTTTACACCTTCTCTTTTTCACAAATCTAATTTACACATTTTTAAATTAGTCAGTTTTTTTTACACTTATTTCACAGTTTTAAAATTCCTTTTTTCTCTCTTTCTAAAATCACTTTATCTTTACACCTTCTCTTTTTCACAAATCTAATTTTCGCATTTTTAAATTGGTCAGTTTTTTTTACACTTATTTCACAGTTTTAAAATTCATTTTTAAATTAGTCCTTTTTTCTTATTTCTCTTTCTAAAATCACTTTATCTTTACACCTTCTCTTTTTCACAAATCTAATTTTCGCATTTTTAAATTAGTCAGTTTTTTTTACACTTATTTCACAGTTTTAAAATTCCTTTTTTCTCTCTTTCTAAAATCACTTTATCTTTACACCTTCTCTTTTTCACAAATCTAATTTTCGCATTTTTAAATTAGTCAGTTTTTTTTACACTTATTTCACAGTTTTAAAATTACTTTTTTCTCTCTTTCTAAAATCACTTTATCTTTACACCTTCTCTTTTTCACAAATCTAATTTTCGCATTTTTAAATTGGTCAGTTTTTTTTACACTTATTTCACAGTTTTAAAATTACTTTTTTCTCTCTTTCTAAAATCACTTTATCTTTACACCTTCTCTTTTTCACAAATCTAATTTTCGCATTTTTAAATTAGTCAGTTTTTTTTACACTTATTTCACAGTTTTAAAATTCCTTTTTTCTCTCTTTCTAAAATCACTTTATCTTTACACCTTCTCTTTTTCACAAATCTAATTTACACATTTTTAAATTAGTCAGTTTTTTTTACACTTTGGTTTGCACTTTAAAATATTCCCTTTTTTCTCTCTTTCTAAAATCACTTTATCTTTACACCTTCTCTTTTTCACAAATCTAATTTACACATTTTTAAATTAGTCAGTTTTTTTTACACTTATTTCACAGTTTTAAAATTCCTTTTTTCTCTCTTTCTAAAATCACTTTATCTTTACACCTTCTCTTTTTCACAAATCTAATTTTCGCATTTTTAAATTAGTCAGTCTTTTTTACACTTATTTCACAGTTTTAAAATTCCTTTTTTCTCTCTTTCTAAAATCACTTTATCTTTACACCTTCTCTTTTTCACAAATCTAATTTTCGCATTTTTAAATTAGTCAGTCTTTTTTACACTTATTTCACAGTTTTAAAATTACTTTTTTCTCTCTTTCTAAAATCACTTTATCTTTACACCTTCTCTTTTTCACAAATCTAATTTACACTTTTTTAAATTAGTCAGTTTTTTTTACACTTATTTCACAGTTTTAAAATTCCTTTTTTCTCTCTTTCTAAAATCACTTTATCTTTACACCTTCTCTTTTTCACAAATCTAATTTACACATTTTTAAATTAGTCAGTCTTTTTTACACTTATTTCACAGTTTTAAAATTACTTTTTTCTCTCTTTCTAAAATCACTTTATCTTTACACCTTCTCTTTTTCACAAATCTAATTTACACATTTTTAAATTAGTCAGTTTTTTTTACACTTATTTCACAGTTTTAAAATTCCTTTTTTCTCTCTTTCTAAAATCACTTTATCTTTACACCTTCTCTTTTTCACAAATCTAATTTACACATTTTTAAATTAGTCAGTCTTTTTTACACTTATTTCACAGTTTTAAAATTACTTTTTTCTCTCTTTCTAAAATCACTTTATCTTTACACCTTCTCTTTTTCACAAATCTAATTTACACTTTTTTAAATTAGTCAGTTTTTTTTACACTTATTTCACAGTTTTAAAATTCCTTTTTTCTCTCTTTCTAAAATCACTTTATCTTTACACCTTCTCTTTTTCACAAATCTAATTTACACATTTTTAAATTAGTCAGTCTTTTTTACACTTATTTCACAGTTTTAAAATTACTTTTTTCTCTCTTTCTAAAATCACTTTATCTTTACACCTTCTCTTTTTCACAAATCTAATTTACACATTTTTAAATTAGTCAGTTTTTTTTACACTTATTTCACAGTTTTAAAATTCCTTTTTTCTCTCTTTCTAAAATCACTTTATCTTTACACCTTCTCTTTTTCACAAATCTAATTTACACATTTTTAAATTAGTCAGTTTTTTTTACACTTATTTCACAGTTTTAAAATTCCTTTTTTCTCTCTTTCTAAAATCACTTTATCTTTACACCTTCTCTTTTTCACAAATCTAATTTTCGCATTTTTAAATTAGTCAGTTTTTTTTACACTTATTTCACAGTTTTAAATATTCCTTTTTTCTCTCTTTCTAAAATCACTTTATCTTTACACCTTCTCTTTTTCACAAATCTAATTTACACATTTTTAAATTAGTCAGTCTTTTTTACACTTATTTCACAGTTTTAAAATTCCTTTTTTCTCTCTTTCTAAAATCACTTTATCTTTACACCTTCTCTTTTTCACAAATCTAATTTTCGCATTTTTAAATTAGTCAGTTTTTTTTACACTTATTTCACAGTTTTAAAATTCCTTTTTTCTCTCTTTCTAAAATCACTTTATCTTTACACCTTCTCTTTTTCACAAATCTAATTTACACTTTTTTAAATTAGTCAGTTTTTTTTACACTTATTTCACAGTTTTAAAAATTACTTTTTTCTCTCTTTCTAAAATCACTTTATCTTTACACCTTCTCTTTTTCACAAATCTAATTTTCGCATTTTTAAATTAGTCAGTTTTTTTTACACTTATTTCACAGTTTTAAAATTACTTTTTTCTCTCTTTCTAAAATCACTTTATCTTTACACCTTCTCTTTTTCACAAATCTAATTTTCGCATTTTTAAATTAGTCAGTTTTTTTTACACTTATTTCACAGTTTTAAAATCCCTTTTTTCTCTCTTTCTAAAATCACTTTATCTTTACACCTTCTCTTTTTCACAAATCTAATTTACACTTTTTTAAATTAGTCAGTTTTTTTTACACTTATTTCACAGTTTTAAAATTCCTTTTTTCTCTCTTTCTAAAATCACTTTATCTTTACACCTTCTCTTTTTCACAAATCTAATTTACACATTTTTAAATTAGTCAGTTTTTTTTACACTTATTTCACAGTTTTAAAATTCCTTTTTTCTCTCTTTCTAAAATCACTTTATCTTTACACCTTCTCTTTTTCACAAATCTAATTTACACATTTTTAAATTAGTCAGTCTTTTTTACACTTATTTCACAGTTTTAAAATTACTTTTTTCTCTCTTTCTAAAATCACTTTATCTTTACACCTTCTCTTTTTCACAAATCTAATTTACACTTTTTTAAATTAGTCAGTTTTTTTTACACTTATTTCACAGTTTTAAAATTCCTTTTTTCTCTCTTTCTAAAATCACTTTATCTTTACACCTTCTCTTTTTCACAAATCTAATTTACACATTTTTAAATTAGTCAGTCTTTTTTACACTTATTTCACAGTTTTAAAATTCCTTTTTTCTCTCTTTCTAAAATCACTTTATCTTTACACCTTCTCTTTTTCACAAATCTAATTTACACATTTTTAAATTAGTCAGTCTTTTTTACACTTATTTCACAGTTTTAAAATTCCTTTTTTCTCTCTTTCTAAAATCACTTTATCTTTACACCTTCTCTTTTTCACAAATCTAATTTACACATTTTTAAATTATTCAGTCTTTTTTACACTTATTTCACAGTTTTAAAATTATTCCTTTTTTCTCTCTTTCTAAAATCACTTTATCTTTACACCTTCTCTTTTTCACAAATCTAATTTACGCATTTTTAAATTAGTCAGTTTTTTTTACACTTATTTCACAGTTTTAAAATTCCTTTTTTCTCTCTTTCTAAAATCACTTTATCTTTACACCTTCTCTTTTTCACAAATCTAATTTTCGCATTTTTAAATTAGTCAGTCTTTTTTACACTTATTTCACAGTTTTAAAATTACTTTTTTCTCTCTTTCTAAAATCACTTTATCTTTACACCTTCTCTTTTTCACAAATCTAATTTTCGCATTTTTAAATTAGTCAGTCTTTTTTACACTTATTTCACAGTTTTAAAATTCCTTTTTTCTCTCTTTCTAAAATCACTTTATCTTTA